>CM022478.1:7225579-7285564 GCA_011952105.1 Coreoperca whiteheadi | reverse complement strand
GGTGGAAAGAAAAAAGCTTTAAGAAAGCGGGGAGAGCAGAAGGGAGAGGTGAGGGGGGTGGAGTGGGGGGGGAGGTCGGAGTGGGGGGGGGGGGGGGGGGGGGGGGGGGGGGTGGGGGGGGGGGAATGTGCCACGCACAAGACTGCAACACATTTTCTGGAGGTTCTCTGAAGTAACGTTGATTTTAGCTAAGACCGTAAACTGTGGAGAAGATAAACCCCCTGACAAAACTAAGACCTGCTTTATTTAGAGAAACCAGGGAGTATTATTCATTGTAGAAAAATTGTGAAAACAAGGAATTAATAAGAATTAGTTGTCTAATTTCAAGGCTCAATCAACCCAGCATCTTCTGCCCATTGTTGCTCGGTAAAGAGGCTTTTAGAGCATGCAGGACCTTTGAATTGATGTTATACAGTTGAGTAAACTCACCCCTGTCAGCGAAGAGAGCAGTGTGTTCGTTAACAGCTCCATCCCCACACAAAGAAAGGAACAAACCTCTTCTTTGATACAAGCTTATTAGCTACCTGCGAGGATTAAATCTGATCACTCGGGGCTGTCGCAGCAACAGTAAATAAATGTGTTTCGACTTTCCTTTCCACTTTGTAAATCACATGCATTTTGGTTCCATTACAAGCCCGCATAAAATCTCTGCCTGGCACCAATTTTTATGCCCAGTGAAAAATGACATTGCCGTCACCTTTAGAGATATACCTTCAAACATGACTGCTAATCTACTGCGTTTATTAAGTGCTTGAGGGGAAAGGGTGAGTTATTAAGATTGAAAGTAAAGACATCCTAAACGATTAAACACATAATTAACAGCTACTGCATGAAGGGCATGACTTGTCAAATCTCAAGGGATTCCTGATCGGCCGGCTTAAATCTCCCACAAGTAATTCTTCTGCTCAAAACACAACATCAGCTGAGACACATAAACTAAACCACTGTGCCTGGAGCAAATGAAAACTTCTTCAATCTTTCAAAATATGTCTGCTGTTATTCTTGTGATTACAACATCCAAAAATCCCCAGAATCCAACCTTAATTCATCTTTCTGGAGTAGCCTTCTGCAGTATTTTAAAAACAGCACTTGAACTACATCTGGGCTTTGTGCGACATCCAAACTAACAAGTAGGCCAAAGAACTGCTCCAAACAAAAATCAGTGTCCAGCATTTTCAACCCCCAACCAAAACAAGTTCAACAATTACATCTCTTTGAGGAGAGATAATTATTCACCAATGTGCCAAATGAACAATTTTGTTTGTCTGACAACAAAGTATAAACCACAAGTCTTGCGTGACAATCCAGAAAATCAAGCTGAGCTTTGGCCGATGCCCCAGAACAAGCATCTGTCAAAACAAATGGATCTTGTTTTTCAAAATATATAAATAAATAAACAACTTATGATCCATGGATGAAATGAAAAAAGGAACATTGACAAAGAACTGTGGAATCTCAACAGACATAAGCGTGACAATCATAGCAATTTTACTTTTGGGCAAAAAAGGATAAAAGAAAATCAATGGCTTTCGGCAGAAGAAATAATGGCATTATCCCAAACTGCAAGATTACATTATGATGAAAATAACCTTTAAGGATGTTGATGTTCAAGTAACTCAAACAGTGAAAATAACCTCCAACACTGAAATAAGAAATTGAAAAAAGCAACACCTTTGTTCTGTGTGTATTTACCTGAAACAAATCCCTGAATGCAGGTAACAATCTTTTAGTCTTTAAAGGGTGACTTCTTTCACACTGGAGAAGGTAAATATGTGAATAACTGGTCAGAAATGAAGACTGGGAGCCTGGATGACCCTGACCAATATTAGGGCTGAAACTCTGGTGTGAAAGATCACTCTTGAGGTCACACCTCGACGGCTGTTTTTTTTTTGCATAAAATTGAGATGTTTTATTGCATACGGCGCCAACCACAGATTTGGCACAATATCCGCCATAAATACGACAAAGGACAGACACAAATCCCAGAAGCTTACTTGCCAGCCGAGGACGCATCAAACGTGGACTTGGCTAATGGGATACAAAGGGAAGCCCCATCATTCACTGCGAGGACGATGCATCACATCCAAAATACGCTCTAGTTTGTACAGAGCTGCTTCAATCAGATGGGAAAATGAACAATATAAAATAAATAATTCATTCACTCCCTCATTGTTATTCAGGGTCACGGAGACAATCCCAGCATACATTGAGCAAAAGGCGGGGGACCACAAGAGATGGCTCAACACCTAATCATAGGGCTTCAACAGACAATCATTCACACTTACATTTATGCCTAAGGGCAATGAATGTGACTTGCATGTGCTTTCAGTATGTGAGGGAAATACCATGACCTGATGTCACCTCATCTGTAACCAGCAAGTTATTCATGGGAACGAGAAAAAGAACACATTTTGGTTAATTGGAGATTACACTGGTAGACATGCATTTGTAGCTTAAGTGCATTTTCCTAGTGACCTCAGACCGTACCTCCTTTTTGTGATTGCCAAAACCTAAAAAACAAAAAAACCCGGCAAAACTTAAACTGACTTCAAAAAATAACCTAAAATAAAGCCTAACTTACTAAACTTGAATAACCTAAACACCTTTGACTGTATGTATGTTTCTTCTCTTCTACTGCACAAGCATTTAGCACCTAAACCAAGAAACAACTCTTAATTTCTGCCTTTTTTTTTGCCTGCCGCTGTGGTATTACAAAGAAACACAGAGGCAAACCACAAAAGCAGCCACAGGGACACAATAAAACCATCTCACAATGGCCACTTCAACTGGAAATGACACCTACTCTGAACATCCAGGTTGCCTGCAAGGCCCAATAATGTCTCTTCACAAATGTAGCCACCATTTCCCCAGTCAAACACAATTCATTCATAACTAACAGCGGGCCGCATGAGGTGGTGTCAAACAAGGCTGTGGGTGGTTGTTAGGTGAGTGTAAAGATGTGTAATTCCCACAATCCCCCATGCTCATAAATGGGACCGATAGCCACTGTTAGTCAGCATCACAGCCATTGTGTGCTGCTAGATTATTAGCTGCAAACACACACACTCAGTCATGGACACACACACGCTTTTTCTTCCTCACTGCTTATTTTTTTATGATTCTGTGCATTCTCAAGATTTACGGAACAGGTGCATACTGCAGCACCTCCAGTGTTATAATTGGATAACTGCAGTTGAACTACAGCTGACCTCACCTGGACGGCAGCTGATGGTAAATCACTTGCCAATTTGGAAAAAAGTTGCATCAGTTCACTCGTTTGTCTGTTGAAGCAGAAATGTTTATTGTTTGTGGATTTTTCCTTTAAACAGGTATTTGAGTACAATGTCTGTGGCACGTATAACTCAAGAGGGCATTAAGGCATTACAGTAGGCCAAGTCTCCTCTCCTGTATCCATTTCAACAAAGCAAGGGTAAATAACAGGGTGTCCTGGTTACCTAGCGGAATAAGATGCATACCAGATAACCGCAGCTTCCAAAGTTTACATCCAGCCATGGACCTGTTGCATGTTAACCCCTCTCTCTCCCCATGTTTCCAGTGTGCTTCCACCATACTATCAAATAAACACGCAGGTTTGCAATTTAATCTATCAAAGTAGAAAAAATCTTATAATTTCTGCCTGACATTGGTGCATCAGCAAAGGTTATACTGACTGACTAATAAGATATCCGCATGCTGCTAAGTAAGATGTGTACAAGACAAAACATGAAGGAACATTTTATTCTGTCTGCCTCTGATTTCTTCTGTCTAGTGTCACCGCACTGCAACCAGGCTGGGCCTAAATGTACATTATGTTCAGTATACTAGGAAACATTTCGTCCTGTCCTTACAAGGCAATAAAACTTATTTCCTTTTCTAAGACAACTGCTCACCAAGCTGTACACCAAGCTCAAACAAGAACCGTGATCCGCACTGGACCTGCATTCATCACCGGCTGATAGTCGAGTCCATCACATGGGGGCGGCGTGTTTCGGCAGGCTTTGTCTTCTGTCGCCCACCATTTGTCGAGCCCATTACACTGTACTTCCTGTATCAACAGAGCAGCTTGTCAAAGCAGACTGAATTTCAGTAAATAAAAGCTAATCTGTTGTATCTCAAAACAAATGATCCATGTTACGTCGCCAGATGAGTAGAACTCCATGATGGTACCCAGGGGGGTTCATGATGCTTTATGGAGAAGACTCCTTTTCGAAATCACTTAACAAAGAGAATGGAGGTTAACTGAGCAGGTTATCACCTCTTAATCAGTCTTTCTCTATTCAAATCTAGGAGAAAATTTGAGAGGAAAGATTTATTTTAGAGCCTTTTATCCTCAACTGTCTCTTGAGTTTGTGAAAAGGGTCAACAGATGTAAAAAAAATATTATGAATCAAAATATTCCTCCAAAATCAGAGCAATTTTCTTATATTTTCGAGTATTTGGTTTGGCAGGGTGTGTCATTGTGCCTCTCACAACCTGTCTGTTTTACTGCTGTCACTTAAAACACGTGTGATTACACTTAATAGAGAAATACAATTTAATTGTTTCATTTATGACTCACTGTGTGGTATGTCCTGTATTATGAAGCTAATTAGGTCATTTGCTCCATTGAAGACATTGTTTGGAGATTAAGTTGCTCTGACCCATCTGGCTAATGGCCTGGTAGGGTCTCAACTCCTATTAAAATATCTGCCACAGAGGACAAAGAAATATATTGAATCCTATTATTGTCCTAATCTAATTATTTAACATCAGTGGAGTATCATTTCCCCATGGCCCCTGACAATTCAGCCATAATTGAATAAGGAATCCAAATGGATTTTTAAACATACATCAGTTAAATGCTGATAATGTGTGCATATGTACTGTATTATTCTATTTATTTATTTCATTTATTTGAATAGTCTCATGTAAGAAAACGTAATGCACTTCAGGCCATAAGCAACTTACTATGACCATGATGGATTTTTTTTTCTCAAATGTAATCTAAAGGAATAGACTTGCATTACAGAGAACACTGATACCAGCAGCAGTCATTTTTCCTACCACCTTTTCAGCTAAAAATGATGACATCCAGTCCTAACGATCCCAAAGTGAAAAAGTAATTAGGAAGATAACGGTTATACCACATAGCTAATGGGATGCTTCACAAGTTCCCACCCATCTGCCATTTCATCGACCACTGGTTGGCGTAATCTTCGGCTTATGACTCATATCCATCTGTCAAGTCTAAAAAGGACTGCAGTGATACTCTGGCCAGCTCTAGTGCCCTTGTAACTAAACAGCCAGCCACTGGCACCAAATCTAAAATGGTACAGACAGATGCCGTTTTTGGCCCATGTGCTAGACACTGGCAAAATATAGATAAAAACAGATAATAAAACACTTAAAGCAGAGCCTTACAGGCTGAACTCACTGCCTTGGTAATGTCATGTTGCCAAAGTTGGATAACTAAATTGAAAATATAAAGTGGTGTTCTGCACAGTGATTTCATCTCAAAGCAACCAGCTTTATCACTGGGCTGCCAGTAAACTGTCCAGGCACTTACATAAAACAATCCAATAATGTAAGAACAACAGACTTTCTTGAAGTCTTAACAGCGTTAATAATTTAACGCACTATTCGTGCTGTGTACAAACATCCATTAATCACTTCAGACTCTGTGGTCCATTTTCTTCAGTGTTTTATAAAATGTTCATCTTTTA
Organism: Coreoperca whiteheadi; assembly: GCA_011952105.1. Taxonomy (NCBI): domain Eukaryota; kingdom Metazoa; phylum Chordata; class Actinopteri; order Centrarchiformes; family Sinipercidae; genus Coreoperca; species Coreoperca whiteheadi. Next base: position 7,279,862 of record CM022478.1, on the reverse strand, counting down.
GCATACATTAATGAATGAGAATGTTCCAATTCTAGCAGAGAGATTGAATTCATGCCAGTGAAAATATTTGCTTTATTCCTCCTTCAGGGGAACCAAAAATAATTTTTGTAAATAAACGATTTACAGTACAATTTATCACGTTTAAATAAAGAAATGTAAAAGCACTTCAAACAACACTGTTTAAAGTGAGTTAAGATCATTATAATTACATCACAACTGCATGACAAAATAATGCATCATTAATCTGTCATGAAGAAGTTACAACACTGTTGTAACTAAGTAATAAGGTAACTCATTAAAACCACTGCCCCTGTAGATTTAAATGTCATTAGAAGGGCATCATAATATAGCATATTACTTTTCTGTAATTCTCCACATGCTAGAAAATGCAAATTATTACACCTGTAAAGTCATTGACCAAAATTCGCTGAACGTGCTATATTTTTCTTTCTCACTTTTTACTGCTTTCACACTTAGTGCCAAATTCTTGGCAATTAATTTTCCAGCAAGGGAATGCTGTGAACGAAAAACATAACAAAGAAGTAAAGAAGAAATACCCTTGATTACCAACAGTCTTCATGAGACATCATGAAGTCACAATCACTTAAATGTACAAGAATTCACACATGTAATGCTGTAAATGTACAGACATTCCGGGAGTACATCTTTGTCTAGAGTCATCATGTAACCACTGCATTGCTCCACTGCTCAAATTTCAGGTAACCATGTAAAAATCTCAAGCTGAAATAACTGAAATGTTTGCTGGTTCAGTTAAAGAGCAGTGTTTTGTGGGGTGCAATGTCCATCAGTGTTATGTAGTATAAAGTGTTACATGCTTTAATAAAGATGTAAAATGAACATTTTCAGCTCAACTTTTCTGAAGTAGAGTCATATTCCTTTCAGCTCTGTTGATAAAGATCTACAACTTTGGCTCAGCTGTAGAGGAGCTGCCTTCCTTAAATTGCATAAGATGTTATGCAGAGTTTTCTGAGAGCCCTCCAGGCATGATTTTTGTGATTTTTCAGGTCAAACTGCACACTTAATAGAGACAGAGCTTCGAGCTTCAACACAAATCTAAAGTTTTCTCAATCTCCCTGATTATAATGGGGTCGTTTATATAAGCCTCCCACAATCAGGTAAAACAGAGATCATCTGTTGTCTGCCACCACCGACTAATATCAGTGTTATACTCTAATCAACGACAATCATTTATGCGATTACGTGACTATAGCTGATCAAAAATGGATATATGAAAAATGTCATGTAAAAATGGTTCCAGATAGTTTTTCTGAGATGAAATAGATCTGTCAGTGTCCATATTGATCTTATGACTGTTGATACAAACACTATAGCAATCTGAACGAGGGCATATAAACATGAGAGAAGACAAACTGTGAGAACTGACAAACTTAAATTATGGGGCGTTTTATAATAAATTAGTATGTAGCCTGTTTTTTCTGCAAGTTTTTCATTTTTATGACAACTTGATTATGTATTACACAACGATTGAGAGCTGAGTGCTCATGATGCTCATGGCTACAATCTTACATTCAAAAAATGTACTTAATTTGCTCTGCAGAGTGCTAAGAAATAGCCTTGAAATGGGACGTCAAGCCCTGGATGCCAACTCTCCCATCTCAATTATAAAGGCTAATATCTTTTCAAGAAAGACAAACATGGCCACAAGCGGTGCTTAAGTCAAGCAACAGGAGGCCTCGCCAAGGGCAATGTGACTGCTGATAAACCCACGAGTCAACAGCAGATTTAATCTCTCCGTCCCACATGGCACATAATGGGAGAGTTCAGACAGATTTATCTCAGTAAGTCTTTGCACCTACGTTCGCTCTATTTTCTATCTCATCAAGTGAATGTGGCATTGAAGAAAGTATGACAAGTTTAATTTCCAGTGGGTGGTCATGACAAGCAAGCCCTAGATCCCAACGCAACAAACAAACTTAATTAGAAAGGAAGAAAGCACTGTGGTGTACCTTCTGTTATGCCTGCAGAAACAAAGCTTTTGTATAGTAAACTTGCAGTAGAGTTTAACCTTGTCATCACCTGTGTCGCCCCCATCATCTTTCAGGCAATCTGATTCCCTAATTAATCATGTGCTCTCACCACCCCTGATATGGCTTACAAAAGTTGAATCATCATCACCAGAATAAAACACAAAGCACAAAGTCTGTCTTATTTTGTGAGATTCCATTCACTTAGAGCAGTTCTCAAATAATTTAAAAGGTCCAAAAGACCTAGATCACTCCAAAAGATCACTCCCCTTCTTTTGCAAATTAGTCTTTTAACAGGATTTTTAAATAGTGAATGATTATTTAATAATCAGTCTTATTGTTTTTGCTATGATATTATGTTGTTGGCTGAAGAGGTGGAACTAATGTAAAAATCTGGCAGTTCCAGGTTTGGTAACCGTAATTCTCCCCCCCCCCCTTCTCTGTTTTCTCTTACACAGATGAGGGGGACAAACTCTCAAACTACAGTATTACTAGTTCACTGCAAGATAAATTGACAGTTAGTGAAGGACGGGTCAGGCACCTGCATATAAGGAGGCCAATCTCTGAACCCTGACAGAATGACAGAAACAATACTCAACCAGGCCCAGCTCTTTCACTCATAATGAATGCCATTAGCGACTCTGCAGTGTGTTTGACATGTTGCTATCTATGGAGACGAGCCCAGCTTGCTACCAGGATGGGCTGAACTGCTCCATCGGTGATTGCTTCTTGCTTCCTGGCCAACCAAATACCAGGAAATCTACTGTGAGGTGTGCCCTGGTTTCGCTTAGTAAACTAACGTTTGTGAATGTTAGGACATCATAATAGCAAAGTCTTTTTATGTTGCATATACTCAACTGGAACAGAAATTAACAAAAGTGACACATTCTATTATGTAGTCATTTTCATTTAGAGGAAATTGCAAACACTTGCACCTCGTGCTGCTTCATATGGAAAGCAATAATAGACATAACTAGGTATAACTAGCTGGTAATGTTAATATATATATTTTTCCTTTTAAGCATCCTACTTGAGTGAGAAACCAGCGTCACAGCAGAAGACCATGGCAGCAGAATGTGCACATGATATTGACAAAAATGAAGGTGGCAGCCTGACTGAATAATTCAGCAGTGAACCACTGTAAAGTAAATGCTAATCAATATAGCAGCTATGATCTGAGAGTGTTTCCTCCTTTTACACAAATACACACACACGTAAAATGGAGACTCGGGCAGGACTTAATCAAAACAGGCTACATAAACAGGTATAATTCTGCCCTCTCAGAGTCCTCCTTGCTCATCCTCATCAGCCTGCCAGCGACCACGCCTGACTCCAGGCTTCTCTGTTTGCTTAACTATGCAGTCCTGAGGTGTACACTGAGTGGGATGGGCTAGCTGTGAGAAACACAAGCTGATACTATCTAATCCTCTGTGTGAAGGACATATTTGTCTTCCCACCCAGTATCCAACATGTTTAACAAACCCACAGTAGCCTGCTGAGATTTGACTGCAGCACAGCCATTCACAGACTACTGGAAAACATGCAGCTTCTCTTTTTCATTTAAACCTATGATATATCATGTTAGAGATCATATGCACTAAGAGGATTAACATATACATTTTTTGTCTGAGCAAAAATAAGCCTCTGAAATAATACAAATAAGGGATAAAATCTTCATTTTTGCTACGTGACATACAGTATATTTATTAACAGTAAAGATTTATCTATAATGGATTTGACTCCATGGTGTATTGAGCCAAATTCCACCACCTTCAAGGTCAAATACAATTCTTTATGTCATTGTGCCCGAGTCTGCAAGTCGATCTCTATATCCTGGTGAGTCAGATAAGACTTCATAAGTTCATCACAGCGTGAGCCGTATAGAGGAGGAAGCAAGATATCTCACTCTGGTCCTCTGTCTTGATATCACAGCATCATCACAAGGCTGGCTCCAGCTCTACAGTATTCTGGTGCTGAAGAGAAATTTTGAGAGATCTGGCTTAACAGTTCACAAGCTGAGAGTGCTTCTGGTGTTCTTACCGAAGGTATGTTGTTGAGATTAAAAACTTAAGCAAAACCTAGGTGAGCAATTGTTATGTTGTGACTTTCCTTTTCCCATTTTAGTGTTTGTGTGGAAGTGTTTATGCAAGTGAGCTGACACCCACTTTGCAGAAAGCCACATTTGAATCTTTGCATATGCACCATCCTTGGTGAGACACATCTGGCCGCCATCTCCTCTAAAACAATTTCACCCAGGGGAATTGCCACACTTGCAATACTTGCATTATGCTAAACAGTCAAACCGATCAGACCGATGCATGTACTGTATGCAAGTAACAGCTGTTGTAACAGAGATCACTCTTCATTTTGATATTCACATCTTTGTTTACCTGTTGAGGGCACTGGCTGCTGGATTTCACTCATGTCTAGCTTGGAGCTCACTAACATATCAAGCAATGATTTCTAGACTTTCTACATACAAATCTGTGCAATCATTTAATTAATGTATGCTTTTTAAATGATTAACCCATGTACAAAAAAATTATTTATCTCTATATAGCTGCATTTGATATTTATAACTTTGCCATGAGATTTCCATTTTTATTGTTGGGACCTCACATGTAGAATCAACAGCCTGAACAATGAAAAAGTGCCCATCAGACCTTGTAAATCCCACGTGAGTGTGAAATTGGGTTTGAATCCAAATCCTGGCTTCCCACTGGACAAGAGCCACAGGAACTCAAGGAATTCCTGTGACGCGAATCTGACGTCACCAGGGATATAAGATGCAGCGTACCCGTTTCTGCCTCGCTTTCCCACTGCGAGTTGCTAGCCAAAGTTGTACTCTAATTAACCCGGGTGACAGTCTCCAACTCACTTTGTCTGCAGAAGGAAGACACGGATCGACCGTTTTTTTTCAAGAAGGAAAAGGATAACTTCTACGCCCGGCTTTCTTTCAACTAGGTCGACTTTGCCGCTTCCTTCGCTGCCACACTAGGACCAGCACGCCGTTAAACCGGTGGACAAAGCGGCCCCATCATCATCCGAGCTTCAGGAAACTCCGCCTGACCAGCCAGACGGACTACACAAAGCAGTTCCAAGTAAGAGGCTTTTGTCTGGGCAGAGATAAGTTATTATAACTCTGTTATTAACCTAAGCTTCATTGTTGTGCAAGTTTTGCTTTATTGTTGGGAAGTAACAGACCGACGCATCCTGTTTACTGCTGTTTGCTTCTGTGCTTAGCACGTTCCATTTTTGTGTCGGCCCCATACCGTTGGGCCTCTGCTTGTGTTAGTTTTTCTGCCACTGCACGAGAAGCCAATAACTGCACTTTATCAGTTCTAAGACCAGTGACACGGCCACGGCTGTCGATTCGAAGTTCACTTGCCAGGTTCCCGAGTGATAAAGGGACAGTTATTGTGTCTTCAATGTCGGCAATTAGGATCTTCTGTACCTTGCTTTGTGTGCCTTTTCCTCTCTCTCTTCCTTTTACTAACCTTCCACACCTACACACCTCAAACACACAGATAGCGTGATAGCATAACCCAGCTTTGCTCCACGCCATTTTGTGGTTAGGGACAGGTAAATAACATCCCCCATTTTACTCCTCATTCCTCTGTCGAGATTCGCGGTCCTGTCCGCCATCTTGATATCTCGCATGACGTAGTCACCCACGTGGCCATGTCTGCCATTTTTCTTTCTCTCTCTCCCATCCACTCACACTCACACACGCACACGCACACAGGCACACACACCCGCATGTGCCACATGCTTGCTGACTGCTTTATGCTTGTTGTTGTAGTTATAGTTGGACCGTAGCTGTTTAATTGCCTTGAACTTTATTGATTGTTGATCGGTGTGCTAAAGTTAAATAAACTCCATTGTACCTTTAAAGAGCAGTTGCCTGTGATTATTTATGAATATGTTGTAATAACGGCTGATTGTGTCGGTCAGTGCTCGGATTCAGTCCTTCATTGCTTACCTTATAAATGTAAAATATTGAATGATTAAATATTAAGCAAATCTCCACTTTATGAGACTGCATCCGCGGTGCGGTGCATGACGTGCCCTGTAATTTTGAACTCTTATTTTTACATATGAGTAGTTCTATTGATATTATTAAATATCTTTGATATTTGCAAATAATCAAACCTGCCCTACCAGATTCCTAACACTATCAATTGAATAACCAACTAAAGCGCCTCATAAGATTAGCCTGGAAGACCGAGTGAACTGAAAGGGTTTTCGATTGGTCAGCTTCATGGTGAGCAGGGTGAGCAGGCGGGTCATGCTCTCATATGAACACATGGCAGCTTATTCAGCAAGATTGCTTATTGTTCTGAATGTAAGCTATTGCAGTGGCATTACTGCCTAGACGTGTCACAAAGAAAGCTTTCCTCTCGCAGAGTCTGAAACCTTGAAATTTAGCTGCATGCAGTGAATCATGAGGGGAGAAATGTATTTTGCTAACTTTCATCCATTCTTGTCCGTGTCTGCTGTGTGTAATTATATCTGTCGAGGCGAGCGTCACACTGTAAATGCCGAATAAACAAGCCTTTACATACTGATAACACAAGTACTGTACCTCAATTTGTCCAAGAACGAGTGAGTGAGAAAAACAATGTCAGCAGAGACAAAGACTTGAGAGTTGTAATAATGAAGCAGTTTGACAAGCATTTATTTGGTTTAATCAGGCTCGACCATATGCATGTGACATATGAGTACATGACAGTTTTCATGTCTGATGTCTGTTTTTATATCCATCCTTTATCAAAAAATGTTGAAAAGTCAGGAGTGATGGTGCTTCGGTCTTTTGTTTTAATTCACTGCCCTGCCAGAATTTCGGTTTGTATTTTCATAGTGTTGCTCTCTGAATCGTTCAGTATGCATCACAGGCCTCTGGCCACAGAGCCGTGGCAAAGCAGAACCTCCACGATGCTCCAGGCAACTGTAGTGAAATGATATTACGCTAACACGGCAGGCTTGTTATCAAGCTAACGGCCACTTGGTAGAAAATACCTATTCCTAAGACTGTAGCTGGCTACAAACTGCTTTAATTTAGAAGTCATTGAGTGCCAAGGGGTTTAGTAAGGTGTAAGTGTATGAATCAGCATACGATTATTTTTCATTTTTCATGCTTTCCAACATAAACTGTTACAGTGCTACAGTTTTCACTTCCACTGGATCATCCAGGTGGACTGAAGAAGGCAGGACCCTAATGCAGGCTTTGCCAGCAGTCAGCTTCTCTCACTTTCAGACCCAAACAAATGAATAAGGAAATGAGGTCTGTTTAACTTAAACAGCTTTAAGAGGACAGCCAACTTCTCAAGTGTGTCTGTTTTCTGTCATTGTTAATTAAGTACCTTTGTGTTTTTTTGTAGGTTGGTCAAAAGAAAACAAGCCACTTGAAGATGTTACCAAGGCCTCTGGGAACATGTGAACTTCATTTTGTCACAATTTGTCAACATTTTATGGGCTAAATGATTAACCGACAGTTAATCATGGTGTAAAAAATAATGGATTAAGAATTTTATTTTCCATTTACATTTACATTTAGTCATTTAGCAGACGCTTTTATCCAAAGCGACTTACATATGAGGAAGACAATGGAAGCAATATAACAACACAAGGAAACAAAAAGCATAAGTGCATCAAAAAAACGGGTCTGATTAAAGCCTAGCACGGTATACAAAGCTAAGGATAGGAAGGGGTTTTTATTTTTTTATTTTTTTATTTGAGCAGAGGTAGAAAGGAAGAAGAAGTTAGTGTTGGTCAGTTAGGTGTTGACAGAAGAGATGCGTTTTCAAGTGCTTTTTAAAGGTGGCTACAGAATCTGCTGATCTTGTAGAAGCAGGCAGATCATTCCACCAATGTGGATGTGGAAGGTGCCAGAGAAGGTACTTTTAATTTAAAAGATTGCCAAATTATGGTATGAAGCGCTGACCTTGATCAGTCATAGTTCCCTGCTAACTTGAGCAAATCTTTTACACATCCTGAAAAGACAGAGTGATATACGTCCTCTGGGGCCAGCTGTCTTAACAACTTAATGTGAATGCTACTATCACGATCCCAAAAGTGGGAGGAAGCAGAGCAGCTATCGCTCTGGGGTGAAGTGCAAATATCATGTAACGTCTTACTAACATAACATACCTATAGTATCCATATTTAATGGTGTCCGTAAACGCAAAAGTGTTTTGCATGTATACTGATATTTTGATCATTTTAGCTACTGCACTCTGTTAGAGTATCAGTACCAGTACCAAAATTATTGCAGGTTGTTTTTGCAATGCTGTATACAGTACAACCTTCCTTATAACCATGAAGCTCAGTGTTTCAGATCTTGTACAGCTTCACCTTAAAACAAATTGGGGTGATGTTTCTTAAAAGGCCAGTATTGCACTTTTGTTGTTTTCTGATTCCTCTACCTGCAATTCAGCAGAGTCTTTGTGAGAAGTAGTGCTCCCATGCTCTTTCCAGGCCATGGGCTGTACAGTAATCAATGTTGATGAATGAGTAGGAAGGCTCTCTTTATTCCAGCCCTCGCTGAATAGAAAGTTTCCATTATCTCTCACAATGTATTCACTCTATCAAAGTGACAGGGTTGAGGCAAGCCACACTCCATTGCCCTCACTGTGCCCATACCTACCTTCATCCGTCTACTCAAAAGAACAGGGAAAGCCGGAAGAGACTGCTAAAATAACACTGAACAAACCTATAAAATCTATAAGACTTTAACTCTTGAGTCTCATCCATCAAAGCTGTAAGGATACAATTACGTGCATCCGTTGTGCAAAAAATATCCACTGTAACAGGGAATAATTCAAGAGAGGATGGAGGTCGGCATTTCTTTTCGAACCATTTTACAAAAAGTCACTTTTTTGAACAGAAACATTTAAAGCAATAAACAAAGTTGCATTGGTCATTGGTTTTCTCCTGTTTCAGTGGAAGGTACTATAATAAGAAATGAAGAACTAGAAGATCAATTACAACGCTTTAGTTGATATCCTACCAAATTACTGGTAATATGGCTAGTAATGTCATGTCGTGGGTCTTATGGGGTGTGTTTTGGGGGTGTGTGTTGACGCTGATTGTTCCTAGGTTGCATTAGTTCTCCTAGCGCCTTGTGTTTATTCTGGCTTATTTTGTATTTTGTTCATGTTTTCTCAGTCTGGTTATTTCCTGTTTTATTTTGGTAGATGTCTGTTTCCCTCGGTCTTGGCTTACCTTGCTTCCCTGATTGTGTTCACCTGTGTTTGTCCTACACCTGTGCCTCGTTGTCTTCACCTCCCCTGAGTATTTAGTTTGTGTGTTTCCCAATCCTTGTGTGGGATCATTGCCTTGTATGCATGTATGTATGTATGTGCGTGCGTGCGTATGTATGTGCGTGCGTGCGTATGTATGTGCGTATGTGCGTATGTGCGTATGTGCGTGCTTGCCGTTGCGATGTGTTTTCCTCCGATGTGGTTTTCTTTCCTACGTTCTTCTCGTCTGTGATACTTCTTCGCGTTGTGGATTGTTTTTGTTGTACTCCTCAGTTTTCCTGTTTTCCTGCCTGGTCTTCAAGTTCGCATGTCTACCTGATGGTAAGCGGCAATAAAAACTCCACTCCTCAGCTACTGTCTGCATCTGGGTCCTCCTTCCTCGTCCAAACCGTAACAAATAAGGCTTCTAAAGGTGTTACTTGACGGCTCTATCAGTCTGATTAAGACTTTGCAGTTGCCTTACAAATCTCCAAATTTACCATCTATCATCTCATGAAGGTCCAATGGCAAACTTTTTGTCAACAAATTATGCTTAAGTCAACATGATGGCTCGATAATGTTAGCTCACTCATTAGAGCTGTCCTCACTGCAGCGGGCCCAGGTTCGACTCCGACCTGCCGCCCTTTGTTACATGTCATGCCCCCTCTCTCTCTGTCTCCCTTTTCCAGTCTCAGCTGTCTCTGTCCATTAAAGGTGAAAAATGCCCAAAAACATGTACCTTAAAAAAACTGTTAAGTGAAAATCTTGTTTTTAATTTGTGTGAAAAAAATGTCTGAGTCCTTCACCTAAACTTTTATGTCCGATTCCATTGTCTTTTAGAAATGTATGAAGATCACACAGTCACCTCTAAATCTAAATAATAAGCTTAAATGTTTTTGCACTAAGTAGTGCCTGGCTGCTGAAATTCATATAACCTACTCATACAACATACTTAGTGCCAAATTTGTGGATTTAGGCTTTGATGATTAAGGTATGGGTTGTTACCATAATTCAGTGAAGAAGGCAGAATTTCTAGTGCTGTTGTGTGCATTATTGTGTAAGCACATGTAAACAGTTGAAAAGGGCACGAGTACCATGAGATTGTCTCCATTTTCGATTGTATCGAAATGAGTTCTCATCCAGATTATGGCGGCTGGGCAGTAGCACAGTAACACTACTCAGCGCAATTTTCTCAACTGGCCCAATTCCAACTTCACGATAAAAAATGGATTTGGGAAAACATAAGAGACATAACCTGTACGTCCTCAGAGAGAATTACAACCATGAGACCAGTGCTGCCATGCTGACTTGGCACTATCATTAACAACTTCACATCACACACAAAAATCAATCAGATGTTTCAGCGGCAAAATGATTTCTGCTACAAGAATTCTGTTAAAATGACCCAGTTGAATATGTAGTACAACCAGCTGATCGCATAAGCTGGAGTCCTCCATGTGGATCCAAGGACAGGTTACATTATCATATTACTCTGTACATCTGCTAATCATTCACGGTGATTTTAATAAAGGGCTGAAGCGGGATGCATGGGAGCGACGCTGGCCATAAAGAGCAGCAAGAATTGCTCATCGGGCCCAGCTTCCTGTATCATTATGTTGCTCTGCTGTGGTTGCCTTTTTAGAGGCTGAACTCATTATTTTTTCATGTTGTTGATCTTGGGACTTTACGGTCCCCTGAGAGGAGGGTCATGCTCTTCTCCATTAGTTCTGTTGAACGGCCTGCACGTTCCATTGTTGCAACACTACCACACAAACCAAGATCAGGTAGTGCTTAGATTAGTGAGATGTTTTCCTCATACCGTCAGAATTATAGTGTTGCGACAAAAAATTCAATTCCCTCTCACGACTTTATGCTGAAAGAGGAACAGAGCATTTCCTACATGGAAATATGGAAATGTGACAAAATGTCTTTGTCTTACTCATCTATCATTCATTTGTTATTGCATTTCTTTACAGTGCTTGTTCTATGTGTGGAACATTTGGTGATCTGATGTCTGTTTTGAGAGAAATTTACTACTTGTGATATTATTAAACATGACAGCTCCAGGGCCCACTAGCTGTAATAATTAATATCACCGGATAGGTATTTTAAAAAAAAAAACAATCATGAATGCTGAACAAAATCAAAATTCAGACACCTTTGCAAGTCAAGCAATGAATCTTATTATATCTGATGTTCCACCTTTTCTATTTAACTTAGTGTGATCACACTGCTACTCATCTCAGGAGCTCACTATTAAAGCCACTAAATGCCATCTTCCGCTGTGTTACTTTAACTGCTTGCACCTCAAATGTGAAGTCGGAAATATAAGTCTGGAAGGTCCTACGCCTCAAATATTGGATTTCAGGATATAAAAGATCAATTAAAACTTTGGTGTAATTAGGAGCAAAAACAGAGACTTTTGGAAGTAGTAAGCTGTCTGTGCCATAGACCATAGACTGTACATTACGGCTCCCCAAAAGTGAAGCCAAAACATCTCGATCGCCCCCTGGTGGTTGGCTGCAGTATTAGTCTTAAACTCTGCCAAATAAATTATTCCCAAAGAAGGTCTCCGTCATTTTATGTAGTTCTTATCACACTGATGTATGTTCAAGTGTTCGTTTATAAGTTTGGTTATAATTAAAACAAAAAGGGGTTTCACGTCATGATTGAAAGCTGAGTCCAGCTCCAATCCCGATAACTAATGCGCAGACTCTGGTTGCAAATTACGTCAAAAGCGCAAGATGGCAGCGCCTGTATCCGGGATATTTTGGCTTCACTTTTTACAACGGGAGGGAGTGGAGACGTGTCGTCCATCTTTATGTACAGTTTATGGTGGGAACTAATTTCAGAAGGTAATTACTTTGTCCTGGAATGTTCCTGTGCTGCTGAAAAGTAAGCCAGTTAGTGTTTCTACACAACCAGATGGCCTTCCTCACAATTGAAATACTGAGAAGCACTGAGAGTAAACAAGATGAAGAGGCTCGGTCTGAAAGAATCGACCAATCTATCAAAGGTATCCTTAAGCTTGATGATAAAATATTGTGTGCATTGCATAAAGCCTTAAAAAGGTGAAGCAACAATGTGCATGAAAATCAGAATAATGAACACAGCAAACTAAGAGAACATCACGAGCACTTTTGAGGCTTGAAATTTCCATCCTGCAGGAGATGGATTTGTAGTAAAAGTCTAATAAACGCTGAAATAAGATGAAGAGGTCTCTTGACATTTTACATTTTAGTTATTCCTTTTCCAGGCTTGCATCACATAGTGGGGAAAGGCTTTAACATGTGTCCTTTAGCCACCATAAAGATAGCTTATTAGCGTTTTTGTTTCTAAATGAACATATTTAAATGCATATTAAATCCTGATATCTGGTTGATGGTCAAGTCAGAACCATGTTTGCAACACAAGAAGAGTTCTGTTTAACTGTGGCTGCTTCAGAGGGCCACATCCAGCTTACAGAAGCAGGGATTAGCCCCTGTCCTTTTTATAGTAAACCCCGAATACAAAATCTGTTAGGTTTTGTCGGCATTACTCGTGAAACTGTGGCACGTAAGCACCTTATTTGGATTGTGTTGTCTTTTTCCCGAACATGCCAACTAACACCTGAACTGGAATATGAAACAGCGCATGAGCTATGATTCACAACATTGCATGCATGTAAATACACACAAACAAACCGGTTTCTGTTCCCTTCTATCAAGTAGCAATTAGCTCCAATGAAAGCGGGCAGTAAGCTTGAAAAGCTCCTCAAACCTGCAATCTGTGTTTAGATCACTTCTACAGAGAGAGACAGACATGGGCATAAAAAGAGACTTGTGTCTGTATCTGACAGAGACCAGTTCCTCCTGAACTGCACTTAGCCATTGCAACGGCTTTCGTCACTGATCCTCAAGAGGCCAATTTCCATCTGCTTCGAATATTTATGTTACCTAAAATGAACCTGATTGCTCATCGAACAAGGGTTTGCATATCAGTGTTATAGGCTTACTGGGATATAAACACTCCTCATTGTGGCCATAGTTTGTACCCAGGTGGATGACTGAGCAAAATGACAATCTCTTCTTGTGATGTGATGCTCTTTGGCATTAAGCACATAAGGCTGCAGGGCTCACCACTGCATGCTAATGTTCCTGATGGGGAGGACCAGAGCGCTTCCAAGGTGACTGAAAAGCCTTGTGTGATGTCAAATTAAAATGCAATTTGTTGCAGAAAACAGAGATGCATCAACAAGCTAATCATGTACACGTTTTTTTTCTCTGCCGAGGTACTGCTGGGCAGTACATTCATCATGCATCCACTGGCGCAGTTAGCCTTCATCAGTGAGTGCCTTTATATAACTCAGGCAGTCTACCAACACATAATATAAACCTGGTAAATCAAATTGCAGGTTTTATCAAACAAAATCTTAAATATTCAGTGCAGCGTCCCTGTGCCTTAGATTAAAAAAATGGACCAGGTCTACCTTTATTTTCCCTTAAAATGGCTTCATATTTGTTTCTCAGAAAGATGTGCTGTAACACTGAGCTTTAAGATTAGGAGGCATTATTTCTGTGTTTCTGCAGACTTGGAAAGCTTCACTCATTGCAGGCTCCTCGTGCAGGATTTGTCACGCACAATTTTATCTAATGCATAAGACAAATGTCATCACCTGTCAGCTACGGTGAGCTACACTACAAAATGAATAGAGTATGTGTCAGTAACTGTCAATTACTATGACTAACACTTGACAGGTTCGAGAATCTTAAAATTATTGTATTGTTGATGAGCAAGCAAAGCACCTCTGCCTCTGACAGCCTCTAACGTCTCCAAAGCTTCACAAGCCTATGTTAACACAGATGACAGTACTCCAATATTTGTTTAATTTCACAGAGCATTTTCAGCCTTGGCTCACATTGTTACCTGCCACCTGTACTGTGTTTGTGCTGAGATCAGTGGGTCTGCTGCGCAAACTCTTCTACCGTGACCCCTGTGCAGACTTTCTAAGAGACTGTTTATCATATTTGTTTTATTCCGACAGACCAAACTACAGATCTCCCAATCAGTTGGTCAATTTAGATTATGTTAATCTTCTAACCTGATTGACTAGCTTTTACGGCAGGACAGGCCAAACTCTACCTACGGCTCTATCACACGTTACAGTTTAAGACCCAATGAATTTCAAGATAATGCACTGAATCCTTAAAAACAAAATTACTGAGAAAATCCGACACTTACAAATCTCCTGCCTAATCACCTCTCACCAGCAACACACGAGAAAGCAAAAACAAACACAACGTATAATGAAGCAGGCTGAGCACAAAACCCAAAATAATTAGCCAATTAAAGGTGTGAAGCAACAAAGAAGAGGCAGCGTGTGCAAAGTCCCAAGGTCAAACACATTTAAATGCAAATTCAAATAACCGATCAGCGAGGAGGACATGTGGTTTTAACGACCACATACAAATGAAACCATCTGCCTCCGTATAGCTGAAGTAGCTGAATAGTTTACAGGAATACACTTATATTGTGCAGTAAATTAGCAAATTGCCTAGATGAGCTTACAATGCAATTACCAAACATCAAGAAGTGATATTCATGTAAAAGGGACAACAAAAGCCAGTTGAATAATGATAAATGCAATTTATTATTTGCAAAAGAAGCTGGAGGGCAGAGTAACTACTGCTATACTTACTTTGCTGCATCCTACATGTTTGTTGATTGATAGCATGCGCCAACACATAGCATTTATTGATAAGTGATTTTTCAGGCCAGGCACCACGCAGTAGCTGGCAGGATAAGACAAAGTGGAGGAAAACCACATTTAAAATGTGGGGGATGTAGAAACATGGATAACAGAATCGATACAACTAAAACCAAGCTACACCATTTCTTTGTGTCAAACTTATTTAAGGTTTTTTGAGAACAGACCTGTCAAACATGTAGAAGACATATTCCACGGGCAGCTTTGGGCAACCTTACAGAAGTTTCATTGAATTACAGCTAAATTTATGGTGATCGCATCAAAATCAGACACCGCTGCTAAAAAAACAACTGACGAACCAAATATCATTCTAGCAGCTTAAATCCGCATCTGACAAACAACATTTACCGTCACTGAAAGTAAACCTGATCCTTGATGATGTGTTTTCGCTTGAGTGTATCACCCATTATTTTCTGCATCCTCTGTGAAGAACTACTAAATGAATTTCAGTGGACGCAGCCGCCACACACACACACACACACACACACACACACTCAGACGTGTGCACATACAGACACACACATTGTCTGCACTCAAGTGTGAATTCCTCAGATTTAATTAGAAGCTAATTTTGAGTCATTATACAACTGCAAACAATATGGAAATGAGCTCATAGGTTCCTGACAGTTCAGTTGACTTTGACCAGAAAGAAGCATGACGAATTGAAGGGAAAAAGTATCTTGTTTATTAGCATCTAGTTTACTAACCAATTATTGGTTAGCTGAACAAGGGCATTATAAGTCAAGAGAGGGGGCTTCAATGTGTCATCTTTAACACTTCTGCATTCGGAATAACAAAGGATGTTCTTCTCCAGCAGCTGTTTACAGTCACATGCATTAAAGATGGATCTTCAGGAGCTCCTTTAACGGTATTTGCCTACGCCTATGTAACCACCGATGCATATCCCCGATTATTACTGACAGTGCAATATTTTCTGACAGTCTTACAGTGAAATATTCAAATAAGTTTGTGGTTATTTTGCGACTCCCTGCTGGTGAGGGACTGTTTCATTTCCCAATACACACCACTGTTTAATATTAAAGAGCAATGTGAAAAGTTTGCTAAAAATGTCCACATTAGCTGAAACTCTGCAGCCCAGAGAGTGCATCTCCCAGAATTTTGTATAATCCCAAACATGTCAATGCACTTTCTTTTTCACACTTTGAAAGAGCTCCTGGACGCATGTTGCTGGATGTGTAATGTAATCTCTGCTGGAAGTGTAAAAATAAAATAAAAACTGCTTGACGTACATCCAGCTTCAGCCTCTACCATACTGTATAAACTTTATATACAGAGCAAGCACATACGATGGTTTTGTTGTTGCGCTTCATTTAATGTGAGGTCAGAAAATGCTTATATGAGCAGTTTCCACATATCTATAGTATGTGTATTATAAGTTATTTGGAGCGACATTTTGACATACTCTTTCATCACAGAAACTTATTTTTCACCCAGACTTATTTTCATTATGTTTTTTCATTTTATCACTGTAAAAATTGAGGAGCATGCAGGCTTTGAATGTAAAAGATGAGCTCTTCACATCTGCACATGGCATTGTGGCACATTATCTAGAAATCCTCCTGTTCTTGCCTTGATTATGCATTTTAAACTGGATTTCTAGTCACTCAGTTCAAAGTCAAACAGAAATTATGATTTTGACTGCTTTGCACTTAACATGGTACTCTTTGACATATAAAATAAATGAATAACCCAACACTGATTTAATGTTTATCACACTGCCATAATGGTGTCTTTAGAGACATGCACACTTTCTTTTCAATTTGATTCTGTCAGTCATCATCACCACAAAAGTAAACTTATTTTGATTACATTAAGATATGTATAATGCAGAGGAAGCTGAAATAATACAATACATTAAATCAAAATGCTAATGAAACCTAATTGCACAGCAGTGTTGTTTTAGGCATAAATATGTCTAGAAAGCTCACCGACACAGACTACAAACAGTACTTCCTAAATACTCATTCTTTTGCTTAAGACATTATATTAAAAGCTTTATAAAACAAAAACCTAAAAATATTTTCATTGATGAAACTACTTCTAACCTATATCATTTATACATTTTTAATTAATTAAGATTAATGCAAATCTGTCAACAGAGCAGACATTTGATGACAGAAATTGCAGTGTTATATCTGAACCAGGCTTTTATGAAGTGTCATATACTGTACAGTACGTGTGTGGGAGCTGATTTGATGTTGCCTACAGTTTAGAGCCTGTAACAGGATTTGCGAGTGCATTGTGCAAGTGCTCATTGAATAACTCTCTTTCAATATTTAATGATAATGTCTGATTTATTGGATAGTCCTAATGAAATGCTATTTATTTTCAGTGCAGTGTAATTTATATTGACTGTCACTGCAAACGAGGATTTCATGATGCAGTTTAATACAATATCCTACTAGGACTATGAAAAAAAAATCCTCTAACAGGGCAAAAAAAGCCCAAGTTTGATATTGCGTAGAGCAACACCATTATTTCCAGTGGAGACAGTGGCTGTGTGTTCTTGGGCAGCTGTGTCAGCCATAGCATCGCGCACTACTCTGACTTTCCGCCAGATTGTGCACCCAGAGTTCAACTAAACTGAACTTTAACCCCAAACATGCTAACCTCCAAAACACGCATCCAGTCCGATCATTAAATACAGCAGTCCAAATGAGTGCTTAGACCTCTGGGAGTATTGTGATCTCCAGCATGAAAAAAACATGTAAACAATTTCTCCCCTGATGATTTATAATATATTAAATATATGGCTTGGCCGTGGCTTGGTGGCAGAACGGTTGCCTCCCAATCGGAAGGTTGGCGGTTCGATCCCCCAGCCATGCGCCGAAGCATCCTTGAGCAAGATATTGAACCCCAAAATGCTCCCGAAGCTGCGCCTTCGGTTTGTGAATGTTCTCATATGTAAGTCGCTTTGGATAAAAGCATCTGCTAAATGACTAAATGTAAATAAATACGCCTGATAAAATGACATTAATTTCAAGAATTTCTACTAATTGTAATCATAAAAGCCTATACTGCAGGAGGATATTGATAGAGAAAGATTAGGCCTATTTTCTCTACTCAGTGAGACCTATTAAAGGCCAAAGTATCCCGACACTGTCAGCCTAATTAACACTTAAGAGCTAAGTTAGCCCCTGTATGTCTGGAGATCAGTTTGGCAGAAAGACACATAATTGTTGGTAGAAATAATATATAATTGCTTACCAGTCTGGTTTGTTCAAAAACTGTCCTTCGCTTGAATATGGAAGGCAATTTGCTCAAGCAACCTTCAGCACTTATCTGCAAAAGCTCAAGAGCTCATAGCCAGAGCTGTATAATGGAAACAAACTCAGCTGAGCAAAATAAAAGCAGCGGTTTGTTTGAATTAATCAAGCTTTTAACCTTGCCAGGGTCTGTATGTTTAGATGAGTGCTGAACGTGTTTAATAAGTATAAAGAGTAGTTCGTTTCTTAAGTTTTATGATTTTTTCTCGAAACTTAATGTATAAATCCCACATTGTTGCTTATTACTAAAAATTTCAGGTTTTACTGGCTAATCATCTTTTATACTTTTATACTCTACATACATTACACACACACTGGTAAGGAATGATTATCTTCCTGAATTTAAGTGATTCTTAAAAAACACTGTGCAGTAGGATGCACACAACATATTGCCATAATGACTGAGCGTGGACAGATTGAACTGATAACCCCATCTCTTTTGGCTCCTTTTATTGTGTGTGCTTCTTTGGTGAGTTCTTGTGCCACACGGCATTTGAACATTTTGTTGGTTATCTTGTTCAGTACACTTAACGAGCTGGCAGGGCATGCAAAGGTGAGCAAACACAGATACGTGGATTATGAAGTGAATATAGGCTACTGTACATCCAAGCCTCAAGTGATTTATGAATCTGCAAAAGTAAAAAAATCCAAGAGCCAACTCACTCTTGCAACAAAAAAACATTATTTTCTCACTTATCACTAAAAATATCCACCCATGCATGTTGTTTTCGGCGTTATGTGCCGAGGTTTTGAGATACCCGTCTGGGAAACTGAAACTTCTGCTGCCACCCCAATACAGTGTAGGTGAAAGTAATTTTGTTTCCGCTCCTCAAAACAATGTCCCGTGTACTCCAAAGACCTCAGTATCAACAGTTTTCATAAGGACTTTTTGTATAAAGAAATTCCAGTGAAATTCCAACTAGTCTTGGCAAGGTTTGTGGATTATCCAGAGTAACCGAGATACTGTTTCTGGGAAGACATATTGACTTTTCCAATGCTTTGAGCTTTATTCATTCACCTCCACTGTATTGGGGTGAAAACAGGAATCTAAAAGATGCATGTATCAAAACCTCGGGACAATAAGCCCATGCCCATAAGTGGAAATATACTGTATGTCTTGGGTAAACTGATCCTTTATAGCTCTATGTAATGACTTGGCGTAATAGTGACACCATGGAAAAAGGGTAAGAATTCGCAACTGTAGGCAGTTGCGCATTTGATGACATTAGACAATAGGGCTGCAACAATTAATTGCAATATTATCGAAATCACAATATGGCCAAGTACAATATCCAAATCGCAATTTTAGCTAAAATGTTTTGATAAAGGCAAAATGTGTGACAAAACAGCATTATAATGAAGTACTGCAGTGCTGCAGAGATGCCTCGGCCTGCAAATCTTGTTCTCCAGATGTAACAAAACATGTTTGTTTGGTACAGACCCCAACAAATGTCACATCATCATGATTTTACTAGTTTTTTCAGTGGAAATTAAAATTGTGATGCAAAAATTATCATTCCTACTAATCGTGAATCATATCACAATCATAATATCTGTCAAAATAATCGCAATATGATTTTTTTGCAGTCCATCCCTGGAGGATGGATGCTACTGACTTTGGTGATGCCCTAACTTTCCCTCTTGTGCCACCACGAGGCTGATATTATTATTAAAAACAACTATTTGGTTGGATTGAGATTTTGTATAGATACTCGTGTTTCCCTCAGGATGATTTGCTTGAACCTTGGTGAGCTTCTGACTTTTTATATAATGCCATCATCAGGTAAAAAAATCACTTTGTCTAATACTTTAGTTCATGAACCATTCTTTGCAAAATCTAATGGCACTCCCATTTTGCACGAGTGCACCATAGATCAGAACAAGCAATTTAAAGGGTCTCAAGTTAACATCCTGTAGGAGTCAACCACAACATTTGTAAAAATGAAAGGTTTTTAATTTACTTGGAAAAAGTAATCAAATACAGCTTTAAAATATTCAGATTCACTAAGATGCATAATGTACTTTGTCACTCTTCATGATAAGAAACAAAGTGAAACACAGTAAATATAAGCCTTTAGGTCAAAACTACAGTGGCAGCATTAAACTAATGCAGACTTAGTCACTGGTTCAAATCCATGTTTCATTTAGGAAAATCTGCTTAATGATTACCCTAAAGCTGCCCTTAAGCAAGGCACGTAACCTTCAGCTGCTCCAGAGAAGTTGTTCAATGATCAGTAGTATAAGACTGTAGTTGTACTGGGCAGCTCCCAGTTGTGGCTGTGTTTTGAATCTGCGGTATGGAGCGCCTGGAGGTGAGCATGTGTGGCCAGCAATCCTGTCCTGAATACATTTGGATGAGAAAAAACTGGTCTGCTAGCAGCCACCAGATCAGCACTACTGTACCTAAGCTAAAAGGTGCTTTAAAGAAGCACGATGGCTGATGTCAGCACATTGAGACTGCAAATGGTCAGACTATCGCTAGTTCAATACAAATGCTCTCAAAGTTAGCACATTCCTTTTCCACCAGTATCCTCATGGACAGCTACCTGCAGTAGTGTTATTATTCTCAAGACTGATGGAATCTGTGTAAAGTGTTTGTGTGCTTCAGACAGAAAGAGTTTTCACGTTCAGTGAAAGGTCTAAAGTAATAATCCATAACATTTACACAAAATCATTTCAGTCTTACCACTGTCTGTGTTAAAACTAACACAACAAGTGAATCACCCTATACAGGTCTTTCCAGGAAAAATCCTCTGGGATGCAAGAAGTTAAATGTTTTACATTCTAGATGCAGAAACAGTGATTTGTCTGGGATGATTACAAGAGCTGGCTAGTTCGCCTCAGCAATGATGCCCACTGACAAAGACAAAAACAGCATTGTACTGTTTAAAAAACAGAACCTTCCCTAAGCAAAAATCTAAATTACAGCTGCAAGCAGCAGTACTGCAAGCAGTCTTTATTTGTAATGAAGGGGGGGGGGGGGGGGGGATTATTTAGAAGTCCGAAGATTAATTTGTTCAGAGTTTATTGTTAGAGAGTTACATCTGAAACAATTCATCCTCACATTAGGGGTTTTAGAAAAGTTACATTGTTCTCGCAATTTATCCTGCATCATTTTAAATGAGACTGGAAAATTTGGCAAAGTTTGGTGCATATTTAGTAACAGGAAGAAAGATATTTTGTTGAAATCTCCTAAAGAAATGATTCGTTTATCACACAGTTTGGATCAAAGACACACATCTGAAATTTGACACTCTCACTAAATGAAGCTCTAGTGAAAGTTCACTCAGGATGACTATACTTCTGCATGCTTAGGCTGTAGTTCATTCTCACACCGTCCTGCCATTCACTCCTCTCACGCATGCTCACTCATATTTCCTGCTGTCATTACCTGCGGCTGTCAAATCGGGGGGATTTATTCTGCTGCTGCTAAGGGCAGACGCCTCCATTACCTGAGTCTGAGCGCCAACAACTCTGTGAAGATTAGCATCTCACATATTCTGTTTCAATAAACACTTTCTTTACTTCATTCACCAGTCTCTCTTGATTGAAATAGTGTTAAAAATATTTTGCCCTTTCTTGCTTTATCTCGCAACATCTATCAATTTTTTTTACCGCAATTACCACATGCCTTATGTCTGCCAACTTAGTTTCACTTATACTAGTTAAATACCGCCTCAAATATTAAGTAAAATATCAACAATGGGATTGAAACTCTGGCTTTTCTGCACATTACAGGCTACAATTGTATTAATTTTCACAAAAATAACAGCGTCATTTTGATCAAAACTGACCGAGCAATAAAAGAGTTGAACATTTGAATGCGTTTCTAAAAAAACTCAGAGCTCTGCTGTGTATTTAAAATTCTACTCAGGTGAGCAGACTTTATGATGAAAGTTTCAACGCGGCAAAAAAAGAAAAGAAAGTACAACTTGTTTTTAATTAATTTTTTTAAGAGTTTTAAAATGTATACTGTTGCTATTGTGCCACCATTAAAAGACCTGTCCCAATTTTTGAGTATACATTGTTTGGAACTGGACCGGATTGCTTTGCAAAATGTCGCGGGTTTTTGTTCATGGAATGGCAGGTTTAGAACGAAGAAAGCAAAACAAGCAAGACTTCTTCAGGGACAGTCGCTCATTGTTTCAACAAATAAAATATAAAAAATGGGGAAAAGTAAACAAGATGTTTACAGAGGACCGCTAATATTGTTTAAGAACAATGATGATCAATGTAAGGCCTTTACATCTGTTTTCCTAGAGTGCTGTATGTTTACTATTCTGAGCAGTTTGAGTCACTGCAGTGCCCCCAGACACCAAAGTCACAACTAAATGAGGCGTGATTTACTTACACTCCTTCTTATCACCTCACTTCCTATAACACATCCACATCTACAGCCCATACACATGAGGACAATTATTCAATCACCACTTAGCTCACAGCAAAGGTTTAGATGCAAATACTCTTCCAAAATCACTTATTACCTGCTGATCAGTAGGTCTTTACATCCCTTAAGACCTGCAGTGGGAAACTTCGCACTCAGGTGGCAGCTGGAGATAGCCATTTCAATTTTTGAAAGTTTGAAGGTCTTCATTACCTGTTATCTAACATTACCTCAGTAAACTGCATATTACTCCGAGCTAGATTATTTCTTCTTACTGGCTGTTGGGAGTGGAGATGGTGAAAGAGGAATATTTTCGCTGTATTGTCCAGCTTTTTCTCAATAGGTGGCTCGCAGCTGCTGTTTGGAGTAAAATTTGCTCTAACTATTCAATTTTATTTCTTAGTTTAACCAAACAGGTCAAATATAGAGGATCGAAAGTGAGGTTGGGCAGAACGGTCCTTCTGTGTTTCAGCGCCAAGCTGTAATGGTGACCACAAGGATGGGTTATTATCTCACCACGCCACACCTTGACTTTAGTAAGAGTAAATAGTAAGCTTAACTGATGGGTGATAGCCTAAGAATCTGAATGACAGTTAAGATGGCCACTTTTTATAAGTTCATTTTCTGAGCCAATGGGAAAACTTTTAGTGTGCGTGACAGAATCACCATTGGTAAGCTTTACAAACCTACTCTGTTATTAACAGCTACAGTACATATGAAAAGATTTATATAAACACAAAGACGTATTTGTCCTTGAACCAGGTGCAAGCTGTATAGAATATTTTTGCAATGTTCTTAGAGGGAGTTGAATTGTATCAGGTAGTGTGTAGTCACTATGGCTTTAACACAAAAGTTATTTAATCCCATTTATAAAACCACGATTTACATTTAAAATATTTTAGATGAACTCATGATATTCTTTACAATATTACAAATTATTACAATCATAATTTACTTTATTGAAATTATGCCCAATGACTGTCAAATGCTCTTAGGTTTCTTGACCAACTATAGCAGCCTTGTATCTTTAAAAAAAGCAAAGTTTACATGATTGTTTTCTGAGGTGCCCACAACAACATGACAACTGCCATGCATGGATTCAACTTCATTTCCTGACTAGCAGCGAGAGCGAATGTAAGCAATATGGTTCACTGAGAGCTTGTTTTATCTCGACCGCAGGTTGCCATGTCTCTGCCAGACGCCTGTAATAGCATTGAGAGGCAGAGGGGATGGGATGTGCCCTCACAGTAGATGTGTATAGACAGGCGGACAGAGGATCTGCATTGACATCCTGATGGTGACAGGCCATGATACCTCACACTTTATTGGCCTGACAACAAAGGAACCTTCCACAGAGCATTAATCTGACGTTCTGCCCAACAAGCTATGACTTAGCCACTCAGACAGCAACAGTCTTAGAGCATGACATACAGGACTGAAAAATTAATGTACAGATCCCCAGGCACAACAACAATTTGACAAACACTAAGGAAGCATGACAAAACTTCTGCCTCTAGAGATAACTCTACTAAAGCCATGGTCATTTTGGGATTGTCTTTCACCTTGTGAATCTGCCTATATTAACATGCAAGGTGTGCCAAGGTCTTGGAACTGCAACCTTAAAGGTATGGCAGTTAGTCGATGCAAAATGCTGAATAATTTATGGGAGGACAAATAAATTCCAGTTAACAACACAACGTCGCACTCTGGGGCCGATTGGTTATTAACGTGAAGTTGGTCAGGAAACTTTGGGCTGTTAAAAAGGGCAATGGCTGAATATCTTACTTGAGGAATTAGTATGGGGCTTGCCAGTGCATACAGAGGCCAAATCAATGTGTGGCAGGCAATGAATTTAAGCAGCAGCGGGAAGTAAAATACAAATATTATGAATGTCAGGATGCAATTTGATTTTTCTTTTATGTTATTTGCTTAACATCTATCATGACTAAGGGTTTCCACTGCATTGACTGGCATTGAATCTGACATTTCTTCAAAAGTCCAGACCCTGTCAACTTTGCACATCAGCATCATTTAACCTCTTTCATGCATTTGTTTGGTGATGATCTGCAAACAGTTCATTTCATTACTGCTAAGATGCATTTGAGGAAAAATAAAAAGGAACTCTCAAAAGTATGAAATATTTATTTTGAGTGTGTTTGAAGTTGAAAGGAGACTTTCTAGACATCTGATTATCTGACAAGTAAGATGACAGACATACTGTATTAACTAAGAGCAGTTAACAAAAGGAGCCTTACATAATAAAACTGATTTGTATGTGCAAACTGTGCAGTCAGAGTATAGAATCCAGTTATGTTAGAGACAGGCTTTTATTTCTAATTTCCACCGATTTGCAAGTATATTTCATCATATTTTGGTAAGAAGCCTCCCTCTTTTGCTACTCCCATTTAATTTTGCTACTGATTATGTTTGGTGTTAATGCAAACTCACTTGTTCCACGTTTAACTGTTTTCTTGATAAATTCAGCGTAATCTACCTTTCAACAGCACTAGGTCCACAAGTACATCATATTAATGTCATACTCACCACTCTGCTGCCATGAGTTTCTCTTTTTTAACAAAAAACATACTGTTTTCATTCAATAATTATGTACAGTCACTTCCATTTTGCTTTAATACGTGATCGCTGTTAAGCTACCGTCAGTGGACCTTAGCACGTTATGCAAAGATGATTCAAATTAAAAGATTTCCAGTGTCTCAAATGGAACAATCCCTCCTTTTCCAGGTAGGCTTTAAATGTGAAAAACCCACAGCAAGTATATGAAGTTTCGCAGGCTGTATCTTAAAGGTCCAGTGTGTAACATTTAGGAGGCTCTATTGGCAGAAATGGAATATAATATTTTTAGGTATGTTTTCATTAGTGTATAATCACCTGAAAATAAGAATCGTTGTGTTTTCTTTACCTTAGAATGAGCCGGTTTTATCGACAGGGGGAGCGGGTCCCCCTTTAAAGGAGTCCGCCAAGTTGAACTGCCATGTTTCTACAGTAACCCAGAGCGAACAAACCAAACACTGGCTCTAGATAGGGCCTTTTGTGTTTTTCACGAGTTTCTGCCATCGTAGTTTCGCCTACATGTTTGGAAGGCGAGCGGAATTCAGTTGGTTCCAATCTGCGACTTCACCGCTAGATGCCACTAAATCCTACACACTGGTCCTTTAACAGCGATTAAAAAAAACAACAACAAGTAAGCAAAAACAAATGGAAACAATTAATGAATAAAAACTATGTCTGTTAAAAAAGAGATATTCAGAGCAGCAGAGAGATTAAATTAGTGCTATGGAAATGTACATTATCCTGAACTTACCATGTGAACTGTTACTGCATTATGTTACTGTACTGTACTGCAGGCAATTAAGAGAATTCACCACATGCTTAATTTATATTATATCATAATCATGATGCTGTTATGCTACTACACATTCTGCAAGAGCCCCTGGGATGAGCACCAGAAATTATTCACAACTTTCGTGAAGTTTTGCCTTAAAGCAACAGTCAAAAGCCGTGTTAGATTGTGACGACTCATTATGCTTGACGTTGATCAGAAAGTACGGCTGGTCATCTGACATGATAGTGAAATCAAACTCATAAAGATATCGGGCGCAGTAACAGCTCCTGCTTACAGCAGCATCTCGTGTTTGTCTTCAAAAACAATTAACAGATGCCTTTAAGGGACTTTCACTTTAGGTATCTCCTTGCCATCTGCTACATCATGGCTTTGACATTAATATCCACTGTGAGAACACTGAACCACCGCATAGAGAACACTTCACTCATAGCTATGACACGCTGAAGGTAAAAATGAAAATTAATTCAGTTCGCAAAATACTGTAACCTTTGAAAAGTTCCAAATTCATAATGGTGTAAAATTAGAAACACTTCTGCTTTGCCTAGGTCAGCTGACATCATCCATTCATTCATGCTTTTAACCAATGTTAATGAATTTAAAATAGTTTGGTATTCCTACATCAAATGATGGCTCATCTGGAATTTAGTATCTCCACCGTATAAAGTTGCATATTAACACTGCCAATTTCATCCTGGAAGAATCTGTATTACATAGACATACAGAAAAAAATCTCAATTCAAATAACTGGTGAAGCAGAAAATGTTCCCTCTGTGATAAGCTCTTTGGAAAACATGAGTGACAGATATCCGCAGCATGGGCCTTCCCTGTAGGCTCCTGCGTGTGCACGCGCGTGCACACACACACATTATACACACACACACACACACACACCCTCACTACTCTGACAACTGGAACACAGGACAGCAGTTATCCAATACTGAAGACATTGGTGCTCCACAGTTACCTTATGCTACAATAAATGCAATGGTAAAAATGGAAAATAGGTCACACCATGAAATTAGTGCTTTTAAACAAGAAAGTCTGAAATAATGGGTTTTGTGTTCTGGTTCCTGATGTGTCACCAGACTTTCTTGTCATTATCTGGTTTTGTCTGAAGGGAATATGATTCAAAGTCAGTCTTAACAGATGCAGAATGGGTTCAGTGTGGGTTTCTTTGAGACACAAGTTCTGATCTATGAGTGGGATCACATTTCTAAATTTTATCGTCATGCCATTTAGTTTTGAATGTCAGAGTGTCTCAGATATACAAAAAGTGCTTGGTCATGTCTGTTAGAGCCGATGGGGCTGAAAAGTTCTGATTTGATAGAAGAATAGTTTACTATCTGGATGCATCAATAAAAAGATGACAAGCAGAATAAATTTAATTAATTAAGACACCAAGATTTTCAACCACTGAGAAGCCTATTGTGTGAAAAACAACAGAAGCCATTGTCAGAACAGCATTGCGCTACTTTGTATTTGGCTCCTGCTGTTTCTGTCTGCTGTTACGTTTAGATATGATTTGCAGATTTTTTTTGTAACACAATTAAAAGCAAGAGGCCACATACTGATACGGAGAGAAAATCTTCCTGTGCAATATTTCTAACAACCATAAGAATGACTACTTTTCACTGCAATAAGAATCTGTTGTCTGATAGTATGTGTTACTGTGGGCTCATACTACAGTACTTTGCAGGACTACATAAAAAATTCTACATCCCAATTCATGCAAAAACTAAGATGGCAGAGTGTTCTTGGCAACTAAAATTATGAAATGTCACAAAAGTGACAAAATGCATCCAGTCAAAACTCTTGCACGAGCTGAACTTTTAAACTCCAAACTTTCAGTAATTGTGAAAGGACAAAAAGAAAATGCCAAGGTCCACAGATGCCATACTGAGCCTAGAGCGCCAACAACCATGGCTGAATGTTGAAATTAATGTGGAAGTGCCTTAAGATGCAGCTCCCTGATGGCTGCTAGATGCTGGCTCTGAATAAAACTGTTTTGAAGTGAATGGGAAAACTTCCAACTTCTCTCTAGAAATACAAAGTCAACTGTTGTGTTTTTGCAGAAGTTAGGCTCTGAATAGCTAATGCCACTTCTTCTAATGTGTCTCCTTTTCTGTTTAAAAGACATTAATGTATAAAGAGTGGTCTGTTTGGGGTTGTGTTTGCTTGACTGACAGGTGTCTCATGCGATTACACTCAGCTGTGATGGTTGCTGGCCCACCTAAATAACTCCCAGGCCTGACCCCTGTTGTCCAAATTTTGATTTTTGTTGGTCCTTGATGAAATGGCATTGGGCCATAGTAGAAATCCAAATTGAGGCTTTAAAAAGATTTTTAGATATTTTTTCTGATCAATTGATTAATTTATTTGTTTTGCCCAACCCTCACCTAAATTGAGATGTTGTTCTTTTTTGTAACATTCTTAAACTCAAAGATATTTTCAATAATATGAAATGTAATATGACACTGAAACTTGAAACTCTCATTGAATCTGAGAAAAGTAGAAAACACTTATATTTGAGAAGCCGAAAACCAGCAAAGGTTTGCCAATTTAATGTTTGAAAAAATTATTTCAGAAGCCTATGGATCCTACAGTCTTTGTACTAAGCTTGCATGCGTCTTGAAGCAGCACGGACCAGGCATATACATCAACCACTACACCTGGAAAAACACAGTGCAATTTCAATGAATGGTGCCCGGATCTCAAAGTGCTCACTCAACTCTCCTCTCATTCTACTTTCTGGTCAAGTGATTTTTCAAGCAACAGTCACAGACTCGTGGGGCTATACAGAGGATGGGACACACGGCTGCCCTACCTCCTCTTGCTCAGCTCTGCAGTAAACATCTCAAGACGTCACAATCACTGGCTTGCTGCTTGCTTTACCAAAGAGTGTCTGGAAACCTGTCTGAGAGCTCACTCAGGTATAGCAGAAGGCCCGGCAGTGCCTCAATGCAAATCACCTCTGCACATTGGCAGCTATTTTGTTGTTATCTCCTTTGATACAGTACGTCAAGTTCATTTAGAGATCTCAGAGTAGCCCAGCCAGAAAGCATTCCAGGATCCTGAAAGTACCACATTGGCATAGACTGCTCACAGCCAATCGCTGCCTTTGAGTATTAGCCTATGATTCATCACTTTAAACTGACTCCTGCCCCATTTCATGTTCAAATAAGTTATTCTTTAAAAAGCCAATGTACATCCGTTCTCTTTCCTGTGCAGTTCTCCAAGCCTTCAGACACAATCCAAGGGGATCACCAATACAGCAGGGACAAAATGCCAACAACGGCATAGCCCGGAGAGATTGTAATTGCTGGAGTCTGATGAGCATATACAAAAGGATACCCTCCACTATATTAATAAGAGGCAGGAAGGAAAACATAAATCACAGCCACCCAGCCTACTTTCAAAACCCTAAGCTAAGTTTCACTTTGAACCCATGATACAAAAGGGTCAATTACAGAGAGATAATCCATAACTAATTTACTTGATTGATGGTCTAATTATGCCTGTTTATGTCATGCTTGATAATTCACTCTTTGATAAGCACAAGCACCCTCTTGAAACTCAGAGCAGCGGCAATAATGAGCGCACAAACATAGATATTGCTTGGAGCTTTTCTACGACCCTCAATACAGCGTTGAATATGATCTTAGACTGTCTGCATCTCACTATTGACTCTGCACAGTGTACACACAGAGTACATCTGTGACCAGAGGAGTCTTTTTTTGTGGTGCTGAATTTGAAAACACTGTTTGTGTGAAAACAATGTGTCCACACTAGCGTTTTAAGATTGCTTTTGTAAAAATCTGTCCACACTGAAACACCCAAAACAATAGTCTCCTTTCTAGGATTGACACCTTCTGGTCAGTTGGTCGATTGCTTGGTCGATATGCTCTTGTCCAAATTTGGTTGTATAATCGCTGGTCTTAGGCTACTTCCATAAGGAGAAAAGCGCTTCTTAATCCATCATTCTCGGGTGGTGGGAGGGATGTGCAGAGCTGATGTATATTATTTTTGAGTGATAGAGTATATTCTGTTAGAAATAATGCTGATTATGAATTAAAATAATCAAATATATTTTACTCAACAAACATGTTTTGTTTTAATAATTGCATGGTTTAATAGACTATAAGACTTACAGTATGAGACAGGAAGCCCAAATATTTTCAAAACTTTGAACTCCTAACCTAATGGAGACAACCTAACTTACTGAACATTTACTCAGATCCACACTAATTAACACTATGTCAAAGAACCAGCACAAATCGCTACGTCGGCCCCCTGCCTCAGAGGGCAGATGAGCTGAGTGGATACAGTTTATTTTTGATGGCAACATGTGTGTGCATTTGACTATGGACTGCTTTCTTAACGAGGGCCGATGTTACCGATAACGGTTCAAGCTCAATGATGGATCGATACCGGCTGTCCGTGACCCAACTTCAAACTTGACAGCTGTACGTTTTGCCACGTTTGCCACTTTATTTAGTGTATTTTTTTTTAACTTGACGCTAGCATGTTGCGCAGCTAATGTGGCTAACTTTATCCCCACAGGCTGGGGCAAAGACAGTCAAGAGAAACTGTGAACGTTAAGCCTTATTTAAAACCAACTAAATAACAAGAGTAGTAGGTTGGATGTCAGTTACGCTTTTTTTCATGTTGCTTTTTGTGGATTATTGTACTGGAGGGCTACCTGGATTAGCTTTCTTGAAGCCCGTTCCCCTATAACGTGCAGATTTTTTCCCCCACTGACCAGTCAATTAATTGAAGGGAATTTCTTTGGTTGACTACAGTCATACTCCTTTCGTCAGCAGGCAACACAACTGTGCCTCATTGATTGAGCCCAAGAAATACTGTGTTTTCAAGGCAGATAATAATATTAGTATTGTTTAGAAAAAATGAATAAATCTATATGGGCCAATATTGGCTTGTTAACAAATATTTTTGATAAGGATCCTTTTAGTTTGGGTATTAAAGAGATGTGACCGAGATACTTAATGGCCGACATACGTGCTGATACAGATATGTATGTATGTGAGCTAAACTCACCAGTATATTTTCTGTCGCAATTACTTTTAAGCTGTTAACCAGGGGCCCGTTCAACTAAATTTTCAATTTGCATGAGGCAGATGCCATACCTAGCATACGAGAGCCCTGTAGGAAACGCAATTTTATCTGCAATTTACAAATGGCATGACATTCATTTGTGTAATGTGACGCTGCCATTGTTTGCAATCTGCATGTACGCAGTGCTCGCAAATCGCTGTTGTGAAACGGGACCCAGGTGAACAGTAGTTCCTGTGCTGCTGCACAGAGATGTCATTCAAGTCACTATTTCATGATCGCCAAGTCCTCTGCAGAACGTCGGTATCCTAAATTAACTGCCACACAGCACCTGATCCAGACTGAGCAGGTTTTGTTTTCTAAAAGCAGTTTTTTACCCATCCATATCAAAACATGAGGCTGGTATTTTCAGATTGATCCTTTCTGAAAAGCTGTTTCAAAATAATACTTAGGTCTGAAGAATTTGTGCTCAGTGTGGACAATAGGCCAAAATAGTTTGTTAGACCTAGCTTAGGGTGTGGTGTAAAGCTATTTACTTACTTACAAAGAGCACTTTTCATCAGTCTAGGATACAATGAAAAAGCATGTAACTTGATTATCGCTGTCCTCAAGAGATAAGCATTCTTCTTTGAGTACCTCATGAAATATTATTTTTAATCTGAGTATTATTACTTTAAATTCCCACATCTAGGCCTAAATGAAAACCACAAGCAACAGGCATCCCACTATAATCTCTTGTGAATGCAGGCCAATTGTGTAACTGCTCAACACAAACAGGCCTATAAGGCTGCTACTGTGCAGCTTTTCAGACAGAACAAGTCAGAGTAAAAAGCACTTAAGCACCGTGGTTTTAGGTATAATGTAACAACTGCAGAAAGTTCAGCTTTTATGACCCACTATCACCATTTCTGGGATCTCTTTGTATTCCATATATACCAAAATGACTGTTTTTCCTTGCTGCATGTTCAGGGTTTCTCACTTAACTGTAAGATAGTTCCCCAAACAAAACCAATAAGAAACAAAAATTCCCTCAAGCACCATGTGGGAGGCCAGTGTAAAGGTAAGAAAAGAGTCAGGGTCAGGGAGCTATTGAAAACTTCACCAAAAGCTTCAGTCATCAGCACTTCAAGAGGTTTTGTTTTGTCAAACATATTGTGCGCAGATTTAAGACAAGATGTACTCCAAATTGGACTTACAATTCCGCAAATGTCTCATCTCCAATTTGGAAAATAATTCTCAAGCAAGTACTCTTTACTCAAGTGACAAATCCCCTTTACGGTGTCAGATGAATGAAACAAACGTGGAGAGTGCATTTTTGTAAATGAATTTTCAAAAACTTGGGGTGCTTCCAGGTAAATCAGTTTAGCTTTAAATTTACTGATGGACGATATATGAAAGGAAAGGTGCAACATGATCCCTTGCTGAGAGATTATGACAAGAAATCCTTCCTGCCAGCATCCTTAAGGACATAGCAAAGGAAATACATGCTTGATTTCATTAGAATGTAACACGAAGAAGCATTTGAGCATCCCCCAATGAAGCGTTTAGTCCTCTTACAGTGGAGGTGCTATTCCGGTACAAGTGGGAAAAAGGAGAGGATTTGTTAGCTTCAATGCAAGACTTAAAGAAAATCTTCCTTCCGTTTTGGTGTATTACATTGAGAAGGGCTACCTTTCAATACTGTATATATATCAAATGTCAAGGTTATTTTCTTATGGCTTTATACATAATTATACATGTATATAAAATAAAAATAGAACCAATTTCTTGGGTAATGTACACACAATCAGAAGAGAGGAAAGCAGCAGACTCTGCAGCTTTTACGGGGGTGGTATTTGGTACAGGCAGGGGAAATAAGTGTAAATTAAAGGATAATATAAAACAGAAAAAACAAGTCATAAAAAATTAGCTTAGAACGCAGTGCCAAAAATTGATTCATTAGCAGTTTAAAATGTTGCTTGGACTTTCTGCCTTGTTTCTCTCACGCCTAAACTTATTTACAGTATTTCATCTGCTAAGAGGGGAGACTTGTATGCACGCTCTAAGAACATTAAATGCTGCATTTTTCTAAGCGTGTCATCAAAAATATGAAGAAATGCATCACGGATTGTGCGCTACTGACTAAGCATTCAAGAGATTGTTTTTGAGCTCAAAGTAAGTCTCTATTAGTTCATTCATTCACCAAAATTGCAAGAAACGCAACATCACACCCAACAAAATGTGTTATAATGAAAAGTGATGGGCAATCATGCATAATTTGGCCTTCTCTGTGCAGGAAATGCATTACATTTACACTGTATGTGCGACATATTTTCATAGAACCACTAAATTTTCTAAGACAGGACCTTAAAGCGCTGATTAATACCATATATAAAATGAACTGTTTTGATAGTAAATGAAAAGGTTGACTGCTCGCCTCTAAATTCAGAGAGGCATGTTGTGATTAATCTACTGCGATATCATTATGTACAACCCAGCGCCCAGCAGGCCCACTGCTGCTACACTTAACTCAATGTGGTGTATAAATTTAGAGATCATACTGTACTTACAAGAAATTAATTTACATGAATTATGCTGACATTAGATACGGATTCTGTCAATTTGAAGTGGAGCAAAAAACATTTTTCAACAAGTAAATCATTACTATAACGTTTGTGGTTTCATGTCATTTCATCCTTGGGACTTTTAGACAGGCCCAATCTGCCGTTTTTCGAGGTGTAAGGAACATTAAATGTAAGCAATGATTTAACAATCTATCAACCTAACTACTTTTGCCGTTATAGTTGCTTTCATTAATGCTATACGTGTAAAAATGTGAAGGGAAAAAAGCACAGTTTTATTTTTCTCATCCGCCGTATTCTGAACGACCTTTGAGGATTTGCTGCAGCTCTTTGCTTTTTGATATAATCAGCTATCTGCATACTTTATTCTGTATATTCAAACCTTTCAACCATTAGAGGTTCACATAAAAGTAAATTTCATTTTAATGCAAATTAGCACTTTAACCAGTCTTTACAGCTCTACATCCTCAATGATTTAAATACTCAGAGCTCTGCATACAAACATGGGGGTCAGTCTAACATGAAGGTAAGAAAATCATTAAGTCAAAATAATTGTACAGACACTAATTAAACCAAACTACAGTATGTTGGTTCCAGCAGAAACCTGCCTGTGGCTGAGGCTTCTTCGGAGAGATCTGTTATAATGCAGTAAAGTTGTTGTTCTAAAGTATTAAATACATTTTTGGAAACGATTCTAAGAGCTGTGCTCACTGACTTCATGACAGCATATTGGAAGTGCTGTTTCCATGGTTTCTGTTAATTCATAGCAATACTACATCAATGTATTTCCCTCTTAAAGCAAAGAATTTGAGGGCTATTTATAATTTTAAAGGCCAAAATATGAATGCCATACAGCGCACCTCCTGCTACGCACATCATTACCAGGCATATCAAACAGCAGGGTGCTCTGTATACTGCAGGATGAGGTCAATACCTCAATACCATGATGTTGTATGTAAGCACACTCTGGGAGACATTTCCCATTATTCCCTGCACTCTAATGCAATTAATAAGAACAATATCTTGAAATACTGCAGTTTGGACACTTTCTAAAGAAAGAATGTTCTCCTTGTGGTGTTTATTTGTAACTGCAGACAATTCTAACAACTCACTGCGTGAGACATGAGTCTTACATTTTTTATTCTTGGTATGTAAGTGATAGCGGGTAATGTTGTGTTATCTCTGTTTGGCCCCATTATGGCGCTGTGTCTCACAGTTACTATGAATAAATACAGACACAGTGATGAAAAAGGTTGTGTACATTGGCTTACTGTCACAGTTACATGATAGCGCAACACATGGGTGTCAGGTTTAGTGCAGAGCAGCAGTTTCTTTGATAGGGAGATTTTGATTACAGCAGCACTGCAAGTGAAGATGTACCTGAGGCCACTGATGATGAGGAATTTTTTTTTGGTGCCAAGTTTGAATCAGATCATTTAAAAGCAGAACTGGAGCATGATGAAGCTAGCTCAGCCTACATGAGCTCTGAATGGGACAAGAGTCAACATTCCCAAGACAAGTTAGGACTGATGAAGGAACCACATACTGTTTCCTCAACTCTCTCGCCTAAGGTTGTCCAAAGTTTCGATACATTAGTACATTTTCGATACCAGGATATGGCATTCGGCATGCCCCCAGTTTGGAGAAGCAGACAGCCGTACCAGCACAGAAGCTAAGCAATGGGCTACTGTGGACCTGGCTAGCAACACAACATACTTTAGCAACCTAAACAGGTCCAACAAATAAATATCCGTTTAAGTGTACGCTAGATTTTTTTTATTTTCACCGCCTTACCATGCCATCAGACAACCTTTCCGATGGGAAGCGGAAGACTTATTTCACTCTCTCCAAAGCCACCACCAGACTCCTTTGACAAAAAGGCTTGTTTTTTTGTTATTTGTCACTTGAACTTTGTAGCTCAGTCTTAACAATGACAACAACCCAACACCATGAGGAAAAAATGTAACGCAATGCAAACAGACATTTCTTACTGGCTTTAGGAATTATATGACTAACAAGGATTGA
This sequence comes from Coreoperca whiteheadi, assembly GCA_011952105.1. Classification (NCBI taxonomy): domain Eukaryota; kingdom Metazoa; phylum Chordata; class Actinopteri; order Centrarchiformes; family Sinipercidae; genus Coreoperca; species Coreoperca whiteheadi. The sequence continues at coordinate 7,244,178 of CM022478.1, read as the reverse complement.
AAAGAAAAGATTGTAGTCTGACACAAGACTACTCTTATTATTTTCTGGGTGTTGTATTGAATCTGAATGTTAAACTTCCATTTCAAGAGCTTCAGTGAGGCGTGGGCAACTGATCAAATGTGTATCAACTTTACACCATTTTCTGTTAACTATGGACTCATAGTGAATAAATGACAGTGGGTTATAGTTTCAGCGTTATTACTGAATGTGAAAAAATCCCACTGGAGTCTGTCAATCTGGGATAAATTTGACAAAGCCTTTGTGGAGCTAAGAATATCTTGAAAACCCACATTTCCTATTAGTGCTCCTGTGTTGCCATTGGCAAAAGTGTAAGTAATTCAGGATCAGCCCAGTGCAGTGTTAGAGAAGAATATCTTAAAATATCCTGATTGTTTCACTGATTGTATTTTGAAACTGAGAAAAGTAGAGCACCGAGAACAGTTTAAAGTCAGACACACAATTACAAGTATCATCAGTTATACTTGCAGTTTGCACACTTTTTTCATGTGATAAATCCCAGTGATGAAACATATCGTTTTCTATTTTCCTTGTTGCTCTTTAGGTATTTTACAGATTTGTAAAGAAACAGACCTGCATCCTCCGTGTGTGCTAGAGTCATTTTTGTCTTGTGGTCATTGTGATAATATTGATTATCAGTGTCATGACTCACAATGTATTAGTTTTCATAAGTGTCATAATATTTTAAAAGTGAAATAGTAATATTGTGACATTTTCTAGTAACAAAAATGTGAATAAATATTTTTTTAAAATTCCAGTTGCCTTTTTTACTCTTAGAACTCACTTTTTATTTGTATTATTGCCCTATATTTCTCTAAATATAATAGTTTTCCAGTTCTATTCCTCCATCTCTAATGCAAACACACACATATAACAACTCCACTGACTCTTTGCCAATAAAGAACATTATTCTGAGAGGAAGAGACTTTATCCACGCTGTTGTGGGAATATTGTGGATTCTGGGGTGGATTTTTTTGTTGAATGTGAACAAGGATGTGGATCTGCAGAGATGAGGAAACACAGCAAACTACATAAGCCATCGTGTACTACATGACCCCATCCTCAGCAAAGGAAAAACAATTAGTGCCTGCAACATAGCAGCATCGCTTCACTTGACCGGTGACCCACACATGTTAGTTTACTACCACCTAGCTCCAACTACATTATTTGCACATTGGGATTCAATTGCAATCCAGGCAAAATTAAGATAACACTAACCCAGGGGTGAAATGCAAAGACCTGAATCAGATGTAATTATCCAGATATCATATCCAGATGCAGATGTAAATGTAACTAAGGTCAGAGAATTTAGTTGTGGCAGTGTTGCATCCAGTTTGCATTATGTTCAGTGGAGCACATGGTTACATCAATAATGTAAGCTTGTGATGTTATTCAGGTTGCTCACACATGCAGATTACGACACACACACACACACACACACACCCACACACACACACACACACACACAGGTATATACCAATGTAGACATTCACACATTTGCAAACACGTGGTGTCTCCTCTCTCCATCTGTCTCAAATTCATTTTTTATTTATGCTTTATTTGATAGGGAGAGATACAGTATACAATAACAAACTGAAAAGAACTATCTGCTGCAAGTATCATGGTGTTTATAGTAAATATACTTTACAATTGCCACTTGAAGCTGCCATAATCTCATTATACATTTGCAGAAAGGCTGAGGATCAAGTCCATTCAAACGTTTAAACACAAGCTTTACATAATGAAAATCACTAAAGTTTGCAAAACTTAAAAACTTGTATTCACTTAAAATGCAGCAATGATGGTACCTTATTTGCTTTTTGTCCAATATATTCAAGACCAGATTGTAAAGACACTCATTCAATCAGCAAAGCACCAAGTGTGGCTAATAATTATGTGGATACTTGTCAAACTATTACGATATATTAAAGTAAATTATGCTGATTTATATGGAAGTTTTTTATTCTTTTGTTACAGACTTTGAATTTTCTTTAGTATTTTTATGGTGTTAAAGGTATTGAAAAAACAATCATAGAGGAATTTCAAATATTATTACATTATTTCATTTCTTGTTTATTTATTTATTTGATTATTATGACATGATACTGTGATGGTTATCATGAATTTTTCCTTACAATACCTTTACACCTTATAATTCACATTGTATTATAAAGAACTTGGCACCTTCAGGAACATTGCGGATATAAAGCAAACCTTCAGATTGTAGATTGGTAATCTGGTGCTTCAAAGCAGCATCACAGAATTGGTTGGTGTGTACCACAAAAAACAATTGTGTCCAGAGAGCCTACTTCTACATCAAACTCCAATTGGTTACAATTTTCGTAAACTTACCTCGTTGGAAAATAGAAACGCAACATTATCTGTTACACAATGACCCTGAATTTGCCCTGAACGAGACACTTTAACATTCTCATGAGCAATTTTCCAAAACCACAGATTTAGTCAGTATACTGACCATACCCTTCAGGTTGAGAACTTTTAGAGACATCTGCCATTTGGCCAGTGTAACTGAACTACAGCCTCCACAAAACAGTCTTCATGAACCTGTGAAAATGCCAACCGAGGCTTTTTTCACAGCACAAAAGCCTCCTACAAGTATGCGTCCATTTGAAAAGTGACTGTCGGCAGCTTTCCGCAGCGGGTCCATATGGTCCCTGTATTTATGGGGTGATGAGGCCAGCTCCTGAGGTTCAGAGTGGTCATTATCTGGGGGATGCTACAACTCCAGTAGTTAAGGTCACCTGGTGCACACTGGATGTCCTCACACTCCACCGGTACTGGAGGATACTAAATGTGTAATCATCTCTGAGCCCACAAAAGGCAGGATCTATCCAGACTGGCTATTACAAGAGCTTATTGTAGGGTCCATCCTGGCTTTATATCCTGCTATTTCAGCAGAACAATCCAAAATAGTACATCTTTCCTGTGGTATTATAACAGATAGCTGACTATGTTGAAGGCAGGACTCTTATTGGGCTCAAAGTTCATGCTAAGAGTAAAACTACTGTCTGATCTTCTCATTGGTCCCACTGTTTCCGATTCTTGAAACCAATACTTTTCTGATCAGTTAGTATTAAATTAATTCTCTTTTTTGTGATCTTTAAATGTATTTTACAGATCAAATGTATCTACAGTTAATAAATGCCAAACACAATATTGATTATCAGTGTCATTAAGTGAAAATCTACTAAAACGATATGGTATATTCTAAGAAAAGCAACCAACACTTTGCACTAAAGCTGAAATGATTAGTCGATTAATTGATTAGTTGAATGACAGAAAATTAATCAGCAACTACTTTGATAATCAAATAATCATTTAAGTCATTTTTCAAGCAAAAACATCAACCATTCTCTGGTTTAAGATTCGCCAGTGTGAGGATTTGCTGCTTTTCTGTTTTGTCACTGTAAACTGAATATATTTGGTTTTGGGATATTTCTTAAACTAAACAATTAATCGATTAATTGAGAAAATTATCTTCTGATGAAACAATAATGAAAATAAATGTTAATTGCAGCCCTAGTTAGCACAAATTAAAATTCTTAGCAACACAATGTCCCCAATGACAGCATTTTATATTTGATGCCTTGGCCAAGAGGGGGCAGTAACCCCAGCGGAAGACTGGTGTTGTGTTAACTGATAAACTGAAATGTTTCACTAACAAAAGTATTATTATGTAGTCTAATTTGTGTTTTCATTGCCATCGTTGACAAATTCAAGACAGAGCCCGTCTTGCACCACAACACACTGGGCGCAAGGCCATAATAATAATAACATCTGTAGTAATATCACAATGTCATCTCAAATTTGTATGCATTATTTATAGCTTAATCCTTTTATCATTTTAGGGTGAGTTTTTACCACCAGTCCAGGGACAGTAGATGCAAAATAGTATCTTGGCTAATTCTGGCAAATTTTACATTTATCAATCTATTATTAGTGTGCATTGATCCTGCTCAATAAACCTGAAATAAAAGGACAAGGCTGAGTCCTTACCACAGCGGCCAGGGCCAGGGTTCAAGACTGACCTGCGGCCGGCCCTTTGCTGCATGTCATACACCCTCTCTCTCCCACATTTCCTGCCTCTCTTCAACTGTCCCTATCTAATAGAGGCAAAAACACCCCCAAAAAATTAGCTTAAAACCAAAATTGACCCCATTAGAGAAAAATCTGCAGATTTGGGTTTGTGCATTATGTTTTTGACACTGCAACATAATGAGAAAAAAAGATGAGACTACGAGGTCAGTGACCCTGTTTTAAATTAAAGACCTTATTACACACCAATGATAATTGCCTGTTCAACAATTATACAGCAACATCCCCTAATGATAAAATTGTATTAATGTGTGTACTGAAAGCCCAACATTTGTTTAAACAGGAAGGTATAGTTACCATATGCAAACTCTCAGAGAATATGCAATTAATTGAATTAACTGAACTGCACAGCATGAATACTTTAACTACTACAGTGGCCATTATAAATGAAGCTCATCTGCACCCTTTATTCTTTATTTCAGTGCACATAGTAAAATCAATGTATCATTATGTATAGTCTACTACACAGAGTTTTCTACCGTTCCAGGTGAAATCAGAACTATTATTGTAAAAAACTGCAGAAACTCTGCCTCCTCTTCTCTCTTTTAAGAAAGCTAGATCAATAAAAGCTAAATTAGTGTAACGCTTCCTAAATCTTCCTGCTTGCCCAATCCTCCTGCAGATTATTTTTAGATTGTAACGCCACTCATGTTTTCTATATGTGTTAAATGCCCATGTGGAATAATGTGTTAGTCAGAGCAAATATTCCCTAAAGATCAAGGCTGTTGAACATGAGGCTGCAATTGAAAAAAACACTGCAGACACAATTATAGCCACGGAAATCACAGTTCTGCTGCAATGAATTTTGGGGGGGGTTGAAGAAAAAAAAATATCATCCTCTTTGAGATGGTGATATGTTAAACTGACACAACTGGATTCTCACCTTCAGCTTCTTTGAGCCTTTTAGACTTCATTTCTGTAGTCCACATCTGCTATGTGACTACTTTTCTTCCCCCTAAACGTCTTTTTAATGTCACTAATTTTTGTCATATGTGTAGTGCTTATATTCAGCGTAATTTAATGTGTATTTTTAGTGCTGTCATTGTACTTTTCACGAAATAGTCCCCTCCTCTCAGAGCCCAGTTTCAGCCCAACGATGCAGTAGAGAAGCTATAAATTTGGGGATTGGCATAATACGATTGGTTAGTGTGTCTTCCCTGCCCCCTCTAGAATCAATTATATGAAGCTTTATGGGTTTATACTCTGTCTTTTTTACTCTACAGAAGACACAAACTGTGTCAAAAGTTAATCCACACGTCATGAAAAGTAATTTAAAGAAGCTCTGCTTGCTCCAGTTTCACAAAAATAGAGAAACAAAAGTGTAAGGTATCGTGGTGTATGGTGACGACTGCACCTTCATTCTCAGAGCGGTTACTTTACCTTCACATCTGCAGTTGAGAGGCACAGTTCATGCCTGCCAAAATAAACCAAACTGAAACAATAATGCTTCAGGGTTCGAATAAACTGCTCCCCCACCCCCCGCCCAGAATGTCAGGCACATGCAGCAGTCAGCAGGTGGTGAAAGACTTTCCAAAAAGACAACTCCCATTGTAGCGTAGTCTCTGTGAAGAAGAGGTCATCATTCTTTACTAATTGTAGAGCTCCTCTGAAACTTGGACTTTTGTTTTCCTTACAGATCTTGATCCTTCTGTCCTCCCAAAAATCTGTAAAGATTTGTAGATCTTTCCCCTTCATCAGTTAAGAAACCTCACCAAAATCAGAAGTACATCAATGAAATGACATTGTTATTCTGCATGTAATGGTTTAACCTTTATTTTAAAACTGCATTAACCCCTTTTACATTTCCCAGTCATAGCAGGTGAAGGAAATGGCAGATGTATCTTACGTTACACCATGACACTACTCTCTGCTTTTTGCAGTTTGTGTGCCTTCCTGCTTCACACCTTCTCTTCCTTTCCCCTTCTTGCTCTCAGCTTAGCGGCTTTAAGGCTCTTTTTTTTTTCAGCAAAGCATGCTCTCTGGCTCCGAGCACTGGCATCTCTTGCATCGGTATGCAGCTCCCGTTCAGACTGCTGATCCCTCTTTATGAGGACATGAGTTTCAATGCTTTTATCCCCCACCTTCACTTGCAAATATGCCTGCATTCAGTATCTACACTCCAGCTTTAGAGACCCGTGGGAAGCCTTTAAAGAGGAAGTCAATAAAAGTGTATAAACATGCATGAGCTTAAGTTTGTGCTTTTTGTGTCTTTATCCCAAAGTTAGCTTTTGGGATGGTGATGGAGAACAAAATTCTTTTCCAGTTAAAATTTTTGCTTTTGGATTGCATTTATAAGAGAAAAAAAAACTGAAAAAAACATTTCCCAATAAAACTGTTTTTTAAACTGTGAGCAGTGATATTAATTGCCTGTTTAAATCAATTCAACACATTACCCTTGTGATGAAATTTTAAGTTTAACATTTGTATAAGCTTTACCAGATCTTGTTAACATAATCCATCAATGGGAATATGCAATTCATTAAATAAGTGATCTGCACAGTATGCATACTTTAATTATAGTGGACATTATGCACTGGGAAGACTTCTCTAACCTTCACTCTCTAGTCATTATATATAGGCTACACAGCATGATATGGATGGGTGTACGAAACAGTCTTTAGTCCATCCATATACTATGATATATGTGGTTACCAAGAATAGGAGAGAACCATTATCGAGGCACAACCTGGAAAGTAGCCATGTGTCATGTGTAGGATGCTCCTCTGTGGCACCATCAATAATTCTAAGCAAAACATTACTCACAGATGCAGCAGGGAACTTTTCTGATACACTGTCAGGGACTGGCTCTATAATGCGAGTGTGAAGGTTTGCAGAGACTCAGTTCCATGTTCGACTGCCTTCAGACAGCGTATGCAGTGGGAATTAGTCTACTGATAACTACAAGCAAGTTTGCTCACTAAAATTGTCAAATTTAATTGCTGTAAAAAAAAATAAACCAGTTGGACTGGTGCATTTTTTTCAGGATGCTCTCAGGCACATAAACAGTCGCTTTACTTATTTTGCAGTGATAACAACAATGGGGAGTAGAGAATAACTAAAAGCACATGGGAAAATGTCACAAAATACTACATGCTGCCAGACTTGAAGACACTTTTAATTAGCCTCGTCTTTGTTAGGTTTTACAGTGTGTGCTCTTTAAGTTAGCATGTTTTCCCCAAGTTCCTGTGAGTTTCCTTACACATTTAGAGACATAAAAGCCTGAAGTGGACTGGAGACACTAAATTGTCTTAGGATGTGTATGACGGCCTCTGTGATGGACAGGTGACCTGCCAGGTGCACCTGCCTGCATCCTGCAAAATTTATGCTAGGATAGTCTACAGCTCCTCATGACCCCGAGAGGGATCCAGCGAGCTGAGAATATGAATGGTTTTCATTTTTGCCCCCATAAATGGTTACAAGCCATTCTCACAAGTCAACAATCTGCTCTTAGCAGGTTTCCCTTTCCATCGTTTTCATTTATTTTCAGGGTCTTTAATTTTGTATTGTGCACAAAGCATATCAAATCATATAGTCATAAAATGCAAAACATTACCCTGGAATAAATAACTACATTTGCCATGATTTTCTGCTTACAAGGCTATGAAAATGCATGACTTACTCCAGCAAGCTATCAAATTTCCAAAGATAGTACAACAGAGCCTCCTTTATCTGGAGCTCAGACGTCCAGTCTGACTGCTCAACTGAAGGGGCTTTATGAGCACAGCAACCCACTGATGCAAAATCCTATTGACTGTGTGAGACTGATGGAATTTCTGTCTTAGCACATACAAATTGAAACGTTTAAAACCAGTGGCCAGTGAATGTATAAACCCATTACAACAGATGAATTAATATCACCACAAAGATCATTTACATTTTTAAAACATCAACATTTAGCACATCCGTATCCTACTCATAGAGGACTTCTGTTCCTTAAAACTGAAGCTCTATGGACAGAAAGGAAAAGGAAAGGTTGTGTGAACTGAACGCACATGTCAGTCGCCCTATGTGAATAAAATGTATATAACACTTAACAAAGGCTCCCCGGCTTATTGTCCTTATTGCAGCTTTGTTTGCGCACTGGCAAAAGACCCTGACATAACTCAAAACAAGCACGGTCACTTCTGGTCAGGCTGCCAGGTGTTTGGTTGCAGTGTGATACCTCAGATCACACTGCAGTCAATCACTCTTTCTGGAAGCGTCCCAAACATACACAGCAGAAGCAGAGCAGGACATCTATTATGGCAACCACATAATGATGCTCCCAATACTTCATTGTTAACATTCTGCACTCAGCAGCCCTCTCACTTGGATTAAGGCACTTGAGAGTTTTGTGAAGACGCCTTCCACTTCCGTGATAATATTCACAAAAGTTCATCACCATACGACAGAAAACAAAAGGTGACATAACTTCTAGGTGATACAATATCAAAAATGACGAAAACAGATTACATGCCCGCTGGGTCACGGAATGGTGTATGGCTGTCATTTCTGAACAAAAAATATTAACTTTGTTCATAGAGACTGCAGCAAGAAGAGAAACGGGAGATCATCACAGCAGCTAAATGAGATTCAGAGGCTCATCCATAGTCGGGCACAAAGCCCACTTCAACAGAGATGAGGGCCAAGAGAGATTGGTAAAGGTCAACACTGCAAACGGGCATAAAATGAAGTATAGGCTTCATTTTGGGCACAATACTAAAATACTAAAATCTAGGGAATGCATAAACCTCTCACAGAAGAGACGCCTACCCCCTTTCCAATACCACAGCCAAATTTCATTCATCAAAACTTCAATGAGAAATGTTCTTTATTCCATTCGCTGCAGATTCTATTCAAATGAGGTTTGAGTCCATTTTTAGATATTTTTAGGTGTGTTTACAATACATATCTAAGTAGGATCATTTCTACAGCATCTTTAGAGACTATTGGTTTACTGTATGTTGAGGACCATTAACCCTGTAGTGGTGGACTACAAATAGTGACCATGCTACAGTATTAAGACATTAAGACATTAACACATCAGCTTTTATTAAAGAGTAAACATGGTTGTTTTAAAATAAATACTGTCTAAAAAGAAAAAGGTATATATAGCCTATATGGCCCGGTGCAGTCATTTTCAAAGTTTGGCTTACTCCAGTTTGCAGTGCCATCTGAAAAGGTATATATTTACTTTCTATTTCTATTATTTGTTTGACGACTACAGTGTGTTACGTTGTAAGCACAAGTGAGTTCCTTTTTTAAACCCATATGTTCGAGCCACAGTTTGCCAAAGATGCAACACAAGAGGCGATAGTGCAGTGCAGTGAAATACATGTGCATATACTCATCATGAACTGTCTCACAATTAGCTGCATTACAAATTTCCAACAATTTTACTCTAATAATCAGCCTCCATTCACAGGGGGTTTGGATCAACGTGGTTGCAAATCATAATATAAAATCCTACCCCAACTAGTCAGTCTCATGCAGGTATAAAACTTGAAACATCCAGCAGCTCTCCTTACCTTGTAAATAGAGTATCTGCTGCCAGTCGATGACATGACAAATGAAATACGTGGCTCTCAGGGTTTCAGCTTCAGCAGAGAGACCTTCATATTGACTCAGCTGTCCGAGATCATAGGAATATATGTAAATTCTGTTTTATGGTGGATTTCCCCTTTAAGATGTGTGAACACAGGTGCCTCTTCAGGAGCCTGAGATTGATGTAAGCACTGCTTTAATCTCTTTTCAGCATGACCAATTGTGGCATTCAACTTATCATGAGTATCTTGAGACAGGCTTCTTGGCAAGTAGAAAAATCTCTTAACCTCTTTCGCTGAAATATAGGTCAAAATAATCTTTAATCGTGTAATTGCCCTTACAGTCTATCAGCTTCATTGCTAAGCTCATACTCACTCAGAGGGGGCATGGCGTGTAAAAGTGCTATGACAAAGAGCATGGCGAAGGGAGACTGACAGCACGCGGCGCAGTTGGGGCAGCGAGCGGCTAATCTTTAAGCCCGTTCCCCACTTGTCTGAGCACATTTGCCTCTGGCTTGAGGCTTATCCCTACAGATGTATATCTGTCAACAGAAAGCAAGCAGGGCAGCACTGGCTCTTTTGGAGCACATTTGTCCCCTTTACTGGATTATTCATTTGCAGTGGTATACAGCACAGCACCAGAGCCAGCACTTGGCAGCTGGGACACGTTCTGCAGGGATAAGCTAGCCCTCAGCGGTGAGGAACGGGTATCCTTAAATGTAAACCACCTTCCTCTGCCATACCTTGCGCCTTCAGCTTCACCAGCTTATTCCTGCTGCCTGATTATTCCAACCCACAGGAGATGCGCCCATGCATACATCTCACAGGCTCCCTGTGTCTCACAATATGTGACATTTTGGGGTTCCCTTTCATTTTGGTCCAATATGTATTCATTTCAAGAGATTTTCAATATGCCCAGATTCCAGCTGAAACAGAACTCCATTTTCACATAAAAGACCTGACAAGTGATGCACCAACTGCCATCCTATAGTACACTCACAATGACAAATCTACTGTGCAGGTAGGACAGTTATTCCCATCTATGTCCACTGTCCGAGTGTTGTGAAAGCTGCTGCTGGAATCAAGCATTTTAATAGTAGAAATGGCTATTCCTCACTGTATTCTGTATTGGCCATTTGGTTTCTGCCCCACAATGGTTGCTGTTCTACCGTCACAATAATATTCACACATACAATTTAGTAATCAGAGTAGGGGTCTTAACCCTCAAAAATGGATGGGTCTTCTCTAATAGGCCATTATTTAAAAGTAAATATCAAACGTTTACAAGACACTTTTGCATTTTTAATGACTTGCCTCAATTCCCTCCTTAATCTGGGAAGACATTTGTGATTTACAGTGTGAGGGAATTATTCATCCTCAACCTCTTTGTCTCGCTTTGTCTGTAGTTTTGATGTCTGTGGTTTTGATAACAGATTAAATGATGTAAAAAAAAAAAAAAAGAAAGAAAAAAGAGCCACTTTCATTTAGCCTCCACTTTGCCCTCATTACTGCCCCCACACGTTATGGTCAAACACACACCAGCATTCAAATGTCACCTGCAGGTTGTACTTGCCAAAATGTCTGACGAGAGATAAGAAATGATGAAAGGCTCCATGCTCAAACAAAAGAAAAGTTCCCTTGGCGGTGTGGGAGCTTTTTGGGCTCTGTAAGAAGGAAAGTGATGAAACACTTGAGTAGAAGGAATGTCAGTACAAACCAGAGAAGCTGTGGCTAACAAAGAAACGCACAGATCATAAAACTTACATCTCTGAAACAACCATCCCACAGGTCTGCAGAGAGCCTAAGTATGGCCGTACCACATGGCTAATTAGCATTACTGGCCTGCCTGCCACCTAACCTGTTAACTGGCTCTGACAAGTCTGTCAGGTGTCTGCATAAGCTGCCTTTGGTGAAATATGTTGAGCTGACTGGTGCAGTGATACACCATAACACCAAGACTTCACAGTGTGACATAAGTTCCCACTGGTGCACATGTTACGAGCACAACGGGATCTCACACACAGAGCAGGAGAACAGGGCAGGACACACAATAGAGAGGAGAGTATAGTACAGCAACTACATAAGAATTAATCTATTTTCTCACTACAGCATATTAAACATTTAAGCAGTGTAGCACTCCATAGGCTGCAGCTATAGATAAGAGTCCAGCAAAGCATTAAAGCAAAAATACTTATAGTGTAGTTGTTCTAAGAAGGATGAGCCTGCATGAAATGGCTCTCAGCATTATGGAGCATGAACAGAGCTGCTGAGGCCGAAGTCTTGTCTACAGTATCACTGCAGTGTGTGATGCGGCGCACTGCAATTTAACTGTCGATTAGGCTGTGATTGCACAGAAGATGCATGCACCTTATTATCTTCGCCAAGGAGGTTATGTTTTCGGTCCCATTTGTTGGTTTGTTTGTCTGTTAGCGAGCATGATATCTCATAAATTGTTTACAGATTAATGATTCATGAAATTTGGTTTAAAGCTTAAGCCATGGCCTAGTGCAAAACCGGATCTAGATGTACATCAGCAGTCTATTAAAAGGACTTGTTAACACCAAAAGATAGGGAATTGTTTGAATATTTGACACACACTACTACTACTCACAAACTACCGCTCTTACTTGAATGGAAAAAAAAATCTGGCATAATGTATGTATCCAATAATTGCCCACCTCTTTGTATCTTGCAGCAGATCCTGATTCCAATGCAGATTTAACATTTCTGGCCATTTTAATAACAAAGTTTGGATGATTGTGCAGCCTTGCTGGAGGTGTGTGTTCTCTGAGTGCTTTCTACACAGACTTTTGGGACACTGCCGTGGGCACTCCTAGGTCATGTGTCTAAACTTAAGCCACATAGCATAAATATTTATAGTAGCTCTTGAGGTGGGCACTATCTTAGCAGAGCTTTTGGACAAGATGATAAAACTCTGTGCCTTGTTCTCGCTGCCAAAATGCCATGAACCCAAATCTGTTGCAAAGTGTCCATATTTATTCTCAACGTTTATCACTGCTGTGTTAGCTAATGATGCTAATAGTTTTAAAGCAACAAAATCATAATGCTAGACCCTGCACCTTGTGACCTCTTGTTCTCCATGTTACGGTATTTATAGATGTGCTCTAAAGCAGGAAAAGCATAATTTCTGAACACTAGGGCTGACACCTTCTGGTCGGTTGGTCGATTGGTTGGTCATATGCTCTTGTCTGACCAAATTCTCTTTGGTTGTACAATCACTTGTACACTTTGAGAACGGGAGAGATATGCAGACAGATGTATTTTAATATCATAACATTTACTCAACTCCAAAGTAATGAAAGCAAAGAACTATGCTTGGGCTGTATCAAGGTATTACCGTATACAAGGGTATTTCGAAATTCTGAAGGAATGAGTTTCAGTACCATCAAAATTACAGACGCTCCTCTTTCTGGTGGATCAATTATATTGGCTCTTAGATCATTTATTTTTTGCGTGCTCAGTTCGGATTTGAGTGGGTATGTTTGCTCTGTGCTGTTTCTCACAACGTTAGTGGCGCTTCACTTGTAATAATCGCTACGGTCTGCCGGTGAGAAGAATGAACATGTAAGTCTAACCATTCTGCATAAAAGCTTTCTTTTCATCGTCTACTTTTCTCTTTGTAGAGCACGCAATGTGAAATTGCTCGCATATTTATCCAACTGTCTCTCATCTCGTCTGCCATATGTGTATCTCATTCACTGAGTTGAGTCGCAATGCTTAACAGAATGCACAGATTTTATTGGCTGAGTAGCATCACATGAGAGGATTTTCAACGCATGGCTAGAAAAGCTTCACCGGTTAAAATAGAAACGCAGGGCGATATTTTTCTCAGACTGTGTCAATGGGTCCTCCAGCAAGAATCTATGGAAAAAGGGCGCTCATTTCCTATCTATTGGTTATTCTATGGGCCATAGAGTTTAAACCCTGTAAGACTTGTCTAAAAAGGCAAATTGCATATTAAACACACTGCACTGGGGGGTGTGGGTGGCTGTGGCTTGCTGGAAGAGTGGGTTGTCCACCAATCGGAAGGTTGGCGGTTCGATCCCGGCACCCACTTCAGCAAGATACTGAACCCCAAATTGCTTCCTTCGGTGTGTGTGTGAATGATTAGTTTGGGTAGTTACCTCCTGCCATCAGTGTGTCAATGTGACATATAGTGTGAAAGCGCTTTGAGTTGTTGGAAGACTAGAAAGTCGCTATACAAGTAGACAATAATCCATTCACTATTGAAGGCTAGAATATATCATACATGCTATAATGACTTCTATCACCAGCAGCTCAGCTTTTTTCCCCAAAAATACTGTCATGTACCGTATACCCGGTGAAATGCCAGGAAGGTATGAAGGTATGAAAAAATAAATACTGCCAAAGCCTACAAAGAACCATCACAAATCACTACATCGGCCGATAAAGTTTATTTTTGATGGCAATGTGTGTGTCCATTTTACTATGGACAGCTTTCTTAAGGAGGGCTGGTAACGGTTCAAGCTCAATGATGGATCGATACCAACTGACCTATTTTGTAGGTTACCGTGTTGAACTTGGCGTTGTTGGGGCAAGGATCTGTGTAAAGTTAATCCTTATTTGAAGCCAACTAAATAACAAGAGTAGTAAATGTTTTTTCATGATGCCTGTTGTGGAACTTTATACTGCAGCAATAGCCCTATTTGATACACACTGGTGTGTGTGTGGGTTTGTGTTGCTGCTGGATAACTACGTGATAGCTACATGTGATAAAGAAATGGTCAAATTGTAGGAATGAATTTGCTTGGCAACTTTCTGTAACTTTGATTAGCACCGATTTAAGCTACGTGCATTGGTTTTCCATATAGCCCGTTAACTACAACTCACATGGAGCATATTACTTTCAACCATTTTCCAAAGCATACCATACGTTTCAACTGTTTATATGTTCATTTGAGCACATCTTTAAAATCATTCTGCAGAAAGTTAAAATGTGCCTAAGAAAGGTAATCTGAGAAATAAACCCTTAACTGACAGAGTTAGAAGTGAAAATATCGGGTGAGGAGCAAGAGGAAGGTTGGGCATCAGAGTGGCAGTGGGGAGAAAGAGCATGTGGAGCCAGAATATTTTCACATCTAACTCTGTCAATTAAGGGTTTATATCAACCAAACCAGAGTTGGTAATTGTTGGGCCAGTGGGAAGACAAACCAGGACGGTTTTGGTGAGTTTTAATTTGTTTCTGTCGAGTTTAAATAAGGTGCATTTTACAATGATCTGCGAGGTAAAATTACTGTATTTGTCAATGGACTCTAACATTCTGGTTAAACAAAAAGGATCTTACTCTTTAACAAAAAGGTCTATCTCTGTAGCGTCATTTCCATAATGTTGTCAGACACTTATAATAACAATCTGAGCCTGTCAGTGGCCAAAAAAAGCACATTTAGTGGAAGTAAATTGAATGTGAGCTATTTCCCGGAAGGATTACGTTGCAGCCCCGTTTTGCGGCTGCCAGCTGCAGTGGTCTCGCTCAATACTGAATACATTTGAAAAAATGTTATCCCCATTAGTCGCTTAGACTCAAAAAACATGGGGAAATAGGGTCCAGTTAGAAAAATACAGAAATTGTGTATAGAAAACTCCTCTTTTTGAAAGTGCTCAAGGTGCTGCCACCTTTTAATGCAAGATGCTATGAAATTCACATTCCCATCCTTTTAACGTCATTGATATTTACTTTATGTTGTGTTTGGCTTTCCTTACAGCATAGTCTATGGATGCAATTCTTATTGGAGGCCAATTCTCATATCCCAGATAACGGAGTATCTTAGAATGCAGCATCAAAAGGTTTTCAAAGCAAGTGCCATATTATCTGAAAGCTAATTTTCATCCAATACTGACATGGACTGACAGTAATGGCTGCCTGGATGGTAGGAAATCATCTAAAAAGATATGGTTTGCTCTCCAAAGAATAACATAAGATTAGCAGTTATGTAACGTTTGTAGTTAATGGACTATAAGACGTGCAAAATCATGCATGGTCATTTAACCCCAACCATGATCCACTCCACAGGGGGCACATCTTGAGAGGGCATGGTGAGAGGTGGATGTGGCCGGATGTGTCATCAGGTCACAGCTGGATATACACTTGATGGCATCTCAAGTTGGACAGCTCATGGAGATGAAAAAAATGTGTGGGGTGGAAATGTGATGATGGGAAAGATAGCAAGACTGCCAAAAGCAACAGATATCAAGGCAAAAAAATAATTTTGTAATTTTAATACAGAAATTTACAAGTCACTCTTACATGATTTAACCCCATTAAGATGCCTAAAATTTGCGTTAAACTAAGCCCCGGCTGTGCATTTTCTTGAACACATAATGGTCTGACACTTGCAAAAAAAAATCTGACATGTGGCCAGAGGGGAAGAAAATCTGAGAATATAGCACTAATTTTAGAGTTGATTATTAATGATCACATGGGCAGCCTAATGAGCCTCTGACTGTGGGTTTCTCACTCATTTGATGGTCTGTGTTGGTTCCCAGAGTGGGGTAGCCTACTTGAGGGGGATCCTCAGCAAAGATAGTTTATTTTAATTCTAAATCATTAGAATTATAGGAATGAACACCCAGATCAGAGGTCGCTCTCACTACAATTACCTCCTCATTGCAGTGTACTGAAGCAGCAATGACAAAAAAACATCTTCCTCCGGGTGACACCCAGCAGGGATTTTGTGTTAATTTTTTGCCCCCCCCAGCTGTTGGCGTTATGTATCCGCACACTGGTCGCCTACAGGGCGGTGGCTGCGCAAGCATGTCCAAGAGCGGGACGGTCTGTGGGGAGTTGAGGGAGTTGTCATGAGGAGACAATGATGCCTGGCTGCAGAGCGGCATCACACAAACAACCTTATCTGCGTCTGATCCCAGCAGCCCAACTCTGACTACATGGCTTGCACGGTCAGTAATGCATGCAGACACTCCTGGAGAATGCGTCCGCACACGCGCAGCCATACCCACATTCTTCCTACTCTTACACACGGTATGTCGAACACTTATTGACACTGAATTAAAGTCACGTGTGAAATGACTTAAAAAGGCCCAAAGAGACCCAAGCAGCCTGACTTATAAAATGATCCACTCAATGACACCGGTCTCACAACAAACAAGACGCACGCCACCAGCTGCTGTAACCTTTCGTGCATCCCTGTGTCAGCTCCAGGGGACATAACTGGATGAACAGACAAACAGGAGGCGACCGCAGGCGACTCGTCTGCAGCCAGATTTTTTGGTCTGTCACTTAATAACAAAGGAAGGGCAACATCCAAGTAGTCTCCAATGCAAAAACTTGTGCAGCCGCATTCTGCTTTTCACTGCGCTGCACAATTCAACTTCCAGGCATTCCAGCACTGTCGGCTCTGACAGCAGACGACAGCCGTCCTCCGGTCAAAACTGCTGATCACACACACATCATTTCTAAAGGAAAATCAACTCTCTTTGTATTGAATACTTGAATCTTTACACTTAACGCAGACACCACCTCCCCGCACACCACGCCCGTCTATACAGCAGCATCCAGCGCTCACCTTTAAAGACGCTTGCACTGAGGCTGTAAAGGATGAAGATCAAGTTCGGCTTGACAATCATATTCTTCTCTTTTCCTTCACAATTTTACGTCGACACTCCACTTGCGTTTCTCTCTGTCCTTTTCTCTCTTTCGCTCTCTTCTCGTCGCGATGGACTTATCCAGGTAAACGGCGCAGTTTCGGACTGACCGGAGTTACATTGATGAACTCTGCCTTTTCCAGAGAAGTCCCTGTGTATTTTCGCAGATCCGGGGGCAGCGATTGCTGTAGTCTAGCAGGACGGCAGAAATGCTCGTCGGCAAAGTGCAGCTCCTGTCTCCCTTTATTGCCTTTCTCTTTGACTCGCTGCAGAGAGCAAGAGTCCCGCCCACGCTTTTTGACTAATGAAGATGCTTCACCAATGGAGAACACCTAGAAATAGTTCTGATCTCAGGAAAACTGTCAAAACAATTACACCGTGTGACATAAGGGTTACTTTCTTACATCTATTTCGAGAGGGAACATCAGTAATCCCCTGATCAGTTTTAGAAGGATAATTTAGCAAATGTCAGAGCAGAACAATAAGCCCTTGCAAGAATATGGTGATACTTTGGGCCCATCATAAAAAAACATCATAAAATATAATAAGGTCATAGGGGGCCAATGTGGGCTACCACATACCCTCTCTAAGGCTCTAAAAGGAAGTAATGATGATGCTCTCTACTCCATTTTTTTTGTCAGTGCGAGTCTTAACTCTGAGAGTGCAAAAATCACCATGCCAGTGATTTAATGTATTAAAATATGCCCACAGCTAGCAGAGTTAATTTAACACTTTTAGACAGTTTTGAACAGCCGGCCCAGAGTCATAACAGCTTTATGAGCAGACAAACAAGCCTGCAGTCAACACTAGTCAACTAAAAATAAGTGTCACTGCAAAATTGACACTTATTATAACTTGGACATTTTTTTTTACAATGCACACTGAGTATCTCTCTTGGAGTCTTGGAAATACAATAAAAAAGGACAGCATGCAGCAACCAAAGAAAGACCTGACTATGTTGTGTGTAAAGGCGGTTGCTTTCAGAGGTTGGGACCTGGTGTCTGGGTGTGTGTCAGGAATCAGTGCACAGGCGCAGGGAAGGTTAATGGGCTCCTGGACATCCCTCTTCCTTCAAAGGCTCCTATGAGTGGTGCACAGAAATGAGTGTGACCATGCCTAAAGACAGAGGTGGGGGGGGGGGGGGGGCCGGGGGCCCCCCCCCTGCCCTTTAAACACACCAAAGGGGGTAAAAGAGACAGAAGTAGGCCTTATGTAGTACAGTGGTATTGTGTAGACAGTTGTACGGAGATCACAACTATGTCTAGGTAGTCTGAATGGGTGAAGCATTTTCAGTAGGCAAAA
>CM022478.1:7196098-7225554 GCA_011952105.1 Coreoperca whiteheadi | reverse complement strand
GGTTGGAGGGGGGGGGAAGGAGGGGGGGGGGGGGGGGGGGGGGGGGGGGGGGGGGGGGGGGGGGGGTGGGAGCAGCGGCTCCAGCCAGGGATCGTTTTCTAAGCCCATCGCGAGGATTTTACACACGGTTTAACATGCTGCCGGTCGAATTTGGTTCAATTTTGCACAGTGGCCTTCCACGCCACTCCCACTTCAAATCAAATCGCTGACCTGGCCATAACACCTGAGAAAAAGCTGTGGTGCTAAAAATATATTCCAGGCTTTTAAATCGTTGGCCTTTTTCTCAGTAGGCATAAATATAAATGACATGAAGCTCCTCCATTCATTATCCAAACAAGCAATCAGTTGGATCGCTAATTTTCATTGCCAAACAAGAAATGAATGCAGCATTTTTCAGCATGTTCTAATCCATTACAGCTTTAAATCAGAATGGGTCGAATGGGGACCTTGTACTAAGACGTGTGCTCATTCACTTTTGTATGCTGATGCTGCGTTTTAGCCTTTTAACATGGAACCAAGCACATCTCTAATCCCTGCGGAACCATTGTTGCCTTTCTGAACTGTAAACCTTGAAGGACTGAGTGCTCTTGTGTGACACACATTCTCTATACACCTCACTTATAATTCAGAGCAGAACTATACAAAGCCAATTAACATGAGGATGGTGGTAAAGAATCAATCCCATGTGTCCTGAAGGTCAATCCCTCGTCATTTCATTAGATCTTTGAGAGTACAATTCTACTCATGCGCCTTTTAAACAGTGAGAATTTATTGACCATGTAGGTTCAGCAGAAAAGCACAGGGTGCTGACACAGATCTGTAATGTGGCTTAGTGGCAAAGCACCAATCGGAAGGTTCAGTCCCAGCTCCCCCCAGCCACATGTAGAAGTGTCCTTTGGGCAAGACAGTGAAAGGCCTTGGGAAAGACACCAAATTGCAGAAAACATCTAGAAATTTCACTAAATGTTGTACTGTGTGTGTGACAATAAAGTATCTTCTTCTTCAGAGGAGCATTTATCTCTGGGACATTATACATGCGCACTACTCCCAACTACCTGTTAAGCTACAATACAACCTAATAATGCTTTAGCTCATACTACATACTCCTGCTACATTGATAATACTGAGTTTACCACTGAAAATTCAAACATGAGATTCTAAGTTCAAGTCTGCAAATCCACATGAGAGAATCAAATCAAAGGCAAAAGACAAAAGTTTCATCTAAGATGAATTACATTAACATGCATTAACCTGTCACTGATAGCATTTAATCCTCCTGGCTGATTGAAAAACAACTCATCCAGACACACTCGGTGCACAATCCATTTCAGAATGGGCCTGAATGACAGCAGTCATGAAGGCTGAGTGCTTTATGTAAATGGTCCATTCCGGGTGATGAAGTGCTGCACACAGGATCAGGAGCAATAAATAATAAGCCATAAATACTGTACTACACACTGCAGAATCCAGATACAAGATTTAACATTTTGGATAACATTTCTCTTTAGTGGGACTGCGTTAACATTTAATCTAAACACCTAAACACCACCTTCAAAACAAGTACGACTTATATCCTTGGTATGTGCTTCTCCTGTAACGTTTTTTAAGAATGGAGATTCAAAAGTAAAACGGTAGGATGTTTTTCTTTACTTTTTTAAACTACCATATACATTCTATATCACTCAGGCATTGCAAAATACTGCGTGTTGTAAATAAGACAGGACTTGTCCACAGCACTGTTTTCTTCTTCCTGGATTGTGAAATGTACTATAGCCTGACTGATAAATCAGCCATAAATTAGGCTTGCCGCGGTAGTCTGTGTTACTGGCGTTACAGTGTTAGGGCATGTACCAATTACATTACTTGCCCAATGCCCCCACCATTGTTTTGCATTTTTTATAGAATTAAAACCCATTTAGTTCATTTCTGCGTCTCAGTGCTGAAGTTCAGCAAATAAAAAACACTCTAATTTGTAAAATACTAAGCTGTTATGAATACTTAGTCCAACTACAGAGCTACAATTTTAAACTAAAAGTGTCTGATCCAATGATGCAAGAGAGCCAATAAAAACAAATGGAATGGTCAAAGTTGTCATATTGACATTTGAGGTCTGTTGCTTGATTGACGAAGTCAACTTATGCATTGAGTAACATGCAAAAAAACATATATGAAACTATAGCTAACTAACGCTAACTAGTAAAGATGGAAAGGCGGCAAAACATCCTTTCAATCATAATTCACTCTTCTGATAGTTTCTTTATTTGTGATGCATTTGCAAAGAACTAGGGTCTCACAATATCGTAAAAAAATATATTGCAGATATTTTGACAATTGCGAAATCATTCACGATTAGTGGGAATGATTATTTTTGCAACACAATTTTCATTTGCCCCCAATTTTTGGGGGTTTTTACCAAACAAAAATGTTTCCTTACATCTGGAGAACAAGATTTGTAGGCTCTGTAGCACTGCAGTACATCATTATAATGCACTGATGCACATTTTACCTTTTTATCAAAAAATTGCAGCTTCTGAGATTTGGATATTGCATTTGGCCATATTGCAATTTCGATAATGTTTCGATTAATTGTGCAGCCCTACATAGAAACTTTACAAAGCCAGCCTGTTAAACTTGGCTACCTTGTGCTCTATCCACAATGCATGCAGGAAATGAAAGCTTGCTTAGCTACATTTTCAGTCTAGCCTTTTAGATGAGCTTGATCTCTGCATTAGTGATAGGCCGATTAATCAGGCCAAATTATCAGACATTTGGAGATAATAAAAAGGTAGTATCGAGCCCTGTACTATAACTCTCATGCACCCTGCTGTAAACGTTTAGCTAAATTTCCTCAGTCACCAGTCTTTTCTAAATGTTTTGTGTTTCTCCCATCCTAAACGACAGCAAATATAATCTTAAACCGTTACTGGCTAGTAACGATACATATATATTGTGTTATAATGTATAGAATAATGCAGTGGAATGACTATACCTCGCTCTATTTTTCAAGCGACTGTAGCTTTTATATTTTGCGAGACCTGTTTCCATGGGAACGCAGCCGTCAAGGGTTTCATCATATGGAAGTGTGCCTGGTTTCATCTAAAGTTGGTTGGAAAAAACGATTGATGCATCAGATTTAGGGTTACCAACTCTGCATTAAGTAATCACAGAGGAGTTGTGCACAAAACTGAAAATGCTATATTAATCAATGGGGTCCCAGTATGCATGTGTGTTGTTACGACTCAGAAATATCATGAAAAAGCACTGAGATTAAAATGTTCAGTTTTCATACTAATTAGCTCCCAAAGCACCTTTAATTAATTAATTAATTTATAAGATTCAATTAAAGTATCACTCACAAAAGCATTTCAGTTTGTTTCTTACCTTGAGGGAGTATTACAGTTGTTTTACACATTAGGAATACAATGAATGTCACTGTGAAAGCCTAGCCAACCTCCCATCCCTTTGTAACAACCTACTAAATACATAATGCAAATGTTGTCACTGAGATTACAACCTTTAATCCTATTTTTCATCAGACACATTTTCAAGCGCTTCTGTTTCCCTGTGTTGTCTTATTTTGAAAGATTTCCTGGCCTATTTGACTGTTTTGGGATGTAGTTCAGTTGCAGGACTTTCTTACTATTATGAGAACAGGTCATTGTTTATTGCAACATTTCAGAAAACTGGAACAGAAATATGCATAATATTCTACCTGAGACTATACTATAGTGTGGAAATACCCCTTTAATTTGTTGTTCACCCCAAGTTCTTTACCATGTAAAAGAGGTGTCAAATAGAAGCAGAAATATGTATATAGAGTATTTTATTTAGCACTAAGCTATTTTATCACAATGAGATAAGCACTGATATTTCTGTCTTAAATCATTGTCATTATTCTGTATCA
The DNA here is from genome assembly GCA_011952105.1 of Coreoperca whiteheadi. Classification (NCBI taxonomy): domain Eukaryota; kingdom Metazoa; phylum Chordata; class Actinopteri; order Centrarchiformes; family Sinipercidae; genus Coreoperca; species Coreoperca whiteheadi. Next base: position 7,221,650 of record CM022478.1, on the reverse strand, counting down.
TGCTTCTGTGCAATGATGTACAGCATGTGTTGCAATGTGCTGTTGAAGACACTGGCAGACAAAGTCGAAGAGGAGCTTTTAGCATTAATGCTATTTCTCTGAATGATGTAGGCTATGTATATCAGGGCTTTCCTGTATCACTTGTGTCACTGCCAATTATTATGAAATGCATATTGTAAAGCTAATATGGTGTCAAATTAACACACTATCTGCATAAGCAGCTAAAAGGTTGTAGAAATAGTAATACTGCTGTTCATGGGTGTAAGGTGCCTTTCCACCACTGAACTGAGGGTTAAGGCTCAGACTCCAACAGTAGCACGACACTTTACATGCTACTTTCCATATGAGTCTTCTATAATCCAGTGTGTCTGAAACACACATGTTTTTTTTTCCTGTCAGTGCTCCACTGGGAAATAACATCTGCTCTCTCAAGGTTTGTACAGCCTGAACTTTAGCAAGGTGTTATAATCAGAGCTTTATGTTCTTTGTGTAAGAGTATTTGCAATTGATGGTTGGTGGGAATACAATTCCGTCTGTTTATTGCCTCATTTATGGGACATTGATGGGAACCGCTTTGGAATTGATAATGTACCAAAGAACATGCAAGTCAGCACTCTATGAATGTCATTACATGTGGCAAAATTAGAAGTAATCACTCAAATATGTTGTATGAAGATGTATGCATCTCACGTAATTTCAGCATCAAATATTCACAAATATACAAAGTGTGCCCTGTCAGGATTGTTGTACATGCAGGTTCTGATTACTGTTTTCCAAAAACTGCAACCATATGTTCGTCAAATCTGGTCCAACCTATCCAACCTAAAAAATGCATTCCTTATATTAGCCGTATGCTGCCAACAAGCTGAAGCGCCGGTCTGCTGGACGAGTGACTATCAAATCAAAAGTGAGTCAGCTTTGTGTGGCAATGTCACAGACAGAGATGAAGGGAAAGCAAAGCCTCTTTAGTAACATTAGACCTTAAATAGTCATTACACAAAGAGGCTTCACATTGGCTTCATCAACGAATGAATTGTGAGTGAATTTCGATTTTGTATAGGTTTAGCCTTTGTAGTTTCATTATTAAAATTCTTAGTATTAGGTATTGGGGCTGAACATACGGCAACTAAAGATGTACATTTTGCAATATAACGCAACACAGTACAACAAAAATGTAACAATTTAGGCTTTTAGAAAGGTAGACTATGGATAGACAGCTAGACAGATAGATTTTATTGCAGACTCAAGGTCCAAGATTAAAAGACAAAAAAAGACAGAAGACAGAACTACATTTGCTCCATTTGTGACTTCAGAACTCTGTGCATTACTTTGTGATTCGGTCACAATCACGTTCCGTACGCCAACCTCAGGAGAAATGTCAAGAGTCATTTTTTGTATGTGTAATGCAGTCTGTGAAAACATTGGCTGTATTGGTTTCACCCCTAGCAAACATTTTATCATTCTGGTGAGCCAGGGTCCGAAATGAACACCTGCCAAGCGCCAGATTTTCCATTTGGCGGGTAAATGTTTTAACAAAATAGTCATGTAATAAACTATGCTGAATCTTTACCGCATTTTGATGTTATTTATGGGCGTGCTGCTTCTGTCCTCTGCTGTCTGTGTCAGAGTTTGACACACACACACACACACACACACACACACACACACACACACGACCATATGCGTTTTTACGAGCGTCTCAACAGTTCCGTGAAACTGACCGTCTCAAGCGCTCCTAGTTACGCAGCACTGTTTCCCAGCAAATAGTTCAGAAGAATTTTGACTTCTTGAGTTATTTGCATTCAGGCTTGAATTGATTAACCTTTGATAAATATATAAAAAACAAAATGTCTTAAAATTGTACTCTGGCCTCTTCTTTAAGTTTGTATTCAACATAATACCTTAATTATCTCAATGAAATGTACTGAAACAAAATGTTAATGTGATCCCCCCCCCCCGACAGGTTTGCATAGGATGCTATGTGACAGAATCAAAAATTAACATAAGGAGTGCAGAGGTTATTTCAGCTTTTAGTGTTGCTGTTGTGTTCCCTATGTATTTGCATCACAGGGAACTGAGTTTGAAACATTATACAACTGTGGCTCTAAATAACTAATTAATGATAGTTTAATTCGTAGTTGAGCTCAATACCACTGACCTATGTAAGGCATTTCCAGTTGAAATTTAAAGGAGGCATGAGTCAGCTGGGTAGTAGCCAATACAGGCCAGAGGTGGTCAAAACCAGAACTAAGGCCAAAACATAATTGTGCTGAGTAAGCCTCTCACATTTGGAACAAGGACTGTCATAAAAGCACCTGTTTTGGGTTTTACTCTGAAAACTTTTTTTCTTAGAACCCACTAGAGTACAAATATTTGCACAATATCCCCCTAAAAGCCCTGTTATCCAACATTGTCCTTAGTTTTCAAGTAACCTGACATACCTTACAGCTCTGGCTGTGAGAGTGTTTGCGCTTAAGTAAAATATTCCAGCACCATTTAATGCAGAAGTGCTTACAATGATACCCAGCAGAGTATCACAGTGCATTGTTGTATTACTGGCGTCACAGAATTACTGGGCAGAACCATAGTATGGTTCATTAATTGTTAAATAAACATGGTGACACAACAGACCCCCCCACCTTTTATTCTACTGAAACTACTATTAAAAGATGAGTCATCTTTGGGCCAGGAGAGGTGCATGGTAATTACTGTGTCGTTACTGCACAGCTCCAGGAGCGTGGCGCTGTAATAATTCAATCAATACTGCCCTCTTGTCTCAACTTTACAAATCAAGCATCTTTTCAAGGGCACACACCACCCCCATGAGACCAGTATGGAGGCATATTCCAGCAGACGCTCCCTTCTCTGCCTCTCCATCCTTGCAGATACTCACAAAACCTAGTGCCCTGGTTATGCATAGTGAAGTGCTTTGTGTTAGGGCTCACGTTCACGATAGCCCACAGCAGCTGGTGTTCTCACAGACCACTGCATGGAAAATGGGCTGATTTCAGGATTTAGCTGCCCGTGGTGGATTTCTCACTCGGTGCTCATTGGGGCCAGAATCACTTTGATATAGACCTGCGCAAGATTAACAGCGAGATTTTAAGTCCCCAGTCTCAGTTTTGTTACGTGCTGGTCAGTGCTGCTGCCGTTTATCGTCATTGTGCTGCTCTGACAAAAAGCAGCCTCACTCAAGATTCAAGCTCCGATGGTATTATTGTTGTGAGGTCTGGGAGAAAACAACATGTCACTTCAAACATCAAGGTCAGTGCATCACATTCGTCAAAGTAAACAAAATACAACCTTTAGCAGCTATAGCATAAACCTAAATGAAGCTGATTTTATAATTATATACGCAACATCCAAATCTATGAAACCTAAACAGCTCCATTATTAAAAAAGAAAAACACCACATCCGCGGCCAAATGTACAAACCATGCGTAGACACGAAATGGGTACTTATGCCATTTCCCATGCATTCGAACACCGGGAATGTATAAAAATCCACGAGCACTGAGAATGTGCATACTGGTACACATCTTTCCCACCATGCGTACTATATTATGCAATCTTTTGAGTTCAAATTAGTGTGATGTTGCGAGGCAAAACGGGAAAATAGAGATGAGAAATTGCGTGACGTTTTATGGAGCTTTTTTCTTGCACTACATTGTGTTAGGATGTAATTTGGAGTTTTCAAAAACTGTCACAATGATTACGTAGTAATGCGTGAATGGTTAACAACCTTTTTTTGACATGTCTGTATTTGTTCTATAATCATTTTAATGACCTTTATATAAATGAGCAAATAAATACAGTCTTTATATAAATAAAGATTATTATCCTGATTATTAAAAAAATAACCTAAACCTTCAGGTGTGACCAATTAACAGGTCGTTAAAACGCCACAATGTATTGGCTGTAGCCGTGCGGAATGGCTGTGCCAAATGACACAATGGATGCTTCAGTTGCTTTTTGCTATCCAACATTTTTCATTTTGTTACTAAAGCCAGAGCTTAAGCTTCCATATAAAACATGTTTTCTTCTGTCAATTTGATCAGCCATTACTTACAGTTCACAATCCGTAAAATTGTACTTCTTTTTCTTCAAGTGCTTCTTAGATGCTTCTGCCATTTCTCCTCAAAATTTCACTAAATGCTGGCCCTTTTATATGCAAACCAGGCAATTGGGGGAGTGTTTGAAGCCATTTATAGTCAATTGTGGGAATGGTCAGAAGGCTCCTGCAGATGCGCACAATTTCAGGATGACTGAGGTGTATGAGGAAAAAATGCGTGGGAACAGACGTATGTGGGGTTTTATTAATTTGACGAAAAAGACTGCAAGCCAGTATGCACGTTTCCTTTTGTGTGTCCACAGATTTATACACCTACACAGAGTTTTATACATTTGACCCCTGGTGTCTATCAGCTTTTACTCATTATGGACTAAATGAGAAACAATGAGTAATAAGTTTTAGAAGCATTGCATGACTTCTTTAGAGGTCTGATATGGCAAGTGTTACCAAAAGTTTTGATTCTTGGATAGCTGTTTTACACAGAATTATGATGCCAGTGTCTCACAGCTCATCAGCACTCCCGGCACCTCCTTTGCTTATCTTTGCATAACTACACATCCTGGTCATGTTTCCTTTCTCCTCCTGACCATCTGTTCCCTGCTGCCAATCTTCTGAGCATGCCAGCTTCTGCCTCTACATTCTCTCCCTACTGAGTCAATCGTAGTATTGATATCATATTCTCCCTCTCTCATTCTCTCTCTGTTTCTGTCATCCTTCTCTCTTTCACACACACAAGTCTAAGTGTAACAGAGCTGCAAAACAGAAGTCTTGATAAGTATGGCCGAATGGCATGCACAGTTTGTGATTTGTGTCACACATCTTGAACTTTTTATAAATTCGCATCTGGCGAAATACTGTAAAAATGACAACCAATATTCTTTGACATAAATTAGGATTAAACGTTGTTCGGACGATAATTCAGACTATAAAAATAATTTACTAGCATATAAAGTGATAACGGAAACACACCAAACTATTCTATTACTTTAATGAGTAAGTTGGCATAACTTATATTTTTTAGTGGTGTTTTAATAGAAAGTCAGAGAGTTTTGTTAACTGCAGTTGTTTTCGTTGTGTGGAATGGTTAAAAAAAAACCTACTTTCCATGTTTTCCACCATAGCAAGAGTCCATGCTGGTAACTGTTTGATGTACAAATATTGTCATAATTATCAGAGTATAGCAGCCCTGGTTATGGCAATACTGCTGAAATCAGTGCCACAACATGTGGAAGTTTTCCAATGGTAATATGTACATACATCACAATGTGGCAAAATGCAGGAAAGTCGCATACAAAATAATTGAATTTATGTTAGAATGTGATAAACTGTGTTCCACTGGTATGCACAACGTCAAACCACACAAAAAAAACATTTTGGTAGGTTTTAATTACAATTGCAAACGGAAATCATTCATTTGGACGATGGAATTATGTTTCACATGATATCATATCATCACGATATGATTACACTGAAAAGTTGATAAACCATATCAGAATATCACACCGCTCCATTTACCATAAATGTGATACCCTTTAACTGAGCATGTCTGTTGTCATCGCGAAAAAATACAAATCGAACACATTTCTCACTCTGCAGGTAAAATATTCAACCTCAGCCAAGTATGTATGTGTGTGCCAAGAAGATTGCATGTTGTCTAATTTAAAACACAACTTTATTTTCTCCTGCAGCACATTACTGTACCTGTTCCTTGACAGGCCTCTACACTCACCACTTCCTCCTGGAGCTAGTGGCTGTGCTCCACTCCAGTGTATTAAGAACCTTACTGCTTGCTTCAGGTGTTTAAAGGGATGACTAATACACTCTTTGCAAACCGGTGAAAGACTGCTGTCAAACATTTCAGCATAAACAGAGTGATGCATGTGGGTGCAGTAATACACCGTGGTCAACACATTTAACAGAGAGGTCTGCGTATTCTGTAACATTCTGATCAGTGGTATCTGCCAATCTTATTATGGTGTTTGGAGAAATGCTTTCTCTGAATAAGCAAAGTATCAGTTATATGGAAGTTACCACCAAGTGAAATTGAAAGAAAAAATATATTTTCATAAGTTTTGTTTTGGAGAAAAAGTGGAATTCCATCAGTGCATTATGCATAACTAATACATAATTCATACATAGATAAAAATTTCATCAAGGAAACATGATGACTGAGGTATACGCAATTACAAGCTTTGCTCACATCAAAGTGAAATTAACTGATATAAATAAGTGATGGTACGTAAGGAAACATGCATTCAGGCTAAGTTGTATAATGATGTTTTTTGGTCAAGCAAACTACCCCACTGACAAATTAATACAGTATATAACAGCCTGCTGATGTTTACATTTTTACACTTTTTATTTGAAAGTGCACCCATCTTTTAGCTGCTTCAAACTTTAAGATGGGTCACTTTAACAGCTTGTCAGACCACAGCAGAATGATTAGTCTGTTGCTGTGCTGTGTGCTAACCATGATTCTGTTTCCAGACCTGTCAGGTGGTACGCCAGATCCATTAGGAGGCATTTGCACCTCTCCCCTAAAGAGAGTATTTCGATATGTCCTCTTTGGTCAAAACAAAGCTGCCAGGGTGGCAGTGCCAGAACCCAGAGGACCAAGTGGCGTTCTGCCATACAAAAAACCTCACTGAGCATTATCAAGTGAAAGAAATGACCTGGACTTCAAATTAGAAACTTTAACATCATCTTATAGTTTTATGTCCCCTGCAGACATGAACTTTTATCATATTTGGTACCAAATAAATTCTACTGAAAAGTGGATAATTTTACTGTGGCTGTAAGGTTGCACATTTACTTTGGTCCAATAAACAATTTTTTCTCTTAGCACTTCTCTTAGTGTTGCATTTACTATTTCACGTTTTCACTTTCACAAAGACATCTGGTTTAGAGGTGAATTAGCCTTTTCAGCTAATGGCTAATTCACCTCCGGGGTCTATTAGTAGGGTGCACTACCTGCTGTTTCTCAAACTGTGCTGCTAATTTTAGATGACTCTCTAGTCGCTGTACATGTAAAACAAGGTGAACCACAAAAACAAAAAGCATACTTAACATAAAGCCTGTATTACAGGTGCTACACACAGACAATGGAAGGATTTTTAATGTCTCACACTGTCGATCAGAATAGATTTTCCAATTTTTAATTTTTCTACTGTTAAATTTTTCACATTAAAGCACCAGAAAACAAAACTAGCCTTGCAGATAATAATAATTTCCCCTAGGTATTACTTCTCACCAACAGTGCAAGAAAAGAAATCTTGATTAGTTCTCCTGTGATTTGTGTGGCGCTCTGATATATCTCATTTACTTGATAAATATTCCAAAACCATTCCCATAAAACTTTTTATTTCAGTACTTTCATTTGACACATTTCATGCGCCCTTTTTGCTGGTAGATTTTGATTGATTTCTCCAAATGAAATGTCAACTTGTCATGGATCAAACCCATTTCCCGATGTTCCTATTGTTGCCTGGAAAATTGGGAAGGAATTCACCTGACAAAAAGAATGTATTTTTGTGCAGGGGTGAGGCAATACATCAAAATGCTGTGATTCTTTTGCCAGACAGAAAGCAAACACTGATGTTACTTTCAGCGTGCACAGCATTTCATTTCGCCAAGGAATTTGTCAATTATCTCGATACACTCTCTCTGTCTGTGCATGCAGGGTTAGATTCATGGTCTCCACTATTATGAGCCAGAAATCTGTTGTTTTCTGTGAGAGACATAGCAATGAGCCATTTCCAACTGTGCTTACGTTTTTCAGATTCAGCCCTAGGAAATTAAATGCACCCCGTATTTCTTTGAATGCATCTCATTTGAAATGATGAATACTTCAGGTGCTATGAACTTTAATAAATCTAATAGTCTCATGCAGCACCGTAGCGGGGAGGAGGAGCTGGTTACAGCAGCTAAATCTGCTGCTCTTCCCCCAATCAATTAGATCTGTGAAATCCATTTCTCTTTGCATGTTTGCTCTTGTTTGCAATAATTACAACCTCCACCCCAAACAGGCATGATAAACACCCTCTGATTTAGAAGTGTTTGCTCAGATCGGAGGGACCTGCTGCTTGTCTTGCTGTTTATAAACCGTGGAAATCTACTGAGATTACACAGGCTCATCACCATCTGTGGCATTACTCCAAAACAGGTCTGCACAGAGAAGAGCCCTATCGGGGCACTGAGAGGAGGAGGCAAAGTCAGGCTGACATATAATGGGCTGCTCTCACCTCATCTGCGGAACAATGCCATCGCCATTAATTGGGCTGTTAGCAGGAGATTCACACACACACACTCTCTATACATGTTTATATATGGATATGTACTTGGGAAATTGTGACTGATTTTACCTCATAGTTGTACATTTAGAAATGTCTATTATGTTTAACTTTATTTTTCTTTGAATAAAACTACATCTTGTACCTCTCATCACATGCTGTAAAGTTTTCGATCTGCCTGTTACACCATTTAGAAAAACTAAACTGCGCTGTTTTTGAATGAAAAAACAGGATTGATAAAGGCTGCATCCCAATGTATTTACAATATTCTCCTTGTAAAAGAAAACATTTTTGAATGAACGTGATTCATTATTGTGCAGTGAGGCATTCTATTGTTAGCAAGGATAAAAAAGCATTGTAAATGTTTCAAAACCCTGTTGTCTATTTTATCAAAACCAATTGTTCTGTTGGAGCAACTGTGACCCGCCGGAATTTCACATACAAAACGCAATGCACAACAACAGACTTCAGGATACTTCCTGCGTTACAGTGATTCATATCAGATAGAGATCATGTTGTAGTGATTTGTAACAGAGGCTTTTTGAAGTCTTCAAAATAACTTGATTGACTTTTGATTGGCAGCTGTCAGACATCAGACTTCTAATGATTGACAAACACTGTCAACACATCTGACAGTGACAATTTTGGTAACATATTAAAAACATTGACAATTATAGAATATTTTGCAACAGCGATGCCCAACTCTGGTATAAAACTTAACCATCGGGGTATCAAAATCAACTTCTAGCCTAATTTTAAGCCTCAGAAGGACGTTGATACACTTACTTACAGATATGTGCCTGTATGCATGCGTTTGTATACAATCCGCATATTAATGTGATGCAAATGTAGCATTAAAAGCAATATTAACTACAATGTCTTGCCATTGTCATCAAAGCAGTTACAAATACATGTTCTCAGCGAAAGCTCTGAGACAAATGCTTTCACATACATAGATCCACACTGAACTACATATGCAAAATCCTAATATTTGAATTTTTCTGTGGAGCGTAACTCTCTCCAAATGAATAATTAATTGTCTTATTAGTATTCTCACAAATTGTGAAATAACAGCTTCCTACATATCTAACACAAATCACCATGTTTCGCTACTATTAGTACTATACTTATAGCAGACCCAGAAAAGATTTTTATCTCCTTTGTTTGTTGGGGTCCTTCCAGATCATTTCCTTTAATCCTAATTTTGTAAAGGTCTGATTTGGGTAATAAATCGTACGGAGATACTGTATGCTGCTGCTGCCAGAAACGTCTTTGTCTTTGAGCAATGGCGCATTATCTCTAATACATAAAAGTAAATGATGGTCCCATCAGTAATCTGCGCAACATTGTTGTTGACATCAAATGTACCCTCGACCCTGCGTTAATCTGAGTTTGAATAAATGCCAAAAACTAAAAGTGAAAGTATGCTTCCCTTTCCAAATGAGCTTTGACCCCCCCCACCAGCTAAGTGCACTGACCCAAAAACCAGCTACAGCTACTAACCAACAAACACTGTTCGGGTGGTTCCCAGCTGGATTGTCAGTAAGTACCTGTACACTAGTGTTACCTTAAATACAAAGCCATTAGAGGAAGACAGAAGCAAATTGGATTCCTGATATTTATCAAGTTAAAGAACAAGAACATGTTCATAAGACATTAACTAATATTAAACGTAAAGGTTGGTTAATAAGACATCAAAAAGGGCAGCTAGGTCCTTTCTTTGTGGCGTTTACATGTTCTCCATGTTTTCTTGCGGATTTCTGCTTCAGTTTTCTTCCACAGCTCAAGGAGGCGGGTGTTTTCCTGTTTATTGCACAATGCATGTTGAGATAGGATCTCCCTGCAACCCTCCACGGGATGAGTAGGTACGGATGGACAGATAATAGATTTTATTCATTTTCAATATCAATGAGTAGCTAATTTCTAAACACACCATAGGCTTTGCTGTTTTATTTTATAACTGTACAAGAACTGTGTGATATTTGTTAAAACATTTAAAAAGTGCTCATCCTTTTGCTTCATTTTAGTTTAATTGACCAGTCTTTGCACCTTGTGTTGTCATATCTGCGTCTTTATTATTCTTTAATTCTGTGAAAAAGACAACAAGAGATATCATTATGATGTGTTTTGACCTTTGGTTTAAGTATGGTTTAACCGCAGCATATTTGTGAATCTTAATACAAAGCATGTACGTGTTACTGCTTCACTTCACCCCTAAAATTATGCAGCTAGACTCTGTCACATATTTTATTTAGCTGTACCTCAGTGAATATATTCTCAGAAACTTAATGGCACTTCCCAGCACTATTACTATTGAGGCAAATGAAAATCACACTGAGGACCTGCGTACTTGTTTCTAGTACTTATTTTCCCAGTGCAACTTTGTTTCTCTTATCAAAAAATAATAAGTCAAAAATGTAAAGCCTTTTCACTGTTGTTTGAAGGCACTTGGGCATTAAATTCCCCCTCCTGTGACCTCATCAACCATTTGAAAATCTTCAAAGAGGCCTTGCAAGCAAATCATTGGTTCAGAGGGCAAAGAGGGAACAACTAATTCACCCTCTGCAAACCTGAACTTGAGACTTGTGGAGATAATCATATATCACTCTTTGTAATGTACCTCTTTCAAAGCAGCTGAGCAAATTTGAATGGTAGAATGAGGCCACAGAGGGAGGTCTTTAAAGTGTGAGTGTAAAGGCTGACCTTAAGTGGAAGGTTATTAAACTGCCTTTTATGGCATAACGAAAGACCTGTCATAATTCTAGAGTCCTGTTGAGAGAGATAGACCTCATTGTTAACCACTGTGCCAGTTATGGCACTGAGGGCTCACTATTTTAAAATCAAATGTTGAAAACATGTTTATCATATGAGTGTATCATGTAGAATATAAGGCTGATAACTTGGACTTGAATGCAAAAGCCTTCTACATTTGGTACCATTTGTTTATCTACCATTCAACCTTAATAGATGCCATAGTTTTCAGAAATACAGTTACTACTTTTTTAAAAAAAAGAGACATTTAAAACCAATTGTTATTTTTCAAAACATTTTCTTAAAACTCCAGTAAGATTTTAAAGTGCAACATAGCACTGAGATAGGCCTTCTTAAAGTAACAAGTGACCTTCTTTTAACAGTGTATGCTGGGGAATGTTCGATCTTAATCCTTTTAGACCTCAGTGAGGCTTTTGATACTGTAGATCATGCAATTTTAATTGACTGCCTCAAGCACTGGGTGGGTATCAGAGATACAGCACTGTAGTGGCTCAGCTACTGCCTTTGCCATGGAACCTTTTCTTTCACTGTAGGCAATTTATCATCCTCCTCGCCAGACAATTTTGGGATCCTGCAGGGTTCAATTTTAGGTCCTATCTTCTTTTCCTTGTATATGTTCCCACTTGGCCATAACATCCGTAAACTATGGAAGTATACTGACGACAAAAGATCTGAGAGAGCACAAAACAAATTCTGAGCACTATTCAGTCAGCAGGTCAACATCTTAGTGCGCACAGACACAGAGCACTAAGAGCAGAATCAGATTTGAGTGTGCAGTCCCATGTGTTTGTTTCTGAGTCTGCTCTCTCAGTTTTCTCCAGCTGTTTTGGCAGTTTCTGAGCACTTCGCAAGCGGTCACTTGCCAGCCACGTTTGACTAGCAAGCTGCAACAAGACACGGGGTCAGGGTCTTTTTTAAACTAATAGACAAATTTTCAATATATTGAAAGGAAAGAGGGTGTCGTACATTACAGATTGTAAAGCCCTTTTAGGCAAAATTGTGATTTGTGATATCGGGCTATATAAATAAAATTGAACTGAATTGAATTGAATGACTATTCAGTTCGTTTAGCTTACAATTTCAATTGTGGGCGTGTGGATCTTCACTGTAAATTGAAGTTCAGCCAAATTATGGCAATCCAAGTGATCCTTTTATTATTTATTATCACCACGCTGCAGCCTCTGCCCTGCTTTCTATGTCGGAGCTCCTCTCAAATGTGAATATTTTCTGTTTTTCTCTATTCTCTATGACAGTGAACTGAATATTTTGGGGTTGTGGACAAAAAAATAAACATTTGAGGACCTCACCTCGGGCTTTAGGAAACATTTTCAACATTTTCTGACATTTTCTGGACCAAACAATTAATCGATTAATCGAGAAAATGATCGACAGATTAATCGATAGTGAAAATAATCGTTGGTTGCAGCCCTAGCTTCCTACTCTCTCATAGCTTACAGCACACATATAGCTTTCGTGGTGACAGAATGAGCGGCATGGCTGCAACAAGTGCTCCTTCCACGGCTTGTTGACAAAGCAGACGCACAGTGCTAAATATGGCATTGTTTCGCTTACAGTCAGGGCAAGCCCACGGACACACCACAAAGCCCGCCTGTAAAAGATGTTTTAAAACCAAGCGGCAACCTCCATCTCTGGAAAGTGAAGCAATGCGGAATTGCTTTAAATCTGCATTCTTTCTAATGGCCAGCAAAAAGAAGTCAGATAGGTTTGTATAGGTTTCAAGTCCTTCTTTAATACAGCTTGATGTTCATTTAGTAAATTATTCATTATCCACCTGAGTTTACCATGAAGTCAATATTAAATTAAGTGAATGGGCCATGATTACATCTTTAAAAACTAATAGCTTTACAATATTACCCTCTACCAAAAACCCAAGTTTACAGTGACTTAATAGGAAGACCCCCAAACAAGCGGGGTGGGGGGGGGGGATGCTAACATTACACTACAGGCCATAACACATCATACTCAAACCTGAGTATTCATATTTCACGAATAATAGTCAACAGCATGAACGCATCGCAATGCAGGTGCCTAACACTAATCAAAGTAAAGGAGTTCAGCCACTATAAGAAAGTGATCATATATGAGACTGGGTTGCAAAACAATATGAAAAGAATAGGCAAAAAAAATTGAACAGTCATACAAAGTGCCATTATTGTAACCCCTCTCCGTTTTGCACTTTGGACCAGCGTAGTCAGGGTGCATTTTTATATGACACTGGGCTGGATCAATAACTAATTCCAATACAAAAAAAGTATAAATGGAGATAGGCCTAGCAGCAGAAATTTGCAGCAAGCAAGTTTCATAACATTGAACCCGTAAAACAACTGTTAGCCTCCTAGCTTATTAAAGCAACTTAACAGAGCAAAGATATTAACACACAAAGTGCATGTTAGCACAAGCAGCAGTTAGCCTGCCTTAATGAAGTGAAGCTGCTGACAGCGGGACAGAGAACGCCAGCTACTGGCCTGAGGTTCACCTTTGTGGCTGATATGGTAACGTTATGTCAAACAGTCGATGAATGGAGGGACAATCAGTAGCAGGGAACTCCAAACAGGATAATTCTCCCAAAAAGCCATCCTGAAGAACAGGACAGACAGACTGTCTGCAGGCAAGCTAGCTTATAAAACCCAACAGGAGCCTCAGCAGTGGCAGCAGCAAGTGTTTGAAGCAACATTACAAAAGAGTTTGTTAATGGGCAGTTCTGCAGTAGCTTTTCAAAATACACCCATGGCATTTCAGAGTGAGACGGTGGGCTATATCACCCACAATGCATTGCAGTTATACATTTAGCCCAAGAAAATACGTCCATGGTTAGGTGGCAGTAATGTAGGGCCTCTATATAACTCCTGTTGCCTATTAGCAGATTTTATTAAGGGAAATCTCATTAATAGCTTGATATTTTACTGAAAAATGAAAGTTACTAGGATTGTTGTACTGTTCATCTTAATGTGTAATTTCTTTATTCCCAACATTATTTGTAAAGAAAAATGACTGTTTTGCAAGACATAAACCTGTACCAATAACATTTATGATAATCATGAGACAGATCACAAACGGAAATTTCTAAATCAGTGCCTACATATTGCAGCAACCCGCAGAAAATGCCTTCCTCTCACTGAAATGCGTCTGCAGGTATTTCTGACGATTTGTGAAAAGCAGTATTGCGCTGAGCCCACAACTCGCGGTTGAACCCTAATAGCTTGGGTTGAAAGTGTTCAAGGGCAGGTGCATGCCATTTAAATCCCCCGCTCCTCCCACTTTCCCTCAGCTCTCCAAGTGGCCTCCTGTCACTGTTAGGTAACACTAAGGCCTGAGAGGAAGTAAATGAGGGGAAGTGGAACTACTAATGAAACGCAGCCCATGTCAGGTGTGGGTACAGGCTGCACTCAGTGCTCTGGTGCATGGTGCTGCACTCTATATTGCAACTTGTCTAAATGTTGTTAAAACCTTTCTTGTACAACAGTTTTTAGCAATGCAATATAAAGTTTCAACTTTGAAGTCTTTGAAGAAACGAGATTGATTGGTAAATCTCTGGTTTTATTTTTATTTTAGGCACTTTAGTGCTTTCTTAAAATGCAATAACTCGATCAAAAAATTAAAACCGAGGTCTAATATTAATAACTCATTGATGATAGTATTTGTGAACTTCTTGTATGGACAAAATAATTGAACAATTATACATATTTTTCACTTTTTCTCTTCCATTATAACTCCCACTATCACAGTGCTCTAAAATAGGTGAGTGAGGAAATTCCAAAGTCCTTCTAGTGTAAGTATAAGCAAAATAAATAAACACTGTAACATTTCAATAGCAGTTTCACAGAAGATATGGTCTTTTTAATTCAAATGAAAAAATAAAATGTATTCTCTGTATAAATATACTGTAATTTCATATCCACAGCCAGCAGCCGACACTTTGTACACAGATCAACATAATAGATGAGTTAAAACATACAGTATATGGCTTCAACTAAGCTAAGTGAATTAATGTAGCAAATATCTGTTGGGAAGTTTGTTTTGGGTGCAAATGTAATTAAAAAAGCACAAACGAGTTCATTGTTATGTGTAAATATATCAGTAACTAAGAACAAATTATGCTATTGTGAAGACAATCAGCACAGATGTGAAGTTCATTTGTGATATGCTTAAAAATTAGGCTAATTTTCAGCATTCCTCATTAAAACTGATTGAAACCTCTACAAAAACATTAGCTGGACAGCTTTTTTCTTTTAGTAATTGCCTTTAATAATACATTCAAGCCATGTTAATACCAACATTTTTCTCTCTCTGTGACAAATGTCAGGTGAAATAAAATATGAAAATGTTAGCCTTTTAATGGAAGTAATATTTTCTGAGTTGGGAACATTTGGCCATGACTGAACAGGTTATGATATACCTTATATACTGTATTAATGGATATGTTCAGTCAAATTATGGGCACTCTACAGAACTCACTTGAATTTAGAATCAAGGCATTCATGCATCCACTGAGGCTAATGGAGAACATTACGTGCCTCTTAAGTTAATTATTTTAATGCACGTGTTCACTGGTTCAAATTGATCACTGTTTTGGGCTTAAAGACGTGTAAAAGGAACTTCAAAGGAGAACAGCCTAATGTGAAATTTTTACTTCATCATCACATTACAATTAAAACCCAAAAAGACAATATTCAAATAAGCAGATCAGAAAACTGCAAATATTCATGTACCCAACCACGCCAAGGTTTCTGTAACTCATGTCTTCCTTGAATCAAAAAAGAAACAAAATAAAATGTAGCTCTTTTACTTTGAATATTCATTCAATTTTTTTCAGTAATGTTTTTTGAATATTCGGTAAGCCCTTCTTCTTTCTGAATAACAGCATCTGGCTAGAGTATAAATGATCTCCTATTATGTCTGGGGATTTGTTGGGGATCCACATGTGTTACTTGTCTTTACTGCGAATCATTGTTTTGGTTTCGTGGCTTGATCTTGAAAGGTTGTGGAGACACAATCTCACACTGTGAAAAACAACTGTAAATACAGCACATTCATTCATTGTTTTAAAGCCTCTTTCATCTTCGCAACAAAATGGAAATTGGACATGAATGGTCTAATACACTGTTGTTTCAGGGTTTAAGGTCTGAGTGTTGAGTTAAAATCTGGGTTACTGTATGTTGATTTTTAAGCCTAATCGCAACCAGTATTTTATTAGCAAAATATTCCCTTGTCCCTTTCAGGAGATGGACTCCTCTGAACTCAAACCTTTTTGATTTGCAACATAATCAGACGGCGTATCACTCACATCCAGTTTTATGGTTCCGATTGTCAGGGGACTGAAGCCAAGAGGGGAATGGTATTCTCATAGTGTGCCATGCAAGCCAATAATGACCAAAGCACATACTGAATTAGTCATAAGAATAAATATTTTCCTTAGTATTGAAAGGTCAGTGTAATTAGTTTTCTCTAACCTTATTTGACAATTGTCTCCATGTTTCTGTTTGGGAAGCCTTGACTTCCCCTCACTGAGGCCCAGCTGAAATTTGGCCTCTTCACCCTCTTTCTTTGACGCCATCCCCAGAGGCCCCGCTGCGCAATTTAAACCATTTGGCCTGTTATATTGTGAGGTCAGGTGTTAACAATTCACTTCTTCTGAAGGGGCTGACTAGTCTGAAATTCATAAATTAGTTTTTCCGAAAACCCTGAGTGTGGCGATGCAGGCTCTGCTTACCTCGTCGTGTCCTGCACCCGCATCTGCAGCTAAGACGGCAGCCATAGGAAACCACTTTCAATCATATATTTTAAACTCTGTTGCATTCACTGCCCATATCCACCATACTCCCGTGAATTATTCAGAGAGAATTCAAAATGAGTCGAGGGTGATGAGAGACACATCATCTGGAAATCTCAACTCAACAGAGATTCATGTACCTGTTGGGCTCAGTCAGCACATGCTTTGTGTTCTGCCTCACACATACACGCTGATATCGCTGCTTCTGCCTCCTCTAATGGCTCTCATTAAAGATCTCTCTCCTCGTGTCAGTCTCTGGTCCTTTCTGAGATCCCGGCTCCTCCATCCTTGAAATTGAAGGCTGGAGTGAATCTTATCGCCTCTCATTAGCTTCATTCCCATTCTCTCTGGCTCTCTTTATTGCTCAGTTTTAACCTTCTCAATTGGTAGCGTTCATGGGGAAGTGGTGTCCTTCTGTCAGATGAATTATATGAGCTTCAATATTTCAGTAAACTGATCCCTGACATCTAATTTGATAGCCAACAGAAGAAGGTTGTCTGTAAGTATCGTGCCTGGATCATATTGCTATACCACGTTTAATGGTCTTTAATTATCATACATTTCCATTCCATTGTGTCACTGAAACCTGTTACAAAAGGAGTGTATGAGCAGTTTCATTTATATAGCTCAATTTTAGAGGGATTGGTGCCAAAGAAAATGCATCGTGAAGTGTATACTTATAGGCATTCATGGACTGTAAACCTGTAATACTCTCTGAACCTACTTTTCTAATGAAGAATTAGGTAATATTCAGTTCCACAGACTCTGAAATCAACAGCAATTTGAGACACAGAAAATGTATACTAATTATGTTGTTGGATGGATGCAGTTCCAAAAGCATTGCCTTATGCTTTTGTTTAGTTTGATTGATGCATTTTGCATTGATGCAACTAAATTGGCCTTTTTTACCCAATTCACAAACAGAAGAGCTGACTCTACTCCCGTCTGACAGCTGGAGCTGGGAGATGTCTGTTATTTTTAAAAACCCGTTCCTCTGAAAATATCTTTCCTCCGTGTGACGGAGTGTCCACACACACACAGTCGCATAAAATCGGTTCTTCCCCAACCAAAAATACATCATCTTAATCTTTAATCAGGCACTGAACATACAGAATCAGAGACTGTGCTTGTGTCAGGAAATCAAAATGACTGCAAACATGGATTAAAATGAGAAACTGAGGTGTCCACTATTGCTCTGAATTGATCTGTCCTCTTTGCATTGCCATTTGGCAATGGAAATATATATATTATGGTTCTCAGTTATATTTACCTTTTTTTTCTGCTATCTGTTAAGATATTTTTAATTTCTTCAAAAAAAATCTTAGCAAATATCAAGCGGTTACAATATAATTGTTATTTATCTAATTTTTAAACATGGAGTTTATCTGTCTTCTTTTTATTTTCTATGCTCATCTACTTGCCTATTATAGTTTCCATGCATCACCCTCAGAAACATTGCACATGATTTAGAATTTCATTTCCACATCAAACTGTCAACTTCTCCTTCTTGAAGATATTTTGAAAAGCAGTTTTTCTTTACTTATATGTAAATAGCGCCATTGTCTGTGAACGATACATGAATGGCATTTTTCGAAATGAATCAAACATTTCTCTCGCTGACTTTTTTCAACACAAATATGGAACAAAGGCGTGCAGCAAAATGTTCATGCCACAAGTTCAACATTTTCTCAAACGTCTATTGCATTGCTCCTCTTAAATGTGTAACATTATGTTCTTAATACTTTAAACGATTTTTTTTCTCCTTTAAACCTTATATTTATCCAGGATTCCTGCAGAGTAGACATGCTGCTTTCCGGCTTTGCCCTGCTCCACCTTAAGACGGTTGCATGCAATCATATGTTGGAGCTGCCACTATTAGGATAAAGTAATCTAACGCAAAGCCTTGATTTGCAAAGAGATGCTGCTGCTAATATGTATGCACCACTTTGTTTCTCTTGGTTTTTAATTGTTTAAGAAATGGCTGCAGCTTCTCTTTCTCTATCTATTCATATGACACTATTATTTCTCATAAAAACATTTAGGGTGAAAGTTTTAGTATTCACTGACTTCCCTGCTCAATCTTCTAGCTTCCAGCAGCTATAATTTTTTGCCATAGAGGTGTCTTATGGAGGTTGAACACTCTGGGAAGTAATTCTCTCAGCTTGGATGCATTATAATACTTTGTTTAATAATTACAGGTATTGAAAGACTAATTGTTTTTTTTCATTATACATGATATCAGTGTAGCATGCTTGTTTACTCCCATCAACTTAGTTCAACGAGAAGCTCGTTTGTGTCAGCTTCTTTAAAAGTCTCATTTGCAGTCGAAACTGGTTTTTCTATTATGTTTTACATCTATAGTCTTTCCAACTAAAATGGGATTCTGCAGTGGGACATACAGTTCAGTACCACGGGGAGGGAATGCTCAACACTTCAACATCATTTGAATTCTTCTGAATGAATAAATTACAACCACCCAGGGTTGTAACTGTGGTGTCTTGGGAAAAGAAAACAAGATTTTGTTGAGGTGAAATTCTGGGGAATAGGATGAGAGAAATGGAAGCACGGCTTCCTCAGAAATCTGTAATGCTATCACAGGTTGTGGTTTTTTAACATTTGCACAATGTTTTTCACCTCTAAATTTGTCATTTTCAGTGTGCTTTTTTTAGTCTGTCTTTATCAGAGTTAGAGAAGTTACAAGCTTACAAGCTATCTTTGACAAAGCATCTTTAGGTGGTAGACAAAATAACATAAAAACATTCACAAAAAGGACCTATCTTTAATGAGGGGGTCAGGCCAGTTGCAACAATAACCACAAAAGTCAATAGACCCAAAGCAACAACACTGCAAATTCTGATACAAAGTGGGCTTATATAAGGCCACATGCCAAGTAACATTATTTGTCAACTCCTAATATAATACAGTCTCTTGTATCCCTGTTGTGCGGTTCATATTTTCATTATTTTTCATTATTCATTTATTTCTGAGACTGTTGAAATTTAAATAATTCTGCAGCGTTTTCCCTTTGGAGCGCGGATAGAAAATCACATAAAGATCCGATTGCCTGACCTCTTTTATAGCTGACAAATGTCACATTCAACCTTATATAACCCATCTTTGTAGCAGGGTTTGTGATTGTGATATTCATGAAGAGTTTTCATTATTTTGTCTAGTCCATGTAATTTGCTGTAAGTTACAGAAAGACTGGCGTAGCTTGCTTTACTAAAGCTGCTGTCAGCATAGGTGATTAGACTGTGCAGCAACTTAGTGGATAATTCAATTCAATTCAATTCAGATTTATTTATATAACCCAATTCATAACAGAAGTTCTCATTGCACTTTTCCTATAGAGCATGTCTAGACTCTTTATAATATGCCCAACAAATCCCCACCATGAGCAAGCACTTGGCGACAGTGGCGAGAAAAAACTTCCTTTTAAGAGGCAGAAACCTCAGGCAGAACCAGACTCAGTGGTGGGCGGCCATCCGCCACTGCCTTGTTTGGTTGAGAAAGAGAGAGAGAGAGAGAGAGAGAGGGCGTGCAAATTCCACACAGAATTCTAAAATAATAATAAAGACAGATAGTAATGATAATAATTGTTGCAGCGGTCATCGAGCAGAGGGGCAGCAGGTGGCCAGCAATCATAGATCTAGACTCTGCAGCTCCGGCGGCAGAAATTCCTGCTGGAAACGACAGGAGAGTGGGGAAAGCACAAAACTACAGGAGAGAGATGTTGAGTTAGTAACATGCATTAATGGGATACGAGTGCATACAGATGGAGAGGGAGAGGAGGAGAGAGTAAAGAGGTGCATCATGGGAGGTCTCCCGGCAATCTGGGCCTATAGCAGCATAAGTAAGGGATGGTTCAGGAGAATCCTGGACTAACTATGCGCTTTATCAAAGAGGAAAGTCTTAAGCCTACTCTTAAATGTGGAGATGGTGACTGCCTCCCAAACCCAAACTGGGATCTGATTCCACAGGAGAGGAGTTTGATAGCTGAATGCTCTGGCTCCCATTCTGACACTAGGTGGTTCCTAGAGTAACCCTGCATTCAGAGAACGCAGTGTACTAGTGGGGTAATAAGGTATGGGCTCTTTTATAAGAATGTGCACCATTATTGGAGTGTTATTTAGCTCTTTATTAAATTTGTGCAACCTAATCAATTTTGTAAAGTGAAAAGCTAAATTGTGACATGTGGTTTAACCACTTTTTCTTAGATTTTTTGTGGGGAAATATTTTAACCCAGTCTCCTCAGAGTGAGGTTAACATTTAGGGACAGATTAATAATCTAACAAACAGGTGATTGACCATATGCATGCTCCTTGCAGCTTAAAACAGGTGAAACATTGTACATTACACTTATTTGATTTTGAATTTATACTTATACCCACTTTGTAGTTACCTGTATTATAGTGTATTATATTTTTGCTTTTTGCTTAGTACTTCCATTCTTGTGTGCCCTGACGTGATAGTGAGCTGCTGTTACAAAGAGTTTCCCCTCGGGATTAATAAAGTATTTCTGATTCTGATTCTGAACCAAGAATATGTGAACTGCACTGTGATGAAAGACAGGACAGCAGACATAGTGGTTCTGTCTGTGAAGTCAAATGTGAAAACAAATGTCTCTTTTTCTATTGCAATTTTACATGTAGAAGATCTCTGTCATCCATTACAGCTGAAAAACCAAACAGATTGCCTAGGTAAGACAAATTATAGTTTCTGCTCATTTTGCCATATTGCTTAGATAAAAATCAATCTACTACTCACTTCAGCTTATTAAGTTAACATCCTAAAATCTTGTATTTGTGTCTGTCGTTGCCATTGGGTACTGTGTCTTTCCACATACCCCTGTAAATATCTGTGATTTAGCTGTGAATCACAGAGACAACATTTATTGGCATAACCTTCTGGAATGGACAGTAACACACTTGTTTCATCTATTACCAACAGATGGCTCTTTAGAATGACACTCCCTTTGTGACCTTTAGCTGGGACAGTTTTATTTAGTGACAAGGACAACACTTTCCAAAGCCGCACTATTTCTTCAGTAGGCTTGCATATTTATCAGCCTTTTCCGAGAGGGATTTAATCGAAATTATAACAAGGTTATCCTTCTCAAGTCCATTAAGTTAGTTCTGCCACTTCTGTTAAGTAGTTTGGGGTAAAACATATATTGAGGTCACATACAGCAAGATCCAAACAGTGTGAGCACTGAATTTTAGAAACACATGTAGATTAAAAGAAAGAAAGAAAGAAAGAAGGAAGTACAGGTGGAGTGGATGCTGAATTTGTAGAGAAACACACACATTTGCACACACACAATCACTCGTGCTGTTGTGTGCCTGGGGGTTTGTTTCAGTGCTAGAGGCAGCTTCATCCAGTTATATGACAGCAGGCCTTGACACTAAACAAACTTTGTCCAAATTGAACTTTGCCCAAATCAATGAGATCTTGCTTCATGATGTCTGTCTCTGTTCATGTACTGTACCAAAGCACTTTGTACTGAATAATAAGCTACTTGAATCAATGCAGTTTGTTCTGGTTAAGTTTCAGTTTGACCATTGTACACAGAGCATACAAGAAATGTTTGCATACATTGCATTCATTTATGTTCAAGTATCCTATAAAAGGTGTTTACATTTAACTGAAAGGCTAGATTTGTACAAAGCCACCTGTTATATTTTGGACTGACACTGGATAAATGTCACTGATTAATGGCTTTCATAAAAATAACAACAGCAACTCATTAAAGTAACTCAGCACAACAAACCTAAAGGTCTAAGCCCCAGTAGTGGCCCCGTGAGGCTGCACTGTTCAGTACAGCTCACATTATGAAAAAGTTGGACAGTACAAACAACAAACTGAGGATTTTTTATTTTTAGAGCCTTAACAGTAGATGGGCTTAAAGTGTCCCGAGGGATGCACAAGATGAACAGCCAAGGGGTCATTCAAATCAAAAGGGTTCATCCCCTTGCGTGGAGTGTGAAGTTGCAGTCAGTTTTATTGTAACCTGCCCAAAGGACTCTTGTGTGTGAAGCTGACATTTTGGCTGGAAGGTGAAGGGCTCACTGGGTGTCCAAAATGGGAAGGGATCGTCCTCTGTGGAGAATGAATGTGGTCAGCCGATTTCCCAAAACATAAATCAGTTTAATATAGTTTCTAAAAAATGGAAATTGTAGCCTGATCGTGGCACTAGAGACTGGTCTGGGGATCCATCAAAATGTTTGCATTTATCATCTAGAGTTTGTAAATATATATCAAATTTCGCATGATTTTAGCCAATAATTCTCAAGATAGTGTGTTGGTCAAGAATAATTTTGACCTGACATTGTCCTGAACCTGCTTCTAGACAAAGGTTATTAAGAACCATGCTCCAGGGACCATGAATGCCTATATGTAAATGTAAATGTATGGTAAAGTGGTGTCAGATACCGGCAAACCCCCATACTGGAGGTACTGGACCAACTCTCCGTTTAAAGGGTCTGATCCTTAGACTCTCAAAGTATTACCCTAAAGTATTGACTAAGGACTGTTTAAGCTGGTGGCGAGGAGACATGCCTAGCTTTTAACTGCCTACTTCGGGGCGTCTACCCTGCTTCCTCTGATATAGCAACCGACCGAATAGCCTGTTTGCGTCAGTTACCAATAACAGCCGCACTCATTAAGTGGTAGCTCTCCTCTAAATGATCTGGGCTCTTGTCATTGTGCTGGGATGGGTTTTAGTGGCTCGAATGTGAACCCCAAGGGACCTAACTTTTTACCACCATGAGTGAACTCAAAATCAAGGTTACACAACTCATACTATAGTTTGATTATTTATTGCAATAAGCTTTAGCAAGGGCAGCAGTAGACAACTCAATGCAAGTTTCAGTCTTCAAATAAATCATAAAGTAAATGAACAGCTGAGTCTTATTTATAGTTATCGGTTTTTAGGAAGAGGGAGAGAGCAGAGTCTGTCTGGCCAGAGCGACCCTGCCCTTCCTATTGTAAGACCAAGCCTTCGAAGAATAGATCATGGCTCGGTCCAAAGCCCCCAAAAGGTTCTTAGCGTCTCTTGTCCCTGGTTCAACAGGGTGGGCAAAGGAACTTCAGTCCAGAAGTGTGATTCTCTGTCACTGGGGCAAATGGTTAATCCTTTCCGTGCTCAATCCTTCTGACAGTGACAACATCCTTGAAGTCCCTTTTTGTTGATGGTTAACGGTTCACGTTCTCCTTCGTCATGATGTGGTCTGATGAAGTTTTATCTGCATCTCGGAGACGCACCCAAGCCTCTCAGCACACGGCCATATTACACAAGCTGACGTTTCTTCAGCACATCCACATACTGGCGAGTGACTCACGTGCTGCTGTTGACACACGCTGCTTCGATCTTTACACATTTAATAACCTCAGTTCTGGTGAATACGTTCATATTGTTATCAAAACATTCTTACTTCCGTTACTTCTTTTGGTAATAGCACAGCAGGCGTTTTTAACATAGTCGCATGTGTAACACAATTCACATCAGGATTTTAGATGTAATATGCAAAGCAGGGGTACAAATATTAATCAATTCATTTTATATGGCCACTTCATAACAGAAGTTATCTCATTCTCTTTATAATGTTATTATGATCTCAACTCATTTGACAGTGGCCAGTAGTTGTTGATACATCATACATGTCAGTTTAACCTGACAGTGTTTCTAAAATAAAGGTCAGGGGGTCATGAGAATCCTCAGGAATCATCCTTTCTGACATATTCCATGCATATTACTATAAAATGCCATGATAGTATGGTCAGTATTTGTCAAGATAGGCTGTCAACCAGTGACAGGCAAATCATTCTGGGCCACTATTGAGTTCAGCAGGTGGAATTTCTTTCCAACCACAAACGTCATGCAGACCTACAGCCTACAAAACTGCACATCTGCATACAAATCCGAGTCATCTTCCTCTGACGCGCCACAGTGCTTCCTCTGCTGTCATCTTAAAGTTACACTGTATCACGGCACCGCACGGCTCGGCTCTCTCATCTCTGACCTGCTGCAAACAGCACGTTGTGATGGGACGGGCTTGGCAAAGAGCCGCCGGACCCGCCGTGGTCTCCTGACAGTAAAAGCTCGCACGCAGCACGCCTGTCCTCTGTTCATGACACTCAGTGCGTCCGGCCAGCAGCAGTCGGCGCTCGATTGGTTTCGTCTGAAGAAACCATGGCAGACCCAGAGGATAATGTTGCAATTCCTGAGTTCAGCTGCCTTCTCCAAATGGATCCCTATCTCAAAGCGTACGAGAAGGACTTCAAGAGGAGGTAAACACGGTTTAAATGGCGGTTTTGTGCAGAGCTTGTCGCCCAAATCAGTCCCCGGTGAAGCGAGCAAATGCCAGGTTTACGCTGGCGTTCGCGTCTTAAACTGAAAACACACAACTACCAGTTAAAGCGCGATGTTTGCAACACATCAGAGTCACCTTCTGTGTTCAGGTTTGGCATTCTGAATGAGCAGAGGTCGCACAGAGGAGCTGCGTTTCCCTCTCATGCTCAGCAGATAGCTTGCTTACCCCCCCCCCCCCCCCCCCCCCCCCCCCCCCCCCCCCCCCCCCCCCCCCCCCCCCCCCAAAAAGCTCACTAAAACAAAAAAAAACAAAAAAA
>CM022478.1:7123317-7196073 GCA_011952105.1 Coreoperca whiteheadi | reverse complement strand
GTTTTGGTGTTTGTTTTTGTTGAGGGCGATTTGCTCCAATGGGTTGCGTCGTTTCCCCTCCTGTCCCGGCGTTTTTTTGCCATTCCCCCCCCCCCCCCCCTCTCCGTTTCCAGCCTGCTGAATAACAAGCGTTTAGAGGACGTTGAGTTTATGCAAAAACTAATGAACCGCTACCAGAAGGTATTTTCATTTTTATGCGACACGTTGCTGAAGAGGAACGCAAGTCGTCGCTCCACTTCCTATCTATGTTTTGACAGCTCAAGACGAGGCACGCGTTTCTCGGTCAGGTGACGTCCACTTTGCGTCGTGAGGTGGTGCTTTCGGGCCGAAATGCTGTCTGATTAGCGCCTGTTGTTCTTCAGGCCGCTGGAGCCGCTGCGTCACAGCATCACAGCGGCCGGGGCTTTCTGCAGGCCATGGTCCTCAATATGAGCTTTGTGTAATGAGTTTTCCTTCCAATTGTGTGTGTGTGTGTGTGTGTGTGTGGTTGTTATCGAGGCATCAGTTATCCTACAATTTGTTTGTAAAATTGGATCAAAATTCACATGCTGTACAGTAGCTGATTGGTTTGGTTTTTGCAGTGTCACAGGCTCTGCAACCCAAATACCCGCTCAGGCATGAATTGACTTTATGCGTCACTCACATGTTGCATGGTTTTTCCCCTTCAGCCCCTGCATAGAAATGAGTTATTCGGGATGACAGTCTTAAGTAGCTGACTTGTCTGTATGTGTGTGGTGCTAGTGAGTGTGCAGTGTGTGTGTGTGTGGGCTAGTGCATTTATTAATCTGGGATTATGTCCAGCACAAATTCCAGTCTCTTTTTTTTAATTTTTTTTAATTTTTTTTGGAGTTGCCAAAGTTTGATGGTATGAAACTAAGCACAGAAGTAGATTCCAAGATT
Source organism: Coreoperca whiteheadi (assembly GCA_011952105.1). Taxonomy (NCBI): domain Eukaryota; kingdom Metazoa; phylum Chordata; class Actinopteri; order Centrarchiformes; family Sinipercidae; genus Coreoperca; species Coreoperca whiteheadi. Next base: position 7,195,173 of record CM022478.1, on the reverse strand, counting down.
GTATGGGCAGACTCGAATATGTTTGCATGATTTTTCATCTTAATTGAGTCATAGGTTTATGCCAGTAATGCACAAACCAAAGCACAAAGTTCTGATAAAGAATATAGCAGCCTTGTTGGCTCACTAGAAGATGTCTAACCAGCTCTCTTTGAGATTTATATTATTGTCCGTGAGAGCCACACGTGGTCTAACTGAACCAGAATCCTGCATTCGGATTATAACCTTTTGAGATCTGTTCTTGGACTGTAAAGGACCTGATTTTAAATATAGATTTATACATTTTATATGCAGATTTGCTCTGTATATTTATGGGCAAATTGTTTCTTGTAACATGATTGTGAGAGCTTTATATAGACGATGAGATGTCAGCTCACCAAACATATTCAAATCGCATGCCATGATTACGTTTAAATATACGCACCCAGGAGAGACAAAACATACAAAACCTTTTTAGGATCAAATTTAATTAACGGAAGTTCATAAACATCAGTTTAGCTAATTAGTCAATTCAGCTACCCTTAGGCCTGTTTATTCTCTGTCACTTCTATTCACTTTTATCACCCAAAGGATGCCTAAATAATACATATTTACAGGAAATTTTAGAGTGAATAATTATTGACTTAAATATTGTGAACACTGAAACAAACTTAAATGAATGAGTGAAGAACCTTACAGAGACCTAAAAAGACCCAACATGTGCGCATCAGTGGTAAATGCACTGACCTTGTGTCTAGACTAATCTCCAAAAGTAAATAGACATTCTCTACTCAATAGACGTTGCAGTCTCACAGTTTATTTAGTTTTTTTTTTTACTTCAATTTACTTCAATTTATTTTTGGTTCTTGTGTCTCTTTAAATGCTTTAAATGAGTCCTGTTTTTAACCATTTTAACCTGATAAACAGATCGTACTAAAATGAACGGGTTAAAAAAAATAATTGCATAATGACTGAGTAGTAACAAAAAGGTCATGTCAATAATAACGCAATGCTGATTTTGAAATAATTTATTTTGCTTTGGAAGGATCCTGTAGGCTCATTTCTAGATGGAAGGGCATCTGGCTCACAAAATGACTGTAATTCTGTAACTCATTTCCCCACCTCATGTCAAATTGGCCTTACCTGCTGGATTTCTAGGGTGTGTAGAGAGTGTAGCCTAATGTTTTTTTTACTTACAAGCAGACAGTGATAATGATCTACAGCTCACATCGCTACGGTATCTGCACACTGTTGGGTCGTCCCCCAAAACTAGGCCTTAAGACCCTGCTTAGGGGCCATATAGTTTTATCCATTTTCATTACCATGTCAGATCTTGTCTCTAATGTGGCAGGTAAAGGACCACCTGCTTTGTATTTGAAGCATGTGAGCAGGGCTCTAGCCTTGTAGTGAGATGAGCGTGTCAGTTCCATCTCGGACACAGCTTGGGATTGCTAGGCTTCACAGAGCCCTAGATGAGTCTCAAACACCTGTCTCGCTGATGAAAGTTGCACATAAATAATTTTACATATAGGTGTATATGCTGTGTGAAGATTAATTCTTGATAAGCCCCTGGTGTTCTACGGCCCAGAGTCTAAACACCACATCATGAACACAGGCATAGAAATTAAGAGCTTTCTTGGGCTGCGGTGTCACGCTGAGTCCCCTCGCTGAGCTGCACAGTGTTAAGAATTCAGATGGCTTATCAGAAAGAGACCTATGACCATTCTGACTGGTTCTTTAGATTTCACCACCATGTCGTGGCTCAAGGCCGCCCACACCTCAGGTTTGTTGAACTTTGGTTCACACCAGATACAAAAAGTATGCACGGAGAGTTAAAATTATTCCAGCAGATTTTGCAAGCCTCCCATTCTAATGAGTTATTCCATGGTTGCAGGCAGCTTGTATTATATTTTATTAGGATGCTAGTTTCAGATTGATTGTGAAAACAGCCGTTGATGCTGCACGCAGGTCACAGCCCCAGTGAGCAGTGCTCTGTTCACATGCTTCATTATTTACCCTTCCTGTTGCGCAAGTCTGCAGGAAGTGCTGCAAGGATTTTGCAGCTCATGGCACCATGAATCTCCCAAATTGGACCAAATGAAGGTAGGGAGCATTGGGACTGCTGCTTATTATGGCAAGAGTTTTTGCAAAGATTTGAGTATGTCATCACAACTCATTTCAAAATGAAGATACAGCAATAAGTATGAGTCTTATGCTTGTGATGGTGATGCAATATATTTAAAGCAAAACTGATTATTGACTTTGAAGTGATGACTACCAGTGCATGTGCTCTGACTGAAAAGTAATGAGCTGAAATACAGGAATTAAAGATAAATGGAAAAAAAAAAACCCTTTACAGATAGGAATTATTAGAATGACTGGATCAAATTTCTTAAACTACCTGTTGTATTATAATGAGTTAATGTTTTATGTACCTTCTTTGAAGGTAGCTTTGGCTGCATTTACTTTTCTGTCACCTTGCTTGAGGGTCACAAAAGGCATGAGGTTATCAGGGAATTTTAGCTTAATGACATTATTTGAAAGTCACCTTGCCACAGGGCTGTATGGAAGCCCTTTAGGCAAGCTGAGATCAGGAGGAGAAAAGCTTTTTCCTACTTGGGTTTCTCCAGGCTGTTGTAGACTGTCCTGACACCTCTGTGCTTCAGCTGTCCCCATCAGTCATACACAATGCAGCAGACCTGAACACGCACTCTAAATTTAGATGCCCGATTGTCTAAAAGTGAGTGAATGAACAGGTTATAGAGTTCAGCTGCTCTGTGGGGAGAATTTTAAATGGATTATAATCATGACCAAAGATTTTATGCTGTGACTGTAATTTAGTTGAGATATGACATCAAACTAAGAGCCAAATGTCAAAGGTAGGTGTGGGTAATCTAGTTTCTATTGTTAGCATAATTTGAACCCTCCAAGTGGCTTTGTATATACCTGAGTTTAAAGGTTTAGTGCAGATATTTTATGTGTATAATAATATAATAGATGAGTTCTATTCAGAACGTCCTGTTTGAAGGCAAGGAAAGTGTATTTGTGTAGCAAATTTCAATAGGGCAATATAAAACTACAATTAAAGAGTTAAATTTAAAAAACACAATAAAACATGAGAGTAAAAGTTGCAATATAAGAAATTAATCATTAACTGATTTATTAAAAGGCAGCTCCAAACAGAAAAGTCTTCAGCCTTGATTTAAAAGAACAGAGAGTTTCAGCAGGCCTGCAGTTTTCTGGAAGTTTATGGTGCTTAAAAACTGAATGCGGCTTCTCCACATTTAGTTTTGGGGACAGAAAGCAGACCCGTGCCTTAGACGACCTGAGATATCTGGATGGTTCATAATGTAGCGGAAGATCAGAAATCTACTTGAGCCCTAAACCTTTCAGTGCTTTCTAAACCAACAGCAGTATTTTGAAATCAGTGCTATGACAGACAGGAAGCCAAGACCTCAGAGGTAAAGACCTCAGAACTGGAGTGATTTGATCCACTTTCTTGGTCTTAGTGAGGACTTGAGCAGCAGCATTCGGAATCAGCTGCAGCTGTCTGATCTATTTTTTTTGTGAGACCTGTAAAGACACCGTTACGGTAGTTGAGTCTACTGAAGATAAATGCATGGACAAGTTTTTACAAATCCTGCTGAGACACAAGTCCCTTAATCCTGGATATATTATTAAGGTGGTTGTTCGCTGACTTTGTAATTGTTTTAATGCAGCAATTGAAATTCAGGTCCATGACTACGTCTAGATTTCTTGCTTGGTCTGTGGTTTTTCACCTTACTAATTGAAGCTGACTTTTAGTTGTTCCTCCTTGGCTCCAAAAACAATTACTTAAATTTTATATTTGTTTAATTCAGGAAAATTCTGGCACATCCAATCATTAATTTATTTTGTTGTTTTCCATAATCTGAGCCAGTGGGAGCATTTAGACGTTAAACAGAAGAGGCCCAAAATGGAGCCTCGGTGAACTCCACATATAATTTTTGTCCACTATAGACATAAAGTAGTCCGTGTCCTTTAAGTAGGAGTCAAACCATTTTATACTGTGCAGCACTGAGATCCATTAATACTATGACGGAACTTCTGCCACTGTCTGTGTTTAAGTGGATGTCATTGAAGATTTTAACAAGAGTAGTCTAAAAGACATCAAAACAGTTGTTTAATGTCAAGAAGTTGTTCAGCTGGGCTCCCCCGGTAGCTCACCTAGTAGAGCGCTTGGCCCCGGGTTCGAATCCAACCCGCGGCCACATGCTGCATGTTATCCTCCTGTCTCTTCCACATTTTCAGTCTCTCTTTAGCGGTCCCTATCCAACAAAGAAAAAAGTTGTTCAGCAGTTGAGAAACAGCTTTTTCAGTGATTTTACTAAGAAATTGGAGATTTGATATGGGCCTATAATTGTTCATTAGTGACTTGTCTAGATGGTTCTTTTTTTAAGATTGGCTTGATGACTGCATGTGCCCTTTATTGTGCAATCCATAGTTATCTAGAAAACAACAAAGTTCTTTAGTCCCTCTGTCCTGGAGGTTGTCAACATGGATGTTAAAATCACCAACAATAACTACAGAGTCAAAGTCAGTACAGATTACAGACAGCAGTTAAGTAAAGTCATCAAAAAAGGTTTGCACAGTATTTAGGTGTGGGATCAGAACTATTGTTTTAACTGACATTATTTCTCTGAGACATTTTCCCATTGTAATTCAAATCCATCCATTTGGTTAATTGGCTAACCCTGAGTCTACAAAAACAGGTTCAAAAACTGATTTAACTTTGGCTAGATGGGAGCACTAAAAATATTGTTTAGAATTTGCATACACATGTTATGTATCCACTTTGAAATATTGACCGTGATCTGGAAAGTACAGTGGGACTCATTTCCTTTTTCTGTCTCTTAGCCACCAAGTCATTAGCATATCTCAACCAAATGGTTTGGAGAATCCAAATTATTATATCAAAAAAATTCTGTAAATAGTTTAGAATAAAGCCAGCCCAATGATTCCTTTTGAATATGATGAAGATTAGATCAACATTTTAGAAATAATTTTTGGCTTAAGTTATATTGGCAATCAAATGGAATGGCTGAAATTGACTGGACTATATTCAGTGAACTTGAACAGTTGACCTTGAACAGTGAATTAAATAGTTAAATAAAGGTAACTCCACATATTGTTTGTTTGCACCTAACGTCCATAAAAAGTTTTATAGTTTCTCTCAGTATCACCCACTATTTTAATTGTAGAGAAACTTATAATTTCAATAGCAATGAAACAATGCAGGAATTATTGTTTTTTTTTTTTTTTTTTGCTTATTGAACTGTGACAAGACAAAAAGGGGGTTTGTGGAATGTCTAATAAAATCACGATTTTGTGTTCAGCCAGTTTCACATACAAACATTAAGCAACATACTCAACCCAGCCCAAGTTTTCTAAGAAGCCAAGAAAAAAACTCACCAAAAAACCTTAAAACATAATTTAAATGTGACAAAACCTCTAGAGGACAATTCAAAGAGAGATCCTCCTTCCACAGAGGGTGAAATACTATTACTGATCTTCCCGCTGCTGGAGCCAGGCATAGAAACAGAGATTGGCTATTCAACTTTTCTTCTTGGACTTTTTGTCCAGGAAGAAAAGTTGGTCATCCAGCTTGGACGTCATGCTTCTCTGCTTCTTTACCCACTCCAGTTCTATCTCCTGCAGGGTCTGCATGACCTCCTCTGTGGCTCTAAGGAGGGAGATCTTATTCTCTCCTATTTCTGCAGAGGATCGATCCTCTGCTGCTCCTCACTGTGCTTCAGAGCTAAAGTCAAGTTACTCCAGCTGTTTCTGAGCCTCATTTCTCTTATTCTGGAGAACTGGTCCACTATCGTGAGCACCCTGTGCGCCTCAGCTTTCTCATCAATTAATTCTTTACTGACACACCTTCTCCAGCACCTCCCAAACCCTAACTTTGGTTTTCAGGAGAGCTTTCGCCAACTGCTTAGCGTATTCCAAAAGTGTCTTCTTAGTCTTAGCCTCAACTTGTGACTTTGGGACAAATAGAAAAATTCCACTTACAAATTTGGGATTACGCCAACAGTGAATCAACATGATCCAATGAAGCCATCACAAATTGCAGAACAAGTAGTCTGTCCCTGGCTGCAACATTAATAATTTACAACTTCCAAGGAATATTAGGTTAACATGATATTTTGAAAAGAAGCAGAAATTTGTCCGACAATGAATAGATTCTGTGATGTGTTCCATTTTAAATGTTTCTGTGTGGAATAAGAGCTATAAGTGTAATATCTCAGCTGTGCCATATGATATTTTCTCCAGTATCTTTGTAGATAAAGAACAGTTACCCAAACCAAGAGATAAGACAGCCAGGACTGTAATCTGTGACTCACATCTATGATCTCCTGCTGCTCTATTACCAGCGAATACGGAACAGGACAAAACTCTTTTGTAATTTGTGGCTACAGGGATTAGTAGTGTCTCTCCTCATGTGCTACCTGACAATGAGCAGCCGTGTTTTGTAGTGAAACTGAAATATTGCTTCTTTCCATTGAGAAGTGCTTATCAGTCTCTTTTCTTTAATACAATTCAGACATGGATCAGGCTTATAACAGGTCTTTTAATGTTGTGTATTTCATAAATCTGCTATAATCAACATTTTTATAATAACATTTTCTCATGACTATGTGTTTGTAATAGGAGTGACTTGTAGTGACAAACCCACAGTTAGTTTATCATCCAACTCTGCAGTTCCTCTCCGATCTATATGGAGCATTTCAGCGTATTTTAGCTCATTGTTTTGGTTCAGTCTCACTGCTCTCATCAGTGTCGTTTGTCGCCACAGCAGGCAACTGGTTTCAGCAAAAAGCTTTGTTAAACCCACTGTAGTCTTCGTACCCAGCACCAAATGGCAGACAGGCACAGTTAGTGACAAGCTTGTGAAAATAGTGGAGCATTTAGCAACTAAAGAGCCAGATATTTCCCTCAGGAGTTGGCGGAGAGCAAGACAGAGCTAAAAGGGTAGTGAATATTGGACTTACGTTAGTCAGGTGGACAGAAACACGACTCACGAAACATATGGCACCTATTTAAGTCACAGGAACCTGCAACTTTCTCAGCCCAGTGTTAACAGTTAAATGCGTCTTTCATGGGTTTAACTTGCAATTAGGACATTGATTTCAGACCACAGTCATGTTAGGAACCATTGATTCTCATATACAGCACCGGCACAAGATGGCTTCCCCAAAGGACTTAAACTCTTACAGGTTGTGGGTTTTATTACAACATTTAACATATTTTTAAGAAATAAATTCTAATGCTGAGTGCAGTTCTTTGTCATTGTCAGTAGATTTTGGAACCATACATTAAATAAAGAAAACAAAGAAAACTGTGAGAGAATGTCCACCTTTTTCAACAAAAAGGGCACACGTAACAATCCTTAACATTTGGACTTTAAGTCATAGCCAAAATAGAAGCTCTTCAACATAAGATAGTGGCACATTACTGTCAAACTGAGGTCAATTAATTTCCTGGTGTATTATTGGCCCACATAAATATTGTATTTGAAGTGCAACTCTCTAAAAAACTTGCATTTCAATCATTTTTGTTGTTTAATTTGTTTGGCTTGTGCAAACATATACATTAGTTGGCTGTAATTTTAGCTTTAATAGGCAATTGCTAGTTGGAATACATGAGCTGGCAATTGCATTTGTAGCTTTCAAAGTACCTCATAACCTACTAAGAAATGTGATGGCTTTAACTGAAGACTGCTATTCTAACATTGACTTGCCTTTATTAGTAATTCAGGGCCAGCGCTGGAGAAAAGAAAGGCTTGCCATATGTGATGAAATGGTCACACTCTGAGGCTCTGCTCTTTGCAGCTTGATGGGAGAGTGTTTTAACGACCAAATGTTGCCGATGGATACCATGTGCACTCCCGTGCTAGATATTGTTGTAAACTGTAGAATTTGTAAATTAGAAAAACGGGGGCAAAGTATAGAGATGTAGCACCGGTGCCAGGATAGAGAAGATGAAGAGTCACAACTTTATCACAATAAAAAATTGTAGATGAGGGCAGAGAGGACCATAAGAGTGCTCGCAGACAGTTTCCATCTGATTATCAATAATAGGAAAATAAATCAAAGTTTTGATTTTGCCTAGCTTCAACTCTGTTAATGACTTCCTTGTGATGTGTGGTCTGATCTCACCTCCTTGCTGAAATCTCAAGTGGAAACAGACACAAGAGATGTGCTGTGAATACTGCATCCATACAGGATCTTGGCTCCCTATTCACACTGGTCCAACCTTCTGGAACTCATTTGTTATAATCATAGGCATGACGTTCATGCCTATTAATACAGTGGCAGTGGAGCTCTGCTCTTATGTGAATCCTCCCTTTGTCCTTCCTTTCAGCATTTTCTTGAAATGGTGACAAAGTGGCAAAAGAGGCATGTGGCAGCATTGGTTGGACTTTAAAGGTTTACACTTGGCAAGCACTGTCTGTATCCACTATGCTCAACACAGGGAGCAGCTGCTGAGAAATCGCGCTGTTACTTCAGCCCATCATCACTAGCCCCAGGGCATTCACAGGCCAGTCAGAGCTTGGCTTCAGGGCTATAGGGGAGAGAGTGCACTTAACTTAGCTGGCTGAAAGAGGCTTTCTGTACCAGGGGGAATCTGATATGGACACCAGCTGGCTGCAGCAACTTAAGTGAGATAAATTGCAAAGTAGTTAGTCTATCCTTCCCAGTTGAAGGTAGCAGACAGAGGTTTATCTCTCAGGATATGCCTGTAGTCACACATTCTTGAGGGAATGAGGCAGGTTTGCATCCTGAGGTAGGACCTCAAAGAGATAACGTTAGCATGGAAACATAAAGATGCAGCACCGTGCACTGCTAACCTGCATGTAGTGCGGCATTTTCGAAAAGTTTTAAATATGTGCAAACAAAGGAACATTTTCAAACACACAGTACACAGATATTTAAACAGTGAAATTTGTCTGAAAAATCTTTCCTCTGGTCTTTCACTGTACTATTCTTCCTGTGGCGTGTAGTAGCCTAGACGTTTGGAAATGAAATGTTTTTAAATGTATACACTACATGAATATTTCATGTTAATCTTAACAAAAGCAACAGTTAACATCGGCTTTCGTGTCAATAACCAATCAAATCCTGGACTCACTATATTTACACTGCCGTCCAGCTATTTTTTTTTCGCTCTCCACCTAACATGCTAACACTCAGACCTGGATGCATTTGATTTTTTCAGGGATGTTCTGGGAAATGGAGGAAAATGCCAACTGGAGTAGAAGCAGAGGAGACAGCATTATGCAACGGGAGTTCACCCAAAAAAATGTTCATTCACTTCAGTGTAAAATAACTGAAATCAATTCAACATCACACTATATAGTGTGTGTATAACACTGTGTCCAACAGATTGTGTATCCATTCATGGATTTTCCATTGAATTCATTCAGTTCTGTGTGTGTGTGTTCCCTGTGGTTTGAAGGTATGAGCTGCTACAGAAGCAGCTTTTCCAGCTGGAAGAGGCAGAAGGAGGCTTTGACCAGTTCACACGCAGCTACAAGACCTTCGGTGTGCAGCGACAGCCTGACAACAGCCTGTTTTTTAAAGAGTGGGCTCCAGCAGCAGAGGCCCTCTTCCTCACCGGTGACTTCAGTAAGTAGGAGAGCTGTCAGCTCTTGAACAACATGTCAGCGGTGTCATGTCCAGGTTGTTTTCCTAAAGTTTCTACTGAGTTTCATTGCTGCTCATTTATTAATCGCAGATACATGTTCTGTGTTTAAAGGTGTTACTATTCCTACAAAACTGACCCAATATGGATGTGAACCCCCTAAAATTACAGCTGAAAGTTGGCAACAATAAATTCATAGTGGGTTTTTTTTTGGCTCTTCGTTCAATACTGAGTCTTTTGTTTTTCGGAAATCTTCCTTTGGTATTAGCACGGCAGGCGTCCTTATTGTTTTTTAAGAAGCATGCAGCAAGCAGATAGATGAAAGTATGCTTCATTCCAGTTTTATAATAACAATAAATGTTCAATAATAAGTCGGATCACCAAAAAGGAAATGACACTTTAATGTAGAGTTACATACACTGTTTGGACCAAGAAGGAAAAGGAGATTTCAGTGCAAACAGAAAGGTTGCATATCTTCATGGAGCATTAAATAAGAAATTTGACATTTCTGCTCTCTTGAACACAAAAGGGCCAAAAACTAAGAAAAAGTGGAGAGAACTGTGATACAAGGGTAGCCCTTTTGATCAGCCAACCTGGGAGTAGGAAATGTGGAAAATATTGATTACACAGGATAAACTTTCATACTGAAGGGGGTTCTTTTGAATGTGGGAGTGTTTGTTAATATTTTAGTAGCTAGTTATTTCATCATCGCCTGCAAAGTTGTTGAGTGAGTGCAACCTCTGTGTTTGCACTGAAATCTCTATTCCCTCTGGTCCCAACTTTGAAAGTAATTTCAGGTTAATAGTCTTTTGAGTGTTATTTTCAGTTAATGTGGGCTGTGGAAATGCAGCAAAACTATTTTATTTTTGTCATCATTAACAAGATTAAATGAGACCTGCTCTTATCTATCAAATACATACACAAGGTAATGCAAGCTCTCAGTGTCATTTTCTTTCTTTTTTTCATATCTTTTGTCTTCCCTTTATCAAATATATTAATGCACTGTGCTCTATTACACATGCCGCTAGTAATATATTACTCTCAATGGACAAACAAAAAATGCAAAAAATGTCATATTAGAAAAGAAAAATAGCAAGAAGGATAGTGAAAGAATTCAGACCTGTGCACATAACTCAAATACCATTTGTCATGCCACAGCACAGCAAAAACACTTACCTCTGTGCCACAGCCATTCTGAACTGACACCCTGCAGCTAAGGATAAAGGAAAGCAAATGCTAATAGTAATACCCTCAGATTGATACTGTGTGCAAAACCGGAGGTTTGTGAATTTGTTTATTGTCCCTACACCATTTTTTGTGCTAGTTAGTTCTGTTGCTGCCATTCCCTCTTTCCATATTTCTCCTGTTCCTTTTCCTTTTTTAATTATCTTCCCAGGACCTTGGGCAGCAGCTCAATTCCAACATTCAATTCTGTGAGAGATTACATTTTGACACGGCTCAGTCATATTATTTGATTTCAATTTCATAGTAAATGTGGAAACAGCCCAGCAGCCCTAGTCATGAATATGGTGCAGGTTGGATGCATACTGCTCTGTTTTTTTGTCAGAGGAGTTTAAGCGAAAGGAGATAAATAAATTGTGAAAATATGACTTGGCCTGCCTGTGAAAAGTGCTGGTGTTGTGCCCGGCCACTTCTGGAGCATCTCCTGTGATTCATTTTCTAACCTGCTGTTGTTTTTGCTCATGAATAGCAAGCAGATATGGATTACTGAATAAAAACAGCGTCGTAAATTGACATGCCAAGGTGGTTGCTTTATAATAAATGTTTTGTGTCCTAATATATTCCCGTCAGTCAATGACAATTGGTAATGTGGTATCAGCAGGTTATGAATGAACGCCTCTCTGTTGTTCCCTCACAGATATAATTCATTGAGCAGTGAAGTGGTATTTTATCAGTTTTTCTTTTAGATGACTGAGCCTGGTGCTTAACTCACTGTTGCAAAAGTCACAGGATACAGGAGAGCAGTGCAGTGTACAAAAACAACAAGACAGAATTATGTAACAGGTTTTAGATGAGAGAGAGAGAGGGACAAATTGTGTGAAGACGGAGTGTGGAAGTCAGAAAAATAGAGGCCCTGTGGCCACAGGGGGATTTCGAAATAGAGCAAAAGCCACAGTGGTGGCTATCAGCCACAAGCTGTTGTTAGCACAAGGCAAAGTGGCTACACACTGCTGTATTAATGGAGAATGCAACTGCTAATTGTTTTATTTGCAATAAAAAAGATTTAAAGCCCCTGTAGTTGGTTTCTAAAATCTCTGACTTGGCCGCTCGAATTGAAAAGAAGACTCGGAAGAAAAAGACACTAAAAGCAACAAGTACGGAGCGTATACGTTTTCTATAATCAAAAACGTACATAATCGAAATAATTTCTGAGAAGCTATAATCACATACAAATTCCACATACACAGGCTTTAAATAAAAATAATATGTAAGTCTGAGTTTTCTACCCAACAATACAGCACAGCTGTAGTGGTACTATGAACCTTGTCTTGGTCAGCATAGTACATTAAAACGGCACCAGGCACATTGGCAGTAAAAAATAGAGACAAACGGTTATAACAGTGATTTTCAACGTGGGGGTCAAGACCTCACTTCAATCAGAAGATAGATATGACGAGTCTCAAGGTGATAAACGAGTTCGGGGGAAAAAAAATCATATTTCTGCCACACAAATTATGTATTTTTTCAGAGTTTTCCCTAATTTTCATTTCTGTGATTACTTCATACCAAAGGTACAAGAGAGATTCATGTACTGTCCTGGGCTGCTCTGTCATAAGACATCTATGATCATATAGCTTTCTTTGATCAGGGTACAGCTGATTAGAACAGATGCTTGGCTCTGTGTTGTAAACCAATTAATCTGATGTGTTTAAACCTGTGTTTCCCCCATTAGATGGCTGGGACAAATTCTCCCACCCCTACACCAAGAAAGAATTTGGCAAGTGGGAACTGATTCTTCCGCCCAAGCATGACAAGTCTCCAGCTGTGGATCATAACACCAAATTCAAGGTAGAGAACAGAACATCTTCATGCCTATTTTCACGCCCTCAGCAGGTGTCATCTTGCTGCGGTGGTACGATGACTTGTCACTGTAATGTACGAGGGAGATTCCCTGTCATGTGTGGTGTCTTATGAACCAAGTGGAAACCTGGCGTGTCGCCGTCAACAACATGTCATACTCACAGCGCGCAGAAGGGAGATTACTGTATGTACACAATCCGCACAGTGGAGGGTAGATACACCTGAGGAGCCCAACTGATGGCTTTTATTTCAGCTCCCGTTTGCAGCAGGTATCCCTCAGGACATTGTGCCATGTTTGTCTGTGCAAAACACAGCCTGCAGTGGGTGTAGATGATTGGTTTTTAGCTCTAGTAAATAATTCATCAGGGTTAAATGCAAAAGACGCACCTCCCATTATGCATTGTCTCCTAAGCAAACAGCGTGGATGAAAAATAATTCTGAAATGAGATGCCAGACGTGGAATGGATGGCATCATGGCGCCACTCTCCTTGGGACCGGGTCATCGTTGGCACACTCCTGTGCCCTGGACAGGCTGCCCAGCTCCCATTGTCAGCGGAGGTCAGTCTAAGGACGATAAGAAGCAGATGGAAACGCTGGCACCTGGCCTTTCCTTGTGCACCCCTGCTGCCTATGAATGGCTGTCTTGCTGCGAGCTCCACTTTAGAATTAGTTCCACAGCACTCCCTCGTGGAAGCACAAGCCTAGCTCCAATCACTCTCGTGTAGAGCAGCTTGCCCTTCCATCCCCTTTGTTCAGGATCCAATTTGTCTCCATAAACAAGCAGTGTCCTTTTGTGGGTACAGTATTTACAATGAGCTCTTTATGTCAAGAGTATGCAAGACTTAAGAGAAGTGAACCGAAGTGTTTTTTAAGCAAACTCCCACTTTTTCGTCAACACCTTACTTCTCGCACATTGCTTGGCTCTTAGTTGTTTTTCCTGTTCATTCGACCCCTCAGCCTGCCCAGCAGACTGATTTTCCTTTAATGTGCCTAATGCTGGCCAATTTGTCTGAAGGACCACCGCTCTGTCAGACTTTATGCCAGTCCATTTATCCAACTATCTTTTCCTAATCCTATAAACTGTGAAGCATGTCATAAGGGGAGCCAGGCAGCTAACCCCCAGGCGGCTTGGCCATAATGAAAAAACCCCAGAGGGGGGTCTGGCCGACGGCTTGCAGGCAGGTGGCATTGGAACAGTCATTACTTCACAACAGTAGCCAGAATTAGTTGGGTTCTAATGCCCGTTTCTGCAGGGGACAAAACAGGGTGAACACATACTGTGGGTAACACTAAAGGATCGATTTCTTGGTGGGTTTTTTCAACTCTCACGCTGGCTTTCTCCTTTCTTTTTTGACTGAAGGAGGCAAACTAACTTGTCAGTTAGATTTCCAAACTATACTTATTTGACCCCCTCCAATCCTGAATTGCAGACATAATAGATGAGAGGCAAAGGGTAATGATTTATATTTCCTGTTTTTATAAATTGCTCCCTGGCTCAAATCCCCTCTCAAGATGGGCCAGTGTGTTAAAACCAACAGAGGAGTTGCTCACAAAAATAAAAGACGGTATAATTACCATTGAATCCAGATTCACCACAACAAGTATTCTGGTCAATACTGTAGCTTTTTGTCTGTAATGTGTCTACACCATTATGTCTTTGGTGATCTGTGGGAGCCCAGTATAATGGTTTTTAAAGCTGTGAGTTTTGCATTGAAGAGCAGGGAGCTGCTTCTGGAGAAGGAGCAGTTTATATCGTTGACGCATTGACAAATGTTTGGTTTATTGGTTGAACAATCTGCAACATCTTTTCTGTATAATGGATGGGGAGTAACGGCACAGTTTTATGATGTGAGCATTTCATGGCTGGAAGATGTAAATAAACGCACACAACCAGGTACAGAAACGCGCAGGAGGACCCCGAAGCCTCCGTTGATTTGTGGCCAGGCCTCTTAAACGGCAGGACTGTTGTTTCTGGCTCTTTTTTTCTCTCTCCCTTTTTTGCAACTATGCTTTCACTTTTGCAGCACTTTTTCCATTTTAAATTAGTTTGCATTCTATTATCCTTTATTATCCTCCTTCCTGTAGGTTTTCAATACAGATTTTCAATGCAGCAGTCTGTATTATGTGGTCCATACTATATCCTTTGTCCGCATATTGGACATTTCGCTCAGCTTATGTAAAGTGCCTGTAGTGTCTTTTGAATGTCCCCTCTCTATGTCATTGTTTAAGTGCCCTTGCTATAACATAACAGTCATTTGTCTTATTTTCCCAGGTGGTAGTTCACACGAAGGAGGGTAAGCGGCTGTACCGGATCTCGCCCTGGGCAAAATATGTGACCAGGGAGGATAAATCTGTCATCTACGACTGGGTTCACTGGGATCCCCCTCAGCCTTACATTGTAAGTTATTGTATGTAATATTATGTATGTTTTATGTGTTTATTTTTATTCATCATTTTTTAAATGGATTTGTCTATTTTTCTGTATTTAAAAACCGGTATTTCTTTGTGAGAACAATGAGGCTTGATTGGGGAAAAACCTCATCACAACGTCCTGGTTTGATGGCGAATTTAAAAAGAAAAGCATTTATCAAGCTAATCTCTCTGTTGTGTTATGAAATGAATGTATGCTGGGTTTGCTCAGTGTAGCTTCCCATGTGCTGGTCCTTCCATCAATGCTTTGATTTGCTTTGACTGGTTAAAACGGAAATCAGCCTTACACCTTACATCCACAGCTGCCGTGGTCACTCATAATGTTTGCGCTTGATGCTGCTGATTTGCTGCTACTTGACGTCCTCAGCTTTTGCAGTGTGCACAAGTAAAACAATAAGAGGCTATTAAAGACCACCTAGCTTTCTTTATCGCTTGTTATTTGGCACCATTTTAATTAGAGGAGCCCTCTTACTGGCAGTATATTCGCTTTATTTACAAGTGGCTCAATCATGTACTTCAAATAGTGGGTTCACAAGGCCTGGTGGGTAGCCATCAGGAAATTGGTTCTATGTATAAAACAAATCCCTCTCCCCGTTGTGTAACACAGACACTGTGAATAATAGATCTTTTAATATTTCGAATGTGCAGAACCGTTATCAGCTTCTGTGGTACGATATTGATGCAGAGACCCAGAAATCCCACACTGTGTCTTTGACCTTATGGTTCATAGTAACTCACCAAATGGCCTGTATTTTTAGCAGTTTTTAGGAAAAAGTGCTGGACTCTGTCATGAGTTTCTGTCCAATTTTGGTTTCCTCTCCAGGAAATCCACCCTCGACCAAAGAAGCCCACGAGTCTGAGAATATACGAGGCCCACGTGGGCATCGCTTCACCAGAGGGAAAGGTCGCCTCATACGCCAACTTCACAACCAACGTGCTGCCTCGTATAAAAGACCTGGGTAAGACATGAGACCACATTACCTCCATGAGAATTTTCTCTTCCCTTTTGGCCTCGCTCTTATTTTGTTGGCTACTTCAAGTCTGTAAAAAGAGCACAGTAATCATCCTGCTGGGATCCACTTCATCCAAGTGAGCTTTTGTTGACTCAACTTTTGGTATCTTCTGCAGCCAAGAACAGAGAGGAATTGAAGCATTTAGGTGAGGTTTTTATATACTGTACCTCCCCACACATCAAATCAGAGCCAACAATGTAGATTGAAAAACAGTTGTTGAGGGGTTCGAGAGCCCTTTTTTTTTTCAATTTTTTTTTTTATAACTGTGACCTGTTCTGTCTCTGTCAACACTGGTCCATAAGCTAGCAGACATCCCGTGCTGCCTGGAGTGCCACTGCTCCTCCAGGAGCAGTATTTTCAGTGGCAGACCTGTCACACTCCCTCTGCTCAAAACCACATCTACAAGTCAACCTCCTGTTTACTGGCATGACCTGAAGGGATCACTGACTGTTGGACAGTGTTTTGTAAAGAGGGCTCCACAGCACAAGTCATACACCACATAGCAGCTATGGCTCCAAAGCTGACAACTTGTTTCCATTTCCATGATCCTGACTCAGACAGCCAATAGTAGACACAAAAGCCATCTTCCGGCACCTTGTATCGTTCAGTAAAACAAATGCCGTACAGCCTTGTACTTAGGGCTAGATGATATGACCTACAATCATGGTCATGTATAAACAGAACGGTGTGATTTTTCCATACTTGAATTCTATTTGATTAACAAAATAGAAAAAAAAAAATTGATCTAATCTTTTTGAAATTTGAATAGCAGAAAGAGGACATGTGGTAAAAGAATTTTGACAATATTTAGATTTATATTTTTCTTATTTTATTAAAGAAAGAAAGGGGCAAATGACTCTTGAAAAATGTTTTCCACATTAAAACAAAATTTAAAACATTTAATTAATTATTCATTGAATAGAACTTTTTCATTACTATTGAGTTTAAGTGTGATTTTTAGTGATGCTAGCAGCAGGCCTTATGGCAATGTCAGGCTGCATGTCGTTCCAACACAAATTGTATTTATTTTAGTTTGCCTTAGATTAGGTTTTTCCTGATTTTTCGATTTCTAGTTGGTCTCTTGACCAAAGATATGCCTTGCTATGATGGAAGTTCAACATACACACAGTACATACATAAATAGCATAATGTTCCAGTCTCATCTAACAAAACACAGACTGACTTGTGATGGTGGTGCCATGGTAACATATTTTTTTTTTTCATTTAATAATTTTGTCATCACACGTGTGACTGGCTAACTGCGATGTGTGATTGATTTTCATAATAACTCGACTTATGTTAAAGAGGTAGATTCAAATGTGACTTTAACCTTAAGGAACAGATCCCTGTCTTGGCTTGCAATTCTGCTCATATGAGACGTGCCATTATCTTTGCATTCAAACACAGTCTGCTGCACTGCCATTATTAAAAGGCACTGATATGACTGGCAGAGCAAACCAGGAGCAATCTGATAAATGCTGTTTTCTGGGTTGTGGTATCCTGTTTAGTGGGAAAGGAAACTGCCAGAGTAAATGCTGGCAAATAATCTACCTGCAGCAGCTGAGGGAATCTGAACAATAGGATTCTCCAGGAGGTTAAACTCCACCATCTCTAGTGACGGCTGCCTTTGCCTGCTATTTCATTTTCTTGACTGTGGAGAGAGTATATATATATATATATATATATGTGTGTGTGTGTGTATGTGTGTGTGTATATATATATATATATATATATATATATAAAAGAGAAACTTCCTCTCACCCCAGTGCTTTGTCACACTCCTTCAGAAGCCAAAGTTTTTTTCTCTCTCAAGCCTGAAAAGAAGCTGCGATATAAATAAATAAATCTGCTCCACAAAACAGTGAAAAACCGCAGGGCCTCCCTCTGGAGTGCTCCGTGGCAGTTTAAAAGCCTGTTGTTCTCTTATTCATAGAAGCAGTTTTCGTAGGTCGTTGTGAAACGTTGTACATGACCTCCTGACTCTGATAGCTGGTGTTTCCCTGTAGCCACGGCTTGTCTTTACGATACCAGAGCTTGTGTCAAAAAGGAAATGCCTGGAGCTCATATATACAGTATGACTGAAACAGGTCAAATAGTATTAAATCATAATGTTTCCAGATGCTTGCTGTACCAAATGAATGTGGCCAAACATAATGTTGTCTACATATTCAAAAACCTGCACTTTTGTTTGATCCTTTGTGGCCAACCAACCCCACACATAATTTTTAACTGATGTTTGGGATGTGATCTAAATAGCTGGCAATATTTTAAGAGGAATAATAATAAAAGAGAAGATGGCAAGAATGATATTCTCGCCATACCCCCAATGTCTAAGGTATTTACATCAGTTAGTTAAAGAATCAGGTAGGAAAGCTTTGAACACATGAAATGGAGAAGAATCTTTTGAAATAGAATGTGTATTTTGTTCTGCTCTCTGCCCTCTGTATCCAGGATACAACTGTATTCAGCTGATGGCTGTCATGGAGCATGCCTACTATGCAAGCTTTGGATATCAGATTACAAGTTTCTTTGCTGCTTCCAGGTAAATGCTTGTGAATTTGAGAGTAAGATTTATGTATTTTGTACATGCCTGATTGCAAAATTGTCATGTTAAAAAAAAAAGAAAAAGTGTCAAGTATTTAAAGTTATATTATCAGTGGTTTTCACTATAAGAACCCCCATGTTGAATACTATTTATAGTCAGCATCTTTTCAGCATTCACCATAAAAAACATGTTTGCACTCTGTATTTACCTGTCTGTATTGTAGTTTTCATTGTAGTGCCATTCCTGCACCGGAGTGAAGTGATTCAGAACAAACGATTCATGCACATATTGAACGTGATGTGGAAGACATAAGCCAGTGTGCATTTCAGATAATGTGCAAGGCAACTTTCGATCATGAGTTCATTATTACCATGCCGGAAACATTGTTGACTGTCTTCTTTAGTCTTCTAGAATCCTTTCAGCCCTGTGGTGTGTTTAGCTGTAAAAATTCACAAGTCGCTCGTTTTCTATTGTATTTGCAACAATAGCTGCTGAAGGTCTTTGCTGCTCCCAGTGGTCAATACACATACCATTTATGCTATTTGTATTTCGGTATCGCTTATTCAACCACGACTGATATTTTAGAGATTACAACATGAAGACGCATGGCATTTACACCACTTTACCTGTCATTTGTAGTATATGCCCTTCAATACCTTTGCAAATAGTTCTAGAGAAGACCAAACTGCGTGAGCTACTTCACTACTTTATTGAAATAGTCACCTCAAATCAAGGTTAGGAAGTCTGACACCAGCAATAATCTCTCTGTAAATACATTTGCTGTTAATCCAGAGAGTGGAGGGAGTCGTAGATAAAGGTGGACTAGTCTGAGTATTTATCTTCTTTCAGAGATCCCTCCTTCCTTGCTTAGAGTAGAGCATAAACCCTAAGTGTAATGTATATAGTGTAATTTCACCCATGATTGATCTCTCGGTGTCATTTAAAACCTGAGTGGTTGAGTACCGGGAAGCGGGGGTAATACTGTCGCTTTGTGTCCTGTTTTGCAAGGAAGTTGATATAATGATAGCTTGAAGGACAGACGGGACGTTATTGGACAATATGAGGAATGTACGCAAAGATACAGATATGTGTGCTCTTGCTCTTACTCTTAAATAGGCCCGTAGGCCTGTTGTCACTGTGATACAAAGTTAAGGAAAAATAAACTCAAAGCTAAGGACACTCATGTTGGTCATTACCTTGGACAGGAACCAGGTCCATTTTTTCGGGAAGGGCAGGTTAACGTCTATTGTTTTGGTTAGGCATTGGAGTTAGATTGACATGGATTAATAATAAATTGAAATGGCTCACAAAATACATCTTTGGTCCTTGGAAAGAAGAACAAATATGTAAACTTGTGTTTGCGCATGTGTTTTTTCCTTTTATTTGTGTAGTTATGAGATCCAAATGCTCAAATACAGAAAAAAAGGGTTACTCTCTGTGGGGACATTTGGTTCATTCTTCCTCTAAGGGTCATTTTGACATTATAATTTAGATTTAGGGTTAAGATTAGGATTAGGGGTATGTCTGAGTTAAATTTAGGCCGTGAAATGGAAAGGGTTTAGGATGGGGTCATGTTGTGTTGAACTAATACAAATCTGTGTATGTGTGTGTATTTGTAGTCGGTATGGTACCCCAGATGAGCTGAAGCAGCTGATAGATGTGGCTCATTCGATGGGCATTGTGGTTCTGCTGGATGTCGTGCACAGCCACGCCTCCCAGAACACCGAGGACGGCCTGAACTGCTTTGATGGCTCCGACTCCTGTTTCTTCCACTCTCCGCCCAGAGGGGTGCACAGCCTGTGGGACAGCCGCCTCTTCAACTACTCCAGGTACTCTCTGTCTGGTTCCACTGTTGGCTACTGTGCCTCATCTTCATACTTGTATAAATTCATCACTCTTCAGTGTACTGTATGTATGGATGTGGCTTGTGAAAAGCCATTGAGGGTGCATTTTTAAAGGAAGATATATTGATTATATAAATGATCTTCTTTCAGCTTTCATGGCAGTGTGAACTAGTCTGCAGTTTTATTATATTTGATAAACTGTATGTTTATCAAGATTGAATGAGAAATTTCTTACATCCTACAAAATATGTTGTGCAAAGAGCAACATATTTTTAGATGTGCATTGATGCATAATGGTAATTTTAATGCAATTACATCCGACATTCTCTTTTTCCTGAGCCTTTTAGCACTGTCCACGCAATAAAAGCAAGGAACTGCCCACTTATTACTGCAATTTCAACTCCACTCCACATTATGCTCTAGCTATGGAGATTAAAAGCTGCGTTTAAATGTTACACATGATACTGAACTCATGAAAGTGACTTCAAATTGTCCATGGCTGCATCAGATAAATAAATGTTTACCTTTGGAAACAAGGTTGATAAATGAGCACTATGGTTTTAGGGGTTCTGAATTTAAAACAAAAATGTATACGCAACATATTCACAGATTACGAAATGAGGCCAAATGGGAACTGACATAGACTATCTGATACAGTGTGATGTGTTGAAGGTCAAAAAGCAAGACATGATCTCAAAATGACAGATTACATCTTTCACCAAAATGGCCATGCAGTCAGGTTCACTGTTAATCTGATATTCCTAAGGCGTAGAATTGGCTATTAATGGAGAATTTAGGTTTCCTCAAACGCTCTTGATTTTACCTTAAACACATTCGGAGAGACAGGTGTTGAATTTTAATGCATTATGAGCAATGATTTGATGTTACAGTGTTGGCAGGCTTTGGAATTGTTCATATTTTCAGCTAATTCCAAAAGTGTTAGGAAAAACATAAAAGGCCTTAAGTCGGCAGGCTGTTTTCTGACTCTGCTGGTGTTCAGTGTACGCCAAAACTATTGATTGGTGTTGTAGGCCCTGTTAATTAAGTGTCTCTTCTTGCCTCTGTACCCAGAAAATGATCCCAGCACACATTAAAGAGGAGCAGGCACTGTTGAGTCTATCAAATGCCTTTTTTGAACTCGCTTTTATTAAGTGTGTGTCTGTGTGCAGCAGTTTCCAATACATTATACAATGTTTAGCGTGAGGCATCGGGGCTATAATAAGAGAGCATGGTTCTTCTTTCATTAGTTATTGAACTCTCCTCATAACCCAAGCACTCATTAAACACGGTGCAGACATATGCCATGACTGGGAGGCATATGAGGGGTCATTTGTAAAAGCCCAAAGGAGCCCCGCAATGTCCTAGCCAGTTCATTTGTCTTCTCTGCCTCTCACAGGTTGTTTGGACATGTCGTTTGTGTCAAGCTTTTCTGCTACTCCCTTAGGAAGGAAATGAACCTTAGAGGCTAGCCGCTATCCTGGTGTAAAACGCAGCCTGTTTTTAATCAAGCAGCCCTGCTTTCAGCCATCACAGTCTGACCATGATGTTCTTATTGGGATGACAGAAGCTGACTGATCCTGGCTATCGAAGCACTAATATATTTTCCTTGTTGCTGCCTCTTCTGCTCCGCCGCCACTTCTGCATCTTTATCAAAGAGCACCTTTTTTACTTGGTGCATGTATGTGTTTCTGCTCCACCTTTTCTCATAAAACATTCAATGCGGTTTAAATAGATGCCTGCTATCCAATTGTTAACTTGAGTTCCCTCTGAGTCAAATGCGTCTGCATTTGAGAGCGCATACTGCAGACACACGCTTGCCCTTGCTGACACTTAAGTTATTGAATGTCAGGAGATTCTTGGCATCTCTTTTTAGAAAGTAGCTTGTACTTCTGCTTAATAAATTGTTGAATTACTGGAGATGATTTATTTGAGTATAATAGAGGAAAAGGAAAATACATTCTTTGCTTGAACCTTTGCTTTGAGCTGAACTATTCCAAATGCCCTTGAAACATCAAATTATGTTTTGCTTGCATATCAATTGAAGCACCTTTTAAAACGTATCAGGATGTACAGTTTATGTGAATATACAGGGTGATGCACCGTACTCTGAACTGCTCTTGATGTGATAAGCAGAAACTAACAAGGGAATATCTGCATTATTTGCTGGCCGCTGTTTCCTTCATAAACCTTTCCAAAGACGTCAAAATCACCTTGAGACAGTGAGCGAGTGAATGGAGCCCATGGTTCGGCATATATAGGGGGCTGGCACCCAGTAAAGCCAAGCCTCTTTGCAGATCAGGGCCTTCAGATGTGAGAGTTCTGAGAAGCTTGATGTGGGCTCGTTCTGTAATCCCCCCACCTCTCACAGGATCATTTGCATCCATTTTTCATCAATCTTTGTGTGAATTCTTAAGATATGAGAAATAGGCCCAGGGCCAGGCTTTTGAAAACTCTTTTTAACTCCTCTCCATGTTCTCGTGCTGAGAGATCGGCTCTGTGTTTGAGGACCAAGGAGTAATAATTCTCTCTTTGACAAGATTAATCTGTGCGTGTGTTTTTATGACGTTCAAATATTTGTTAATGATGTGTGGATGGGGCAATGTAAATGGTGAATGTTTGTGCAAACGATATCTTATAGACACTCACTAAATATGATTAGCACTGCTTGGAAGTATGTTCTACTACAGTATGAGAGCTCAAATAAGGCAGAGTTTAAAGAAGTTAGGTTTTCTGATGTATGATATAGTGCTAAATCCATTGATCAAGTTAGGTTGTTTTGTTTTTTTTAATCCATGTAACCCTGCTGTCACGCCCATAAAAATAAGCGTAGGCCAAACAGGTTTCATTACTAAAAGCTAATGTCATGTATAATATTAACGTATTTGTGTTTATAGTAGTGTTAGACATGCCATTTTTTTAGATCCACATAACCAATCATGGAAAAGATATTTGTTTCTAAACATGACTTAAAGCTTGTTGCAGAACTTTTGTCTTCCCCTTCTGGCAGTGGGAGAAATTACATAAACACCATCAACGTGTGCTTATGATGCATGCCTACAGGTGAGCTCACCCCAGGCTCGTGCTCAGAAATGGTTACAAAAATACAGAGCAATTTCTACCGTACAAGACAATAATCCATTATTTAGGTAGAATAAATGTAATAGCTACGTAGCCTACTCCAAATATTTTACCGGCCTGTCCAAGAGCAGTAACCCTGTCTCTGCCCTCAGTCCCTTCTGTCAGCACTCGCCAACAAAGAAAAGCTAAAGCTACACCAAGGGTTATCAGTGCTTGTCTTCGCTGTCGATTTTTTTCTTTTTTTGACCGTAATCCTTGCTCTGAATGCTGAGTTTCTTTTTTTTATCTGGAGCATCAAACCCTTTTCTTGGGCGCTTCTTAGGTTTTCCTCCTAGTTGCTGCAGTCGACTTCGTCGCTTCGTTTGCTCCAGAGCCATGTAGAGAGAGAGTCGCGTCATCTATGTTCAATTTCCATTCAAGTGGCTTGATTGGCACGAATGCATGCATACAACGTCGCCAAAGCATATTAACGCAAACTATACGATCAAGATAAACAAAATTACCAATAAACGATGCTCAATAATGAACATACACTCCAATCATTGCTGGTTGGCGGAAAACGCATCATTAGCTGTGAGCCAGCGTGGGAATGTCGCTACAGACACCAGATTTAAAAACTCCATATACTGCGAAATACAGAGAGATTTACCTGCCGGCGATAGGCTCAGTCAGCATTGTGTGAACTTGTTTGGCAAGGGCTTAAAAGTAACTGTTGTTCATTTATATTTAAAGGTCCCGCACTCTAGCTTTAAGACAGTGTGAGATCTGTTTGCATCTTTATCATTTATTGTTAAAGGTTTTCATCTGTTGGGCCTGCAATGTGCCATCTAAACATCTTATAAATTCGGATTTTCTAAAATAACAGCACACGAGGGAAGACACGTAGGGAAGCAAATAATCACCCGGGTGAAAAATCTTTATTTTAAAGAAACAGAGCAGAAACCATCCAAAAATGAAAGAAACAAACTCTATCTCTGTTTCCCTTTAGAGCATTTATGCTTGGACTATAGTTGGGACCTGGCTACTGTCTGATCACTCAATAAACTCACACTTGAAATGTGAACTCAGTCCAAATTCTGTCATTTCAGTATTTAGTACCCATGAGTTATTTCCAATGCCCCATCAGGTCTCACAGCAAGGGGAAAGCTGTTTTTCCCCTTTGGTGAGCTTCAGTTAATGAGCTCAACTTAGTTGAATGGCAGCTGGTTGGAGCTGCCTGTAGTGCTTCCAGTAGGTGCTGGATGAAGCCAGTGGGTAGGAACATAGCAGCTCTGCATCTTCACGCCCCTCAGCCCCTTAAAGCTATCTGACAAATTGCAAAAAAGTACCATGGCAGTAATACGCGCAAAGAGCTTTCTGTTAGCAGTCAAATTCATGATCTACCTCTTAAATAACTATTTGTAGATTGCATAGAAAATATATATTTTTTTATATAAGGATTTTTTTTCTTCAGTGGCAAGATATATTTATTAATTACTACAACTACTACGTTGAGTCACTCATCTTTAATTTACAACTACACTGAGCTAGGAAACAGCTTTGCAACTGGCCTGGAATTCCATACTGACCTAAGGAGGACTAGGAAACTGTGCCTGTTTTTGCTCGTCCCCCGTCTTCTACTTTCCCAACCCCAGGGAGTGTTATTCCCTCATTAAAGCCTGTAAGGCTTTACCCTCCCTCAAGTCTGGCTGCCAAGTTCTGCCCCACCTCTTTTTTGTAATTAACCAATCCCAAGTGGTCAGCACGTTGCAACACATGATGGCGATGTTAACCAGCTAGCTGGCTAACTGTAAAGCTATGTTTTGGGAGACATGTCTATAGTTTACACGATTTCTTTGTCAGAATGGTCATACCATTTAAATAACTTCAGTGATTATTCTTGGGAGCATACACCTTCAGAGGTATCCTGCCACTACTAAAATGTAGTCCATTGGAGAAAAATCTGATGGGGCAGAATTGGCCTGCCAAACTGCAATTGAATTCTGAAAGGCAGCAAGTACAAGGTGATACTAATTACAGGCTGCTAAACATACAAGCAGTCTCACAGGCAGCAGAATATCCCTCCCAGGATGACAAGCAAAAAGCAGCTAGCTGCCAGGCAACCTAAAGAATGCCAGACAAATGGCAGATATCTGACACAAAGCACAGCAATACAGGGACAGTCTGTCAGGCAGCTAGATGAGAGTTTACCCTGCGAGGCAGCCAGCATCACCAGACTGCTTGGAGGGCTGCTTAACAATGTGGTACAAAGTATAAAGATGTATTTCTTACACATGTCCAGCACAGAGCACATATTTGCATCCGAAGATGCACGCAGAGCTACTTTAACCCTGTTTTACTGGACTACAGCTTATTTGAAGAAAGGATATGTGACAACTAAACATGATTAGAAGTATTAGAAAAAAACATTCTATAACATCAGCAAGTCATACCCTTTAAGCAGATACTTTGCATATGTGTATTTAATGTATCCTCAAGCTGAATGAAAAATCCCATGACTGAATAAATAAATAAATCAAGCTTGAACCAAGAGATGTGAATGTATTGCAGGTGTCAGCGTCTCTGTCCTGGACGCATTAATGGCTGCAGGGATTGGAGAAAAGTTTGAAATGTGTTAAATGAGGCACCTTATTTGTCCTTTTTGGTCCAACAAATGGACACCATCCATCAGGCTGTCTAGCATCGTTGTTTGAGCATCACACTTCTTGTGGAATGACCTGTCAGCTTCTTAAATTTATTTGGTCTTATCTGCAGCTTACCTGTGATGTTGTGAAAACAGGGACTTAAATCTTTCTCTCTGCCATCATGACAAGTTGCCTTGACCCCTTATGCAAAATATACTCCTAGAAACACAGCATGTTTCCACATCTGCTCTGCTTCCAACAGAACATAAATGCCATAATATGGGTCGCAGTCATGTTCATTGGGAGGAGGAAATAAGCGCTGATAAGGAGCACCTAAGCATGAAGCTGACGTGAAAAAAGGTTATTTGAATTGACTTGTAGGGGCTTTTGTAGCAGTGTGTGCTTGCAGGTAAAACAACAGCACATATGATAAATAACTTTATCTTACTCTACAATAGGGCTGCACAATTAATTGAAATATTATCGAAATCGCACTATCCACTATCACATTAACTGCATTATTTATTTGTTTTGATGAAGGTAGAATGTGTGACAAACAGCATTATAATGAAGAGCTGCAGAGATGCCCCCGGCCTACAAATCGTGTTCCCCAGATGCAAGAAAGCATGTTTGTTTGGTACAAACTCCAACAAATGTCGCATCATCTTGATTTTAAGGTTTTTTTCCAGTGGAAGTTCAAATTGGGATGCAGAAATGATCGTTATTCCCACTAATCGTGAATCGTATCTGTCAAAATAATCACAATATGATTTTTCACCATATCGTGCATCCCTTCTCTGCAAGCAGCAATATTAGAGTTTTACTCTATTAGTGCTCTCTAACCAGATTTCACTGTCATGGCTTTAGCATGAGGACAGTGGAACATGCAGTTTGCTTTGTATTAACACCACAGGCTGAGTGATATCTTCATTGACCTGCATAGATAAGCTGTGTATTGCATCGGGTATAGAAATCTACCTTCTCACTGTAATTGGGCTTGATGATGAATGGCATTGTGGGTCCTAATGTGGCAGTATGGTTTCATCTTGGGCCTCTGGCTCTCAGTGGCTATTATCTCCATCCCGTGAGGATACATTGTGTCTGAGCCTTTGTTGGCTCTGCGCAGTGGAGTGGAGGACCTAATCTATTTATCACAGGGTCTGCGTGACCACCCAGCCAGGCTGCTATATCGGATCATACCAGGCTCCCTTGTGCTCTTCCTCAAGGGAAGGAGGAAGCGCCGATGAAACATGCAGCTTCACACCTGTCAAACAGTGCTGAAGTTGGTCATCCCTGAGGAATGGAGCACAGAAGGCAACGCATTTAAATGTATTTTGTGTCATGGCTTACTTGGCCAAAAAAAAAAGAAAGAGGTGATTTTTGTCTTTTGCGATAGAAGATCTTATCCTCAGCATTTAGTGTTGTAACATTCAGCGGCTGAATCAACGAAAGAGGAGGTTTTATTGAGGACAAGAAATTTCTAGTGTTTGGATGGATACAATTTTTTTTTGTTTGAGATGTTATTGAAGTGTTGTTGAAGCATGAATCTGTAACCCCTCACTGCTTCACTAACTTTTTGACGTGATGAAATTGCATCATTCAAGCAAAAACATTTTTGAACTGCCCCTTAGTGTGGTGTCGCAACTGAACAAAACAAAAGAAATTCAGTATCTATCTTTTCTAATTCAGGTCTGAATCAGGTTTGTAAACTGCTACTGTAGATATAGAGAGCTGAAGGGAAATCAGAACTTCTCCGGTATGTTCCAGAAGTAAGAAAACCCCATTTAATATCACATTTAAATTTTTAATAATGGAAATGACTAAAAATGAAGCCTTACAGTATAATTTTGCTCAACAGCATGTTGTGCCGTTGTCTAGACAGGGTTGTTAAATGTTGTTATGTTATGTTAAATAGTGTGTCATGCACATGCAAGTGCCCAGCCCACATTGACTTCTAACACAGCAAAAATTCCCTTGCAGTGGTGAAACATTTGTCAAACAGGAACTTCTTTAATAACTTCTTATCTAAACTTTACAATGCAAACAAAGAACTTTTTCTTTTATCCCAAGCGCTGCAAATAACATCTGCCAAATAATAAGTCCCCTTGCTAAAACACAACTCAAGGATGGATGGAAAATGGACATTAGAAGATGGCATAGGTGATGTTAGAAAAAACTGTAGATCTCTTTTTTTGTTTGTTTGTTTGTTTGTTTGTTATCTTCTTTAACTTTTCTGCAAATGGTTTAGAACATCATACAAGTGAAGTAACTCTGCCACCTAGTGACCATACAAACATTGGTGGACATTTAAACAGCAATGATGACAAATGATACAAAATCATTTTTTTTATATTAAATTGTTGACGAATTAACGATGAACTTTTTTTAAAATCTGCTGTACTGCCAACCAGTGAGTGTGGTGCATCATGAATAGATATAGGTTTATGTTAGGAAACCCCAAAGAGTCAGTTTCCGTACAGGTTGGTGTGAAGCTCTGGAGGTCAAATGAGATTTCATGAAAACTTATGGTGTCCTTCATAGACAAAAATAGCAATTTTTCGCAAAAATAAAAGCTGTTTTGGGCTCACAGGTATGGTTATATACGGTTACACTAGACACATATCATTACAACCATTGTTGCAGCTGAGTGTACAGGGAACATATGAGGCGTGACTTTCCGCCTAAGCAGAGGCCGCAGTTCACATTTAAACAGCGTCATTCGCCTCGCATCCTCTGCGCTTTGCTTCTGAGCATGGCACCCATGTGGACAATGTTCCATTTGGTGCTCATTATGCACAGCACATAGAGACAACCAAATCTTGAGTTTTAACTGACGTTTCCATGGCAACATACCACTGAATGGGAAGAGGTGAGGTACGTACTGTACTTTGCCTTGAGTGGCTGTTCAGATCCAGATGACTCTCCCATCACTCAGTCAGGAACGGGGACTGGAGCCATTTATGGACTCCACCTCCGCCAGCACAGTCCAGCCAACAGGCACGGAGAGAATTTGTATGCTTTGTAGTACACCATGGGCAACACAACTCAGCCACAAGTTACACTTTCATATTCAGAGAGTTTGCTGGTTTCACCCATTTTTTTTGCTAGAGAATTTGCCCTCTTGCTTGTAGGACAGAGGAGCTCGTCATAAGTTGAAGATGGAAGCCAAAGCGAGTAGAAGCGTATGATTTATCTCATCCTGGGGAGAGGGAACTCAATTCCCACACATGGCGGTTGTTTACCCAAGTGTAGCATGAAATCCTATCCGTTCAAACACACGGAGATGGGCCCGGCTATAATAAACGCTTGCCCAGTGGTCATGCAAGTGGTCTGATGGAAATCGGAAAACTTTGCTGCGCACTGTAAGCCACTGATTCCTCATCCTGACAACTGGATACGTGAAAGACGGCGTCCCCTCTACGGTGTAGTTAATGAAAACACCATCTCCTGTCACTGACACTCCATCTCCAACATAATGGAGCTTCGGTTATCAATATGTGAATGTCCTGTAGCGGTGAAAATTAATCTCTGGTGCCTAAAGTGCATGATGAGATGTGTGAATAATTCACAGCTTCTTGTTTATCTGACCTTGGGTGTGTGTGTGTGTGTGTGTGTCTGACTGTGTGTTTTGCTAGCTGGGAAGTGCTGCGGTTCCTACTGTCAAACCTGCGCTGGTGGATGGAAGAGTACCGCTTTGACGGCTTCAGATTTGATGGTGTTACTTCTATGCTGTACCATCACCATGGCATTGGTAAGGCTGGTCTGTGTGCGTCTCGTTTTTCAGGACTGGGTAGTGTGTGTAAAGCATGTCATCCTCCTCTCCTTTGAAACCCACGGTGCAGCGTGCAATTCTGACTCCAGAAGCGTGAAGAATAAGGCCAGTAGGAGTTTTGTTGAGAGGTTCTGACTGATCTCAGGCATCATATGGTGAAATTTCTTATCAAAAGCGTGTTTCAATTAAAAAACATAAGTCCACCACAGTAGTGTAACAGTCACTATACTGGAGCCTGACTGGTTGACAAAATCTGTTCGTCTTCTACATGCTACAAAGTTACCTGACTGGATGGATTTTAGCAATTATTCAGTGAGGAGAGCCAATTAAATCAAAACAACGATTTCATGCAGTTCAATGGTTCAACATTTGTTGGTGGTAATGCCGGCTTTACAAATGTTTTATGAGGTAAAGCAATGCACCCAACACGTTTGTCGGGCCGCCTGGATGCACACAATGCATTTTGGTGAAGAACACTGAATTTGTACCTTTTTTATTAAAAAAATAACAAGCAAAAAAACCAAACCTCAACTCTAATTACACAAACCAAGTACGATTTTAAAACGTTTTATATCAAAGTACGTCTAAGTAAAAGATAGACGTGAAAACAAAGACAAATTTTGCACAGCGTGTACCGGAAAGAATCCACGTAGTCATTTGCAGTAGCTGTCACACTTTAATATGTCTATTATATTATTATAAATCTCCGTGAGTACCAGTAGGTGCTTCTTTACAATCTCTAAGGTGGCATCTTACTGTGTAGCTGGTGTACTTGTGAGCAAATAATGAATGACAGATGTCTCTGTACTAGTTTCTAGCCTGAATGAGCCAGAAAATGAACCATAAAATGTGACATTTATGTCTTAATATTAAGGACGGTTTAGAAATGTGTCAAAGATATGGAGTAAACCAGTAGCAGGACTTAAAGAAACTGAGGAATGAAGTTTTTTAGACGATTGGGTGGAATAAATGATGAGTGTTGACTGTGTGGGTGTTTACTCCTCAGGCTCAGGCTTCTCCGGGGACTACAGTGAGTACTTTGGCCTACAGGTGGACGAAGACTCTTTGGTTTACCTGATGCTCGCCAATCACATTCTTCATACCCTTTATCCTGACTGCATCACTGTTGCAGAGGTAAAAACACACTCTACCATCCGCATCCACTTACTTTACAATGACACTGCCCACAGCTATTATTAATTAAAAGCACTTATTAGTTAGGCATAGCCTACTTACGTATTCATTGGTGTAATTAAGAAGTAATGCAAAAGGAAATGGGATGTCACTCTTTTTTGGCCTGTGGTATAGGATTTTCAGCCCTTAATATGTGAGTTGTGGAGTGGTATTGATGTGATCTTGGCTGACTCCTGGGAAAGAAATATGTGCACACAAAGAGAGAATGCGATATGAAATAGTGTGACTTCTCTGCAGGATGTGTCAGGGATGCCTGCTCTCTGCAGAGGAGTGGAAGAGGGAGGACTTGGTTTTGATTACCGACTGGCTATGGCCGTTCCTGACAAGTGGATTCAGGTAAGATGATTTACTTTTTAATTCACCTTTTTTGTGCCCTTCCTGTTTTTTATTTTTTTTATTTTTTTTATTTTTCTATCCCTAGCTATCCCTAGCCTATTCTCACACAGAAACCTCTGTATGAGCCACAAAAAGAGAGAGAAAACTGAACGCTTTCAAAACCCAGGATGAAAGACAAAGGGAGTGACAGGGCATGTTAGGAGGCATTAAACACTATTGTGCTATTTTACAACTGAGCCTATTGCTAAGCTTTTGAGCCTTTTTAAGAAGCTTTCAAGTGTAAAACTTGTGTAGCAATATAGTGACACAAGGATCTTGCCCTGTATTTTCCTAGAGGAACTTGCACACTGTTGTGCTCCGGTGTAACATGAATGGACAAGGAGGCTTGATACAACTGGAAACTAGATGCAACATGCACCAGGGGAAATAGTACAAATGTTATCAACTGACTTCTGAAATTTAGAAAACACTATTTCTGGTCACTTAGTGTATTGGCAAACAAACTGAACCAAGTCATGATGAATTATTTTACACATTGATAGTATTCCTCATTGATTGCTTAATGTAATCAAATTTATGTTGTTGTTTTTTTTTACTACATTACTTTTATTACTCCATTTCTTCACACTGCTCCTATGAAACACCGCTGTTCTATAATAGGAAACTTTCATTGTGTTACACCTTTCATATTTAAAATGCAGCTGAAAGTGCTTTCCATAAAATTACATAAAAACAAAAAGTATAAAACAGAGTAAACCGGAGTAGAATACCATAACGTTTTATTTCGCAGGGCTACACATAGTAAAATACCAAACAGGCTACTGACTATAAAGACTAAGAAGGATTAAAGTGATGATAAAATGTTTCTTTTTTTTTTAAGTTATCAGTATTCTATTTCTATGAAACCGGTAACAATGGATATATTTCTACAATCATAATGTCTCATGGACAGTGAGACACATTCCCAAATGTAAACAGGTCAAATGAATTTCTGAATCTCTTTTGCTGTTATGGTGAAAGTGGTCTAACGTCTCTTCCCGTGTGAAGAGACTCAGCACTTGAGTTGTTTTTTTCACCCGGAGCTGCGAGGGTTTTTTTTTTTATTTTTATCAAACTGAAGAAGGTCTTTGTGCTTTTTCTAAAGCAGTGCTAATTTATTTTTCTTTTTTTTCCTCCTTAATCCTACCTGCTGTGCAAATGGGAAGGTCATTATTTATCCCTTCAAACACAGTTATGAATAAATGATGGAAGAGACATAATTGTTATTGGAAATAAAATGGTATGTTAATGTAATGTTCACATGAAGGTCATTTAGTCGCTGATCCAAGCTGAAATTTCTTTTGTGATGTTTTTTTTTTTCTTAAGTGCAGCATTTCAGTAGGCTGGCAGTCACCTTTTCGTTTAACTTTGATTCATTATTCAGTCTGAAATGTCTGTCCTTGGGGTAGCTTTATATGATGTCAAGGCAAAGGATATTTCTCTGTTTGATCTCAGTGCTCCGTTGATTTTTCCCAACCAGTCAGACAATGTGAATAGTTTAAGATCAGAAACACTACTTTTCCAACAACAAATCCTTGTCCCAGCAGGGTCATCACCCTCCCCTCATTCATTCACTCACGAATAATAGAAGAAAAGGGTCAATTATTTTCATTTTAACAGTAGGGAAGGTAAGCTGTGAAGAAATATATAGAAAATATCATTTTGAAATCGAAATGATGGAATTTGCATGAGCAACTTGAAATGGCAATAGAGCATGACACTTTATAGTCCTAAAATCTGGACAGTCATTGAGCGGTGAGTTCCCTCACCAGATCTCTGATGCTTTTTCAAGCTTCAGTGGGTTTTAAAATTTCACAGTGTAATTTGTGTGTGAGGTTTAAATGCGGTAAAGATGGGTTCATTTGTGGAGATTATGTTGCTTAACAAATTGAAAAAGATGTGTCTGTGAATCATCAGTCTTTGTGCACGTCAGGATTTTCTTCAATGCCAAAATTGAAAATTGTGAAAGCTCTGAATGGAGTTTTGTCATGTTGGTCTACAAAAAGACATCATTGCTCTGCTTCAGGATGAAATGTGACTTTGAAAACCCTAAGTAGAAAAGGATAAGCTTTAACTGAGAACTGAATATGACAATGAAAGCCTTCCATTTTAGGGTAAAATTTCTTTCTTTGCTCTTGCTTTAATTGTTTACATTTTAAATGCAAACAATTCATTTCTGTATATTGTCTGTCTATGTCACGTGTTTATCAGGACTTGTATACTGTATGTTTAATGCACTGGTAGTGTTAAGCCATATCAAAATGTTAGCTCACAAATATCCTCTGCATGACTTGCAGCAATGGTTGCAGAAGAAAGTGGGCTTACTTACTCCTAAAGATATTGTAAAATTAAATATATTTTACTATATTATCATTTTATGTTAATCTCTTTAATAAAAGTTGCTCAAAATAACTGGTAGTTCAAAATAGCAGCGAGAGGAGGCTCGTTGATAACGTAAATACTCAGAAACCATTTTAATAGCTTCAGTTAAGGGCTCATAAAACGTTTAACGGAAAACTGTTTCACTGCTATTTCTATTTAATTCTTAAATCTTATACATAATTGACACCAACATTTTATTTGGGCAGACATGTACTTGAAAGGTATTAATTGTAGACAAAACACACACACCCACGCACGCACACACACACACACACAAACTCACCATGAAACTCAAATTGTGATTTGCCCTAATGGACATGAATTATTTTTGACATAAAAGTCTATGGTTTAGAGTTTTAACACTAAATTTAAAATATAAACTACACCGTTACCTGGGCCAACAAGTTGTGAGAATTTGTTTATAGTATACAGTATTTGGGTTGGATAATAAAAAACAGTAACTTCCATTTTTAGAAGGGTAACTTTACATAAACAACTTGAATATTTAATATCCCTGCTAATATTGAAAGGGTACTTTCTTTCACTAATCATTACTGGCAAACATAATAACACCGTCGAGTGATGTGTTACCACCTAGCGCTGCTTCAGGCTGGGTAGGAATTTCTGGGTGCCAAATATTCTCCATCCTTCCACAACAACTGTTGAAGCACCCTTTAGCTCGGCACTTCAGCCCAAACTGCCACTGTGAAAGTACTTAATGGCCCCCAATGGGAAAACATTGTTTAGAACTGTGCAGCCATCAGGTATGAAAGTCCATAACTGTATGATGTTGAAGCCAAGTAACACAGGGAAAGTGCATGCATCCCCAGCCATCCAGAGATAAATTAAGGTTATTATGTATTTCTTTATCTGAAAAGTTGTTTTTTTTTCTTGTCGCTGTCTGTTGTGATGGCAGCAACATGTGCAGACTTGCTCTCAGCTTTTTTCAGCCTTGTTTTGGAGCAGTGTTTTCCTCTTCTGGAGAACTTGGACAGATTTACTACTTGGGATCAGTACATAACTCATAATCATTTATTTTCCTGGTCCCCTTTAGTGTTTCCTCAAAGCCCGTTTTAATAAAAATGCCACCCATTCATCGTCAGTATGCAACTGTGTTATTATGAAATCGGCAAATATTACTTTAGAACGTACATTTGTAGGAAAGCGGAAAGGCAGGTTACCTCTGGGGATGTGTCTGTCTGTCTGTTTGGGTTGGCTGGTGGTTGAATGTGGATTGGATGTCCTGTCTGTGTAAGTGTGCGTTTGTGCATGTTCAGAACAAGTAGAGGCCTTTTTTTGTTTGACATTTGAGGGGAAATTCTGTTTGCAGAATGACTAAAGAGGATATCTGTTGTAAGATTCATGAACCGCTGTGCCTTTTTTAACCACTAGCCCACACTGGAAGTTCTATTTACTCATATTTTTGGTGAAAAAGCAAAGCAGAGTGTGTGACCTCGGCACCGCATGCATCCTCTTGCACTACGGTTTCTTGTGTTTCTCGATGGGGGAAGTCTACGCATCGTTAATCAAGTCTGTCTCTCACAGCGGTGGGTTTTACTTAGTAGCGAGGATGGAGGGAGGAGCAGAGAGGGGCAGATGAAGGGAGGGAGGAGGGGAGAAAGAGAGAGTCCCAGACTTGACCTTCCTCAGTGATGCTTGCAATAGCTGTGCGGCAGGCAGTGCTGTAGACTACCGCTGAGACGTAGCCTCCTCCTCCACGGTAACCAGAGGTTTCACAGGATTATCCTCGGGACGCCTCTGGAGAGGTTGTTGCTGCTTTTACTTTTCAAACAATATTGCTTGCAATGCAATGTTTGTTTGTATACCTCTTCCGGTTGCATTTTTTTCAATTAAATGCGTAGCTTCCCTGAGGAGACTTGACGCAACGTGAATCGTAGGCTAAAGCTGGAGGAGAGCAAGTGAGCAGCGAAATTCATGTATTTGTGCGCAGGGAAGCATTCATATGAACATGCCTTGGTATAGTCAGTGAAGTGCACTCAGGGCTAGCCTTGGCTCTTCTCACAGAGTGTCAATTAGGGAGGGATTTGAATGGACTGAAGTGGAGCCTCCAGTGAGGTGTGTGTTGCAGAGAACATGGAGCGGGGAGGACAGACAGAAGGGAAGACAGACAGAGGCACACAGACAGACAGAAGGGAAGAGAGACAGGCAGACAGAAAGAAACAGAAGGGAAGAGAGACAAAGAGAGAGCAACAGAGCTGTGAGCTTATTTATAGATTCACATGTGTGCACGAATGAATCTCTCTCGGTTCCTCAAGCGGGACCTCACGCTGCGTTTCGTCCCCAGCATGACTGATTGATATGACTCATTTACTGGCTGCAGAAGGCTGTTAGGACCAACAGGCTGTGAAAAATTAAGATATCCTAATGAGAGGACCAGATAAGGCGCACAGCACAAGTTTGGATGATTCGATCTGATTATGACCATAAAATGCTGTCACTCCTAATGGATAATGTTACAAAAGCCCTCTAATTTAACAAGCACCCTTCCCTCCAGCTACAATAGATTGAGATGTAATTGAAACAATTAGAGGTGGAGGAGGTAGAGGGCTCGCTGGTCGCAGCTAGGATGAAGAGAAGGCGAAGCAGAGAATTCTCCGGCATCCCTCTGCTTTTCTCAGCTCTTCAACTTGAGTGACCTCCGAGTCAATTGTCCCGATTCTTGTTTCTGTTCCTCCATTTATTTTAATTGAATGAAAATATCAGGCGGCACAGCTCTCTCCTCATTAGTTTCAGGGGAAAAATCAATTTCTGGTCCACATACTTTGCTCTGTCCATCATACTGGAAACACTTTCAATTAACATGACTTAATAAAATTTCTGCTGCCGGCGAGCAATGATGGAGTCCAGCTTGTTTATGTAAACATGTCAGCAGCTTCATCGCCAGCATTTAAAGGGCACCCACTCTCTTTGACCCCCATGGTCGTTGTCACCCTCCTCTCGTCTCCTTTAACGGCAGCATTTCAGCTTCATCCTGCTTTATTTTATTGGCTAATTGCACTCTGAGGCCCCACATCCATGCAGGATTTAGACGGTGCGGGCTTCTTCAGCAAGGCTTTTTACAGGAAAACTGAGGTGAGCTAAGGAGTGCCTTTCAGCTGAGTGAAGCCGCCGGCAGAGACATTTGCGTGGGCAGGAAGTTCATTAATTTCCAAAACTGTGAAAATATAAAGATAGGGATGCATTAGCTTCATCCGCGGGATTGAGTGTTACACACCTTCGTTCTCTGCTCATCTCTGGGGGCGGTACTGTATGTGTGAAGAGAGGATGTCCCCATAGCAACACAAACACAGTTCCAGTTGTGTTTGCAAAGACAGCAGAGGCAGGATCCTCGGGCCAGCCACCAAATGTAAAACAAGAGCTTTACACTAAACACACCTCTGCCCCCGAGTCCTTCCCAGCGCCATGTGATGGTGGTAGAGAGGCTCTTGAATCAGTCATAGCATGTCAGCGGCAGTGAGATGACCTCATCCTGCACTGCTAGATTTTTTTAAATTGTATTTCTGGCTCTGCCTAATTAATCTGGGCACTGTGGTTGGCTCCTGACAGCAGGCTTGTAAAGTAAGATTTGTGCACTGCTCATTATCATTGATGAAGTGGAGTGTCAGCGGTGCCAGGAAGCTCGGCTGGTCGGGGCTGATGTGGGTGAGCTGGTGGTAGGGAAGTCGTCAACCCAGTCACTCCTGTCTGCGCTCCGACAGTCCCACTCCCAAATTAATTGCTCCCAGACCACTTTTGCGGTTGAATTGAATTGTAATGATTCATAAGGAAGTGTAAAGTGTCTGATTGTACGTGGATGTGGAGGCGGCCGGGATGATCTCCGGGGTATATCCTGCAGATTCAGTTGTTTAGCTTTAATATTGGCGCTGGAGGGGGAAAAGAGAAGCCAGCATTTAGAGGCTTTATTTATTTTCAGCCTGTGTTGCATTCTACGTTAAGCTGCAGGACTGAAATTCATTTTTAATCTTCGTATTATTGTTCAATTTATCCATATGTGAACTACTGTGTTGTAACATTGTCCAGGATGCTACTAACCCATCGAACCTCAACAAGATACTTTTAATTTAGAAGGTCTTTAGCATAGTAACCTGGTAACTATGACCCATCTGCTGGTTATGTGTATGTTTTTGTATGTACCTGATAATCTCCCTGATGTTTTTCTATATATTTTTTTTTTTTCAATCAATTGGATTTTCCAACCTTCACTCATATTCCACTACTTCCTCCAAGGACTTTTATTGACCTTTCTGTTGTACTTTTCATTACCAATATAGAGTACTATTGAATATAGAGCCTGAACTGTATAGCCCTCTGTTTTGTTGCGTGTCTTCAAGATTCAGTTTTTAAATAAAATCTCATGCCAAATGCCATGCTTCATTTTTTTAAACCTTATATCTAAATTTGTATTCATTTTTCTGATTGTATGTACATTTTACCTTTTGATACATTGGGGAGGACTTTGCTCCTATCATTCCTTACATTTGGTTTATTGGATGTCTTTTATCGTAATGTCTTAATGTGCCCGAAAACTTGACTTCAAATCTAGTATTTCTCTGTTAAACATGAAATATTAGTGACTAAATACAGTAAGAGTTTTAACACTCAGGCAAATATACAATATTTATAGAATATACATTCTTTCAAATGAATGTTACACGGTGCTTACAAAAAACAAAATTATTTTGATAATATTAAAATCCACAACAACAGGTGGACATTAGATTAAAGCCTGCCTGTTAACTGGTGATTTAAAATATGATTTAAGACATAATACTAATGTTTGTTCCAAGGTATAAGCTCCTCTGCATCATGGGCCAGTTTTTTTTGTTGGGGATCTGAGGCAGTACACTGAGCTCAGAGGGAATTTGAAGGTCTCAGAATTTGCAGTACATTTAGATGATAAGTGCCCGGCTGAGGTTTTCTGGTGGCATTGGCAATGACTAATATGGCCACACAAGGCTAAGGTGAAGAAGAGTGAATGCGAACAGATGGTGATATATAGAGTGGTAATGCCTCTATTTAGGTGGACCAGCCAGTTCATCTCAGACGTATTGATTGGCACAATTTACTCTCTTTACTCAGAGGATTATGGCTCTGTAGAGTAATATAAAGGTTTCCTGACATGTCAATCAACTGTCACAGCCAATTCCACCAAGCAGACTTCAGCCTGTCACGGAGATGCGCTCGCCAAC
The DNA here is from genome assembly GCA_011952105.1 of Coreoperca whiteheadi. Lineage (NCBI taxonomy): Eukaryota > Metazoa > Chordata > Actinopteri > Centrarchiformes > Sinipercidae > Coreoperca > Coreoperca whiteheadi. Next base: position 7,156,001 of record CM022478.1, on the reverse strand, counting down.
TCCCCCACCAATCAGACAGGCTGCATGTCCATCAGCAAGGGTTCTTGGAGGGCGTAAACTCTCTTTTTTTTGTTCCCCATTTAGGAATGATATTGATACTGTGGCTTTCTAGCATCTGTCTTGTTTATTAAATCATCTCTGTGCCCATGACTGTCCACGTGGTTATCGTTACTCTGCCCTGTGTGCTTGTGTAACTTTGAGTGATTAGGAGCAGTTTTGGTGACCATATAGCAGCACAGTGTGGGCAGATGTGCTCGAGATGCTTGTTTTGGTGGCCCCCTGTTTCCTTCTGACCTCTGAAAATGACTCCTTTGGCAGGAAGTGTGCATGTAGGCAGGCCAGCGGCAGGGCATTGATTCCATGGTTGGATTTATTGTTGACTCCCTCCGTTTGGATGAGAGGCTCTGACCTTGCCCATCTCAGGTGGGGAGAGCTGATGCCTTACTACCCATGGGCTGTAGTGAAGTTATTAAAAACTCCATTACCGCCATTCAAAGGTAGACATAACTCACGATGCGGATATAGAGATGTCAAAACAGAGATTGATCTGAGAAAGAAGTGTAACCCAGAGAAAACTTAAGAAAGGTAGAATAACTGCCAGAGCTGAAATACTGAGCTTTAGACATCAGTCAGAGCCCGAATGGATCTCTGAGCTAAACATCTATCATACCCTTTTTCAATAACCCCTCTCTGTCAATGTGTAGATCCTGAAGGAGTTAAAGGATGAGGAGTGGAACATAGGCAATATTGTCTACACACTGACCAACAGGCGCTATGGAGAGAAATGCATAGCCTATGCAGAAAGTCATGATCAGGTAGGCTGTCTACAAGCTCCTACTTCATAATGTCAATAAAATCTGCAATATCTCGCTGTTGGTAATAAAAAATAACCCACCATTCCAGGCTCTGGTTGGGGATAAGACGCTAGCCTTCTGGTTGATGGACAAGGAGATGTACACCAACATGAGCGCCATAGAACCCATGACCCCCATCATCGACCGTGGCATACAGTTGCATAAAATGATCCGCCTCCTCACTCATGGTCTGGGTGGAGAAGGCTACCTCAACTTCATGGGTGAGTCATCATAGTAACATACGGAGAATCTAACACAACAGTTACCTATATATTATACTGTACACATGAATAAATAATATTAAGCAGTCATTGAGAAATATAGTTTTACCTTTGTTATCTGCGATACGATCCTGTTTTTTGATGGCGTCCTTTGGTATGTTTTTAGTGTTGAAACAATAAATCCTTTGACACTAAATTAATTTACAACAATTATGATAATCCATTACTGATTTAAATCACCTAGCAGGCAAAAATGCCAAACATTCCTTTGACGTCGCCTTTGGCTCTAAGAAATTGTTATGGGCATTTTTATAGTGTAAACAACTAATCGATTCATTGAAAAGAATAATTGACAGGTTAATCTGTAATAATAATAATTTTCTGTTGCAGCTCTAAAACACTGTAAATATATTTTTGCATGGATGAATTTCATTTACACACATTTCCGAATTCTGGCATGAAATTAGCTAAATGCAAAGAATTTATCTCACAATGTAGGTACTGTATAATCATGTCGATTCAGCATCACGTCATGTATCATATCACATGTGGCATATAAAACTGCATCAACTTACATGTCGTATAATCATACCATATGTGATAAAATCATATGATCAGGTCATATTAATATATAATTGTACCAGGTGACATTGAACAGTCAAGAGGCAATCGAGGCGATGATTGTGAGGCAGCGTCCTTCTGTTTGGTTCATTTTTTATTAAAAGAGGACGAGGGCGAGGGCAATCCCCTCAGGCAGACACAACAATCTCGAAGTGTTCACCGGACAGATATAAACGCACATTTATTCGCCTGTCCAAGTTCTCCACAGGCAACAGAAAGAAACAGCCTTCACTATACATTTTTAATTGATTAACTTCTGTGTTCATTTGCGCTACTGTTAGAGGTGTTATTGTTTTGTGCTATAGTGTCGTTTATTTGGGTACATACCAACATCTCGTAGTATTTTTTTATTTTTTTTTTAGCTTCAGGGTAAGACTCACAAACACATTTTACCATTGCAATAATAAAGATTCATGAATCCTAATTCATAAGGGCTTGAAATATCTTGAAGTAGCCCTTGTTACTTATTTTCCATTTGGTGTAAAGTGCTCAGTTATTAGATTTGTTATATTTCTTTCATGGCTATATCTCCGAGGTAGCTCGCCACCAATGAGTCGAGGCTGATGATAAGCATCAAAGGAAGCTTTTGAAGTGGGGTTGACATTAATACTCACTTTTCAGAGCTGATGGTGAAATACAGGACAAAAGCTGTCTAAGATCACATAGGTTACTTATTTTCAAATGGATCCAATTTTCAGTCACTGTTGAGATGCTCCTCAGTTTTCAACACCTCATCTGAGCTACGGCATGGCTTCATCGAGGCCTGCTGGTAAAGATAATAAAGTGATAATTAATGATGTTGGACGATGACCTTGGTTGAAGGTAATGCATTTCCATGCATGTGTCGCTGTCTTGCTTAATGTACAGGCTAAACTTGTCATCCACAGCATTTTGGCTCCACCTCGTGTCTAGGTGATCTGGTCAAGCTCTGAGTCCAAACGTCAAAGTATTTCTGCAATGCCTGTGCTGCCTGTTTGGATTCATTATTACTCAGTATTCACTACAATGTCTGTCTTACTCGAGGAAAAAGACTGAAACACCCAGTGACTTTCTGCTCAGTGGATTGATGTGGGGGGGGGGGGGGCCCAATCAAAGCAGCTGTTCTCGGTGGACAATCATAACAGGGCGGCTCATAATGAACAGGATGTCAGAGAACTGACCCCATGTGGGCAGTTGAAGGACAGTTGATGGTAATTATATCTGATTCTCTGGCTAAAGTGTAGTTTAAAGGGACACTCTGCTGTACTCTTGGTGCTTTGTCTCCCATGGATTTTTGATGCCACATTTGCTCTCAACTAATCAGTGCAGCACCAGAATCATCAAGATTTGATATAGTGAGTGATAAACAATACTTGAAATGGCAATTTTACAATGATTTCATTAAGTTAGTCAGTCAGTTCACTGAGTATATTTACCAGCATACTCTTAACATGGGGCCTGAACTAGTCGATACATTGCCTTCTTGCAGATCAAAATGCTTTAATCTGGTTAAATAGGGCTATAATAAAAGAGCATAAAAGGGGCATGGAACACATTATAAGAATTCACTGTCTTTATTAAGTCAAGTCCAATTCAGTTATTTTATGCTGAGTAGTAGATGTTTTCTTACAATGCTAGAAACAACAAAATCAGAACCAGAACATTTGTGTTCTTTACAGTTTCCAGTAATATTTATGTAAAAATGTGGATGACGGTCTTGTCTAACTAGTAATATTTACTATTTGTACTATATATTTACTCTATATGTACTCTATATACGTGTTCATGCTTCTCATTGGCCTGCACCTTACAAATCCTTGTTTTTGCGTCTTCCATATCAGTCGTTTCTGTGTATTTTCCAGTAGAGTAAATCAAAATTAGACCTGCTAAAATGATAAACATTCAGATTCAGATTGTCTCTGAAACCCTTCTAATTATGTCACGTCTTAATACAGTGTAAGTGGAAACACGCTCATTGCCTTGTAAATTTTGCCCCTAATTGTGAACCTTCCTCTCGTCCTGCTGGATGTAAGCAATTCTTAGGCAAGAATCAAACAGAAGATTTGTACACTGAACTAATAGCTCCTGTCAATTATTGAGCAACGCTTCGATCTAACAGAGATCTTCGTCAGGCATTATCAAATCATCATCCCAAGGCAGAGCAGACAACATGTAGGCACAAACACAGAGTGTGTTTGTACCTATATATTTTCTCCTCTGCTATTGTGATTCTTGAATTTAGTTTACTTTTTGATTCAAAAAGTGCATACCCTGGCTATACCCTTTTTGTCTGTGAGCCTTTTAACCTCTAGATCAAAGATAATTCCTCTTGCTGATGGAGTTTGTCCCAGTCCGGACTGGAAGCCTTTATATTTTGCTGCAGACACTTACGGATACTCTATCACGTATGCGGCTGTGCTGAACTCCCTCAGTTATTCTAATTTCTTCAAAGGGTTATGAGGACCTAGAAGGCTCTTTATAATGAACAGTTATGTCATTAGTTGAATTAATTAAATATTCTGTCATTGACTCGTGAGCCTTATTCAAACAGACAGTTGTAACTTTTCAGTTTTTACTTTTGTTTAAACTTTTTATGACTCAGTTCATTTGTCAATTTGTGTTTGTAGGTGTTGTGTCATGGATTTAGAGAAAAGACAAACTCTTCAGTAGTATTAACAGGAAAAGTACCCAAATAAAGTTTAAAAAAAACCTCATCTCCCTTTTCCAAATAATTCCTTAACATTTACGGCTAATTGTGTTCCTTTTCCTTAAATCAGAGTTTTCAGAATTAGTCAGACAAATAAGGCAAACTCCCAATTCAAACTTTAATTTATCCCATTCTGTCAAGCAATGCTCAGTGGTGTGAAGAGCAGAGATATGGAAACGAGACCAGTATTAAGGAGAAAGAGAAAGGAATATTGTTCTCTTTTGAGAACTGCTGTCTGGCTGACTAAAAGAATGGTGCTATCATCTTTTGATAACAGTAATAATGGATGACGTTTTTCTGAAGAACACAAAATCAGGAAAAAAAAATAACTTTCAAAAGACACATTGCACTGAAGTTCACCGAGAACTTTCCATTGTTCAGGCCATCGTGCGGGCACTAGGGAAATGTTCAAAAAAAAGGAAGAAAATCAAGTAGATCTGAGATGACATGCCATGTCAATGGATCAATGGCGGCAGAGTCATTTAGTCAGTGCTGAGCAAGAGCAAATTGTTTGAGCAAGCAAATCAATTTGAAGTGCCTAGCGTAGAAAAACCCATTTATTTACTCGTGACCAATAGCAAACACCACACAGCAAGAGGACAGAGGGAGCATCCGTATTTGAAATGCTGAGAGATGGATACTGTAAAGGATGTTGGAGTGTCAATGACATTAAAGCCCCAAGTGGCGTGGCAGTAATGAAACGCCTCAGTGGTTTCATCATTACATCAGCAGGGACAGAATGGAAGTGCTCGCACTTTCTGACTTTCAGGGCTCACAGAGACTTAAGATAACCTTGCAGATTTACAGTCTAAATTATTAAGCTAAAAACTTCTTCCAGCACTCCGTATTCATGGAGTGCTACAATGCAACAGGCAACCATTATACTGCGGCCTTGGACAGTGAATTGAAAACCAGGGCTTCCTGCTCATACATTTCAAATAGACAATCTCACCGAGAGCTAACTGTGCTTTCAGGCTCGTGGTTTTGGATGAGCAAGGCAATCCCACCACTGCTGTTGGACCAGTAATGCCTATTTAATGTGCAAACTGGGAGTGGGAGCGTACATTAACACAGTAACAAGAAATCAATCTAGCAAGTGCAAATAATCATTGCATCACGTCTGCAGTTTTTTTTGGGGGGGGTTTTTTTGTTGTTTTTTTTGCACTGCATCTGAAACCTTCTGTGACTCTCGCCTTCCCATCCCCTCTGATTCCCTCATTGATCTTCCTTTGCCAGAATCCCTCCAATGGAAAACACATTGATCCTTGGCTCCTTCTTGTGCTGCTAATTACTGAGGGGACTGTGTCACTGTCGGGCCCTTATCTGATGCAAGGCTGTGTAGAGGAATAATGGGATGTGCCAACTGAAAAGCTGTCTGACATAACCTTGTGTAAACATGGTTGCCCCCCATTAATCATATCGTTATTGCAACCACAATAAATTTAAGCACCAACATTATCCAACAAACTTTTAGTTACTTCTTTCACTCCTTAGCATGGATGCAACATCTGTTGCAACTTCTTTGCTAACTTCAGCATGCTCACAATGCCAATGCATCTTAGTTTAGTGTGTTAGCATGCTAACATTTGTTTGTTAGCACTAAACATAAAGTTAAGATGAGGCTGATGGCAGCGCCATTAGTTTTGCAGATATTTTGCCATAAACCACAGAAATTGGGCACATTGAAATTTTAACCAGATGATGGCGCTAGATTAAAAGTCAGGGGATCACCAAAGTAATTAGGATTCATCCTCTGGTGACCATGAATGTCTGGACGAAATTCCTTGGTGCTCTTTCCAGTAGTTGTTGAGAAAGTGGTGGACTGACCCACGATATTGCCATCCCTAGAGCCGTAATTGTATTTTCCCCTTGAAAGATAACTGTGGTCTATTACAATTTGTGGTTTTACTTTTGGTTTAATGGTTGTTTAAAAAAAACTATCCTTGCATATATTGTACTAAAACTCCTTTATCTCAGGTAACAGTGCCCCAGATATATTATGAAGCACAAATGATGATTTTGTTTATGTGCGTTTTGTGTCGAGAATCCATCATATTTCATCGTGGTACAGAATGTGCTATCTGGTTTACTTCAGCTGTGAGTAGGCAGAGGAAGGTTATTAACATGGTGATTAATGCAGGCATATGGGGAGGAACATTGCTGTGTTATCGTAGAGGAGAGGGAAATGATTACCTAAAGGAGGTGTGTCCAATGTGTTTCTTTAAAGCTGAAATGAAAAGACGAGCCAAAGGCTTCAACAGGGCACTGAATCAACCTGTACAGAAAATCAATCATCTCCACTAGACTATATAAATTAATAACATTAGAAAACTGAAAGTAAATACAGGCAAATTGAGGCCGGTGCACTTACACTGTTAATAAAGAGTAGCTCTTTTTAAAGCTTTCATCAAAGCACCAGCCTGTATCTGGGCTCGCTGTCTCGGGCAGAGATTAGGCAGATCCTGTTTTTTTTCGCTAACCCCTGTGTTTTTGTGCTTGTGCTTGTGTGTATTTGTGTATTTTGGTGTGTGCACATGCCCTCCCAGCCTGCATATGCGACGTACACTCTCACAGAGCAAGTGGATGATAAGGAATCCTCTGCCTGCCATCAGCTGCTTGCTCATTAATGGAAAACAATTTCACATTGTTAGCTAAATACTTTGCATTTCTGGGTACATTTTGTTGTGTGGTGGTGGTGTTATTTGTTCAGGTCAATTGTGGGCCAATGTAGATGAAGTCACATCTTGTTGAAATATTTCGAGTACAGCATGGAGTAACAGTACCTTTATATGCTCATTATTTTTGCCCTGACTGTGTTCAGGCCTGTAGTTCACTTTCCTCAGTCTAAACCAAAGAAAAAAATGATCCATAGTTGCCTTTTGGTTCTAGTCCATTTAGGGTTCACGCTGACTTATTACAAACAAACCAAAAGTTGTAAAAATAAGGTCACGTAGACTGACAAGTAACTCATTCACTGGACAGTTTTGGTGACCTATTCTGCATCATCAGAGTACACGGACCCGTGGGGAAAATCAAAACAAAATTAATTTCAGTGACCGACAGAAAGTGACACTGTGCTTTCCAGTGCTTGAAGTCTGTACTTATTTTCCCTGGTGGTCACAAAAAGCTCACACAATAGGAACAGTTGGTCATGCAGCAGCAGTTCAGACTGTAACATGACTTTATTTGTCATAAATAATCATGGAAGTGTGGAGACAGCAGACAGAAATGAGCTCGTACCGCAGAACGATTGGGGGAAATTGTTGCCATAATCGGCAGGAAAATTATGCAAAATTGTTTAGTTTAGCTCTTGAATTCATGCTACTTTTAAAAGTCCATGTTCACTGAGGCTACAGACCCAGAGCAACAGAAACCGATTTTTTCAGTTTGTCTCAGTGAATTTGTTCGATCAATGACATAAATGACAGTGTTCTCACCTTCCTAAATGAACAAGACAAAATGGGCCAAGTCATCTGAGTTTGTTTAAACCACAGCAAACAAGTTAACATCTAAGTCCATTGTAGTTCAGGAATACCAATGTCTCATGTCATGGAGGTTTGTAAACCCTGAATGCTAGTTTTGGTCCCAATGAGCACATTTCCCCTGATGAGCATAGAGACGTAAACAGGGAAGCCAAAGCCAAATTCCATACTAACTTCATACAGCATGCACAATATACACATTTTTATATACTTTATATGTCTTTTTTCAGTAGAGAAGAAATCACTTTTCCGTTTTGTACAAGAAGGTTAAACAAGAAGTGGACTGACAGATGTCAGTCAAACTTAAGCTTTGGAAAACTGCTACTAATTAACCTTCAAGAGAAAACAAACTGTTTTTCCAGTTTTTGTTTGCTTGTTTAGTGAGATTATCTCTGAGCTTTTGTTACAATGTTCTGCTGTGAGTTGCTCCACTATTTCATTTGTGCATTGCATTTTGGGACAACGGAGTCCATAAACAGGACGCTCACAAATCAGGCAGATTTAGTATTCCATTATCAATACAATGTGTCTTCAAAACCAGCTTAGAATTAGCATGTAGTATGGAATTGGGACACAGCTGTGGATAGACTCAGCCCTTATACACATTGCACATAGTTGAATACCTGTGAAATGCATTTGTAGCTTGTGTCATCATGGATCATGTCAGTGGCATGTGAAGTACAACCACCTCTTTGATGGCGTTTTTGCAGTCTGAACTGTGCATGACACACCCCTGCATTGATCCATTTCGCACTTTTTCTTCCCCAGAAAATGAATAACACTGCTGCGGCTGCTCTCACTCCCACCACCTACAGTATACATCCTGTATGAAACACAGTGCAACACAGAGGGCCCATTTCCCTAGGGCATGTCGAAAGTCATTCTGGTAAATGTAGGAACTTAAAAGTACTCTAGCTGTTGTCAAGCCATACTGAGGGTGGATACACCAACATAGTAAATTATGCATTGGACATCACATATTGATGTCTGACAGTGAAAGAGTATCTGACTGTGGAATTTTTTTCTCGTTCAAAATCAGTTCCCTGAGGTAATCATGGGGCTTATTCCTTAGGTGCTACTTAAAGGGAGGAGCCTCTAGCACAGTGTTTGAGAGTGTTCTTTTATGGCATTGCTCCCTCTTGACATTTCTTGATATCCTGTGAATGCTACCTGAATCCACAGAATCCTGCTTACTGTGACTGCCTTTGTAAAATTAAAAAAGAAAAGGGAAAAAAAGAAATCATGTTTCTTTTCTTGAAGGCAAGTTGTCAAATTGCAGCATGTCCTTGACATCTTTCATTCACCACAGTCCTCGGTTTCACACTTGCCATTTGAAGTGGGTTGAAAATAGACATTATAGTTTTCTTTTGTGACTGTAGTTCTATGATTAGAAGTGGAGCTCTCAAATCATATTGCACATTGTGTAGGACATACTGTAATCAATATTGTAAAACTAGAGTGCGGTTAGCTCAGTCGGTTAAAAAGCGCGCCCCACATACGAGGCTATAGTCCTCACTGCAGAGGACCTGGGTTCGACTCCGGCCCGTGGCAGAGTTCCTGCATGTCATTCGCCCTCTCTTCCGCTGTCACTGTCGGAAAAATAAAGGCAAGAAAATCCCGAAAATAGAATATAAAATAATAATAAATAAACATTGTGAAACTGTCCCATAGTAAGTCTCCAAACTCCTGGTATCCAGTTCTAAGCACAGATGTGGAAAAAAATAACAATTGACCATCAGGCCACTTAGATATGATACATATCTCCTGAAGAAATACAGATCTGTTAACCTTGTTGTTCTTACTCCAGTGAAGGAGGCCATATTTATCGGTTTCAGAAATCATGTTACTTTAGAAAGCTGAAAATAACCTAGTTACTTAATTGCATGAAAAACAAACGGATTTAGCCTTATAGCTTTAAATGATGAACTGGGCATCTGCATCTTGTACTGTATGCTCTGCGCAGCTGTTATCAGTTCTTTACACACCCATTTGTCCCTGTCAGGATCCAGCCTTTGAGAGGCAAGACAAGGCTGGCCAATTGTGGCTGTTGCACCTATACCTGGGGGTTGTTTGTCACGTCATGTCCACATACCCCAGAGTTGTTCCAAAGGGTGGATTCTCTAAGAGATAGCTAAGATCTTAACAGTACATTGTATTGCTCAATACACGGCTTTCAATTCAATATACATTAATAACCAAACAACTCATCATGTGTTTTGTACACGATTTGTTGAATAGTGCAGTTGTGTGGTTGTTGAGCAGAGAGGGAGGATGATTTGGACAGCTGAGGAAGCCTCTTGAAATGGGCTATTTCTTTTTCGAGGCTCTGAAGACACCAGGTATTTGGGGAGATTGTCCCCCTTGTGGCAGCAGAACACTCATGAGAACTGCATTGCCTTTTTGCCTGAGAGCAGTTATGCCTACCAGACATATCAGCTGCCGACCTGTGGCCATGCCATGACACAGCCCAGAGTGGCTGTAAAATCCATTTGCCTTGCTAAGGCAGATACAAAAAAGCAGCTCAGTCAAAAATGGTTAGCCTTAACTTTTAAGAGACTCCTACTTTGACACCTTCACCCACTTCCAGATTTCTTCAGGCAGTGGGGTGACGAAAACTGGCTTGGAGGTGCCCTCTAGAAAAAGAGAGCCACAAAGGTGAAGCTTACTGCTGATGAAAGTCTCACCAACCTTACTCACCTGACTCCTCGCCATCCCCGGATGGGAAGGACAAGAAGGCCCTGTCTTAAGCCCTGCCAAAAGGAATGGAGTTGTCTTCATCTGCTGAGGGAGGACACAGCAGCAATTATCTGTGAAGGAACGAAGGGCGACCTTCCATAACTGCTGCCACGCTGCAGTACAGTATCCCTCAATGTGATTACACTTGCACGTCATCCATAGTGAATGTGGGATGCAATTATAGCACTGCTTGTCATCTGATGACAAAGCCATGGCACACTCTGGCTGGTTGTTGATCCCAGTGACAGCATGCTTGGCACTGAGATGACAGTGATTATCAAACCTGGACAGGAGTAAAGAAAAGCAGATGTGGAGCAGCACTTACACAAGCTCCAACAGGGTTGGATAGGCCCATTCCGATTGGCTGAGCACAAAATAGCAGAGTGGCTATTTCTAGGAATGGAGAATGAAGCACGTCTGACGCAGAGATACAGCACATCAGCCGATCCTTTTCAACAAAACATAATCAGGATGATCATACCAAATGGATCCAAAGTCATCCAAAGCATCATTTATGTGTACAGTACACTATATTGTATTTATCAGAAAATTTGCTCCCATTTAAGATATGCCAGTGTTTTTTCAACAATGTGGCACTCTTCCCTCAAAGAAATGTATGTTATAGGTTCCTTTCATTGTTTGTGAATTGTGACCATCATATCTAAAAATGAATGGCCACAATGGCGTAAAAATGGATGTGTCAATTCACACTCCAACGAGGAGGAAACCTAATGATTTGGTGATCCTCTGACCTTCCCTCCTGTCTAGGCTAACGTAAGGCCAAACCTTGAATGGTCAACATATCTAAAAAAAAATATACAATTCTATTTATTTTGCTGACCTTATGACCTATACTGAAGCACCATCGTAATCGAAAACTTGCCTGTTTCTAACAAATTACCTATTTGCAACCGCATTATCTGGATAAATCAAACTTAGAATTTATTAAGAGAAGTTCCAGTTTTGTTGGAGGGCACTGTGTTGATGTGGGGCCACTGTGTTGATGTTTTGAGTGAAGATGATGAGTTTTTTATATTTCAAAAATTATGATTCACTAGCTTAAACATTTTGAACAATAAAAATTGTTGCAAATGTGTTTATAAGGAAGTAAGGGAAAACTATTTTCATAATTTGGAAAATTAAGAATGTTCAGCATTAAAATGTTGTGCTGTATGTCATTCAGGCAGTTATTTCCTCTCTGCATAAATAGTTTGAACTTTTTAATGAGGAGTAATTAAAGCCAGACCCATTCAATGTACTATGTTTGGATTTTTTCACAAATCCATAACTAAATGCAGTAAAGGTCCTGTGCTCGATGAGGTTATTTGCGTGTGAAATGTTGATAAGGGAACTTTAAATGTGTATTGCACGCATTCCTCTTGGAGTGCAGGGGGAAAGATCTGGCTATGACTGCCACTGTTGCAAGTCTGAGGTGTAATTCTCTCCTTTACATTTCAAGTTCAGCTGTGTGGGAGGCTTGTTATTCATGCAGATGTCTCAAGAAACCCCCCCCGCCCCACGCCCCCCGCCTCTCTCTGCATGTCTTTGCTGCCCTAATTCCTAGGCAAGTGCTGCAGTGGGCTTGTTCTTTTGGCAGTCCATGCCTTATTGTTTTCTACTTCTTTAACACCTACATAATGTATTTCATTAGAATCGGCTGTCAGTCCCTGTCCGTTCCACTTCATCCCATCACTCTGGTTTTTTTTTTTTTTTTTTTTTAAGGAGGTGGGGGCTCTTAGCACCAAATAAACAACTGGCCTCTATTCTGTCATGCATCTTCCTCTGTCTCTTGTCTGTGTATTTCTTCCTCTGCCGGGAATTCAATTATCCTGGCTGTTGTTTTATGATGTTGTCGTGACATCCGATGACGGATTCATTATCTCATCTCCTGGCGTGACAGCATAGTAGCAACAGGACCATTGTTTCCTGCGCTTCTGCAGTATGCGTTCAGCTTTACATCTGGACTGTGTAACTTTATACATCAATGATTCTAGCCAGTCTGAAGGTTTTACTCTAGCCCTTGCTGGCTTTTCTCTCTCAATTAAAAGATGTTAAGGAAAATGAACAATCTTCTGGAGTAGCTACAATAAAAGTACAGTAGTTCTGGTAGTAGGAGGTGGCAATATAATTCAAGAATTTAGACAGTGCTTTAATAAACATGAATTAATCAACTGTGATAAAGCAAGATCTCCCTCTTTTTGTGCTTATTTGTGTCAGACTTATGAATAGTTATTTGCCGTTTCTCATTTCCACCATTGACTTTGAGAAGAGAGGTTTACTCCCTGTTATGGAGAAATAACATATAAATATATCCTGGTGAATTATTTTTGCATAATTGGTTGGAAAAGTGAGACTCAAATGAAAGCTATGGGATTTATTTGCACAAAGTTTGCACTTGTGTTTTTTTTGTTTTTTGTTTTATTCATGAAAGGGCAGGTTCCTGGGTGACAGCAAGGTTGGCACACTGTAGTTGGTGAAAATGTTGCAAGGGCTTTGTGGCTCTGTTTTAATATGGAAAGTACTAACCTCTGCTGAGGTTATATAAGGGTTACAGACTCTCGCTGACTCTGGTCTCTTTGATCTCGGTCTTTTTTTTTTTTGCCATGTTAAAAATTGCACAAAACCTGAGACGAACCGCATATAGCATGGCGTCACGCTAATTCACAGAGACTGTGTGCCTTTCCCTTCATTATGTACATTCTTTAATAACACTCTCTGTGTTGCAGGGAACGAGTTTGGCCATCCTGAGTGGCTGGATTTCCCTAGAGAGGGGAACAATCAGAGTTACCACTATGCCCGGCGGCAGTTTAACCTAGTGGATATGGATCACCTCCGCTACCGTCAGCTGTACGCCTTTGACCGGGATATGAACCGTACGGAAGACAAGTATGGCTGGCTGGCTGCCCCACCTGTAAGGACTTCACACACTCACTGGCTTTGTTTAGACACTCTCAATGACAAAATCACATGAAAATATAATGTCACACCACCATTTTTAGTCACATACAGAATATTTGATCACCTCTAGCGTCCCAACTAATTGCTCATGTATTATTTAGGTCATATAAGATTCTTTTGTCAAGAATAAAGGTATTCTCAAGCCACCATTTTTATACACCTTTACAGTTTTCCTGTTTCCACATTGGCAAGTACTGTAGTTCTCAGGCGGGTGGAGATAAATGCACCATAAAGAGAGTTCATTTCGCAAATGTCCTGTTTCTCTGGCTGCTGTCAAGGTGAACAGTAACCGATTTCACTCTCAACCTGCAGCTTTTCTCTTTGCCTGCATTTGAAGCCTATGGGAGAAAAAATTATGTTTTTCTCCTGAGGGGCTGGTAAAGTAATGGGATAATGCAAATGGAGAGTGTGGTTAAATTGACAGGGATTAGAAGTGAGTGTGTGTAATTGATTCAAAAATACCCTCCCTCACATCCCTGGGAATCAGTCCTCAGATTAGAGCTACTTCACCTTGCTGCGTTACACTCTGACCTGCGTATTTCTCCTCGACAGACAGACAAATGCGGCAGAGAAGGAAATGTATCAGAGAGCATAATTAAGAGACGTCTGGTTCACAAGGATCATTTCTGTATGTTGCTCCATAAATCAGAAGTGATTTCTGACTTACTGAACCTCTTATAACCTTTACAACTGGATGAAACTGAGCTTTGGAGGTAAGGCAAAGGAAAAGCAAAGCCTGGCTGATTTCTGAGCTCCGTTTTGGGAGAATGGGAGGGAATGCTGATCTGAAAGGATGCTACTGGCAGGGAAGACGCATACATTTGGCACCAGTGCTGACCTGTTACACATTGGGTGCTGTTTTTCTTGGCTTGCTTCTATGTCTTTCATATGTGGAACCATATACTAGATGACAGCTCTACAATGTATACTTAAGACATCACTTAATTGTGTTCCTCCTCAAATCATGCATAAGATGATTCTGTTAGATTATAGAATGGCAGTCTGAAGGTTGTCAGAAAAAAACGTTCTGTTGTAACATTAAGCTGCAGAAATAATTATTCTGTGATCATCAGAAAGCTTTTGACAGATTGTTGTCAGGATTATAAAAAAAATACGTCAAGCTCGCCAAATAATGATCCTGTCTCAATGCAAAAGGTTGTTAACTTGAAACTTGAAACAAATAACTTGATTATCACAAGGCAACACAGTTTAAAAGGTCTTATCCAGCCATGTACTCTCTGGGCTTCTATAAAGTCTACCTAAAGGCCCCTGTATGCTGTGCAGTTTTTGCTATTCTATCCTATGTAAAGGTTGACATCTGTGAGAGGAACGAGGTGAAATCTTTGGTCATGAATCGAAAACATTGGTCCTGCAGCTCACTGCGAGACACATCCACTGACGGCACAGTTACATATTTGAGGACCGAAGACAGTCTGTGTCAAAATTCTGACAGTTTCAGACATTTTTGACCAAATTCTCACAATGTAACTGTAACAAGTGCAGAGCAGGAACCCAGATGGGTTCAACCATGGACCAGCCTGGGCCCTGTCACAGCCCAGCTGGCAATTTTAGATGGCCAGTACTCTATTACATTACATTACACCAAATTTATTTAGCTGTCGCTTTTATCCAAAGTGACTTAGTAAGTGCATTCGACCATGTGGATACAATCCAAATATGACAAGAATCATGAAAGAACGTCCACTTCATCAAATATGCTGAACTGCTTCAAGTGCTACATTTAGAAACAATAAGAGACATTGACTCCTTCAGTGTATATATAGTATACATATTTCTAATACATAGGATTTTAAACAATGCACAGCAGTTAGACAACATACTACACCCAGACGTGATCCCTTAAATTGTTTGTGGCAATGGTAACAAAAGACACATGAATCAAAATAGGCATTATGGAAAACTCAACCTAACCTACGTTAGATAAGCATTCTGAAGACCAGACCAGCCGAGGATAATAAATCAGGTCCAGGGGTTTCTGTAGCTGACCCTGCGCTCCGGTCTCAGATAGTGCTCGGAAGCAGCTGAGACAAAAATGTCTTCTTCAGGGATTGATACAATATCACAAAAAGACTTTGTAGAACATCACTCACCGATATTGCCAATAACTCCTCAGAGATTCTGCTGTAATAACCAGATGAGTCTGAATCCTCTGGACAGCTTATCAATGACATTGCCAAGGTAATTGTGCTTAGTGGGAATATTCTATAGCTTGGTTCAATATTTCACTGTGGTGGGAGGATCCAAGGGCGTTTTGTAGTTGAAATGAGAAGCAGAAGAGGATCTGTCAGCAGCTCTTCCTTTTGTTCCAGGTGTAAGTGAACTAAGCGGAAATGGAAACATGCAGGGACTTTACTTAAAAGTGTGATTTGTGCTCGCCTCTTTGAAGATGTGCTGCTGTGAGCTTCAAAAGGCCAAACTCTGGACATGAATCGAAGCTCATGTTAGTGCAGAGATAGCATCACTTGAGGTGTCCCACTGTGATGAAATGTAAATAAACCAGTACACAATAGCAACCGGACTATAGCATCCAGAGAAGTCTGTTCTCTACTTCTACTATACCAGCATTACTTAACTGGGATGCAAACCATTACAGTTACCCATAAGATACGTTTATTCACTGGTAAAATAACTTGACTCGTATCTTTATTTGTAATAGTCAAAGCTCTTTGTGAATCCCAACATTTTGTTCGCATTAGAAAGATTAACTTCTCATTTTATAATATTGAGCTCATTTAATGTTTAATGACTCAGCATTCCTTAAGCAAACCTTAGGGGAAAGTCAAAACGGTCTTTTTTTGACCTCTTATCCAGCCACGGGTTACATCTTCAAATTTTTTTCACAAACCGTGCCGGTGACTTAACTTATGTTCCAGGGAAGAAAAGGAGCGGGGAGGAGGGACGCAGTTTGTGAAAACATTGGATTCGAACGGTGGTTTCGCAACAAAATGTTTTCATTCAGAGCACTGAGGTCACAACTGGGGGTACTGTAGAGACTTACCCTGCTCTCACTGCCTAGAGAAGTTTCACCCAAAACTGTTTCAGGTCAGAATGATGCTGCCGGCAGTGTCAGAAACAGAAACTTTACAGAGCTCTTAGACCTAATGTCAAAACTAGAAGACGTCGCTTTCATTACAGGCCACCATATGTTCGCATCTTAGGGAGGCATTTTTCTTGGTGCACACTTGAAAATGATTAGTTAGATAATCATTTAGAGTTTTCCCGAGTTTGACGACTGCATTCACTTTTATTTATTTATAAGTAAGAAGATTTACTGTTTTTGCTCATCGGGTTACAACTTGATGGATGCAGGTTATATTTGTTTTCCAATGCTAAGGCAGTTACGGGCCAGCCAGATGAGATTGGCATTACTCCAAATTTGTGAACTTCTCATGTAGAAATGGACTTGTTAAAAGACTCCAGACTGTCAGCTCATTCCTTAATCTCCATCCTCTCTGCTGGACCAGTTGCAGGGGTGCTTATCTTCTCATTCAGCCGTGAATACGCTGCCCTGAAATTGGCTTGGGGAACAAGGCACTAAAAATAGGGGGTTGGGTGACATTGATAATCTCTGCTAATGACACGTTAACAGTAGCTCGCTCCACAGGAGAGTGGCGGCTTTATCATGTGCAGCTGTCTAAAGCTGACAGTGTGTGCCTCGCACTACCCTGGGCCGCTGCTTTCTGCTGATGAGTGCCACCTGAAATTTGATGTGGGACTGTTACTCAGCCTATTTGGAAATGTGTAGTCCACTGATATAATGCACCCTATTATAAGTCTCTAAATCCAAGATGAGAAAGGTAATGACTATTCATGAAGAAATATTTTATTAGCTTTCTCTTCTCTCCCTTCTCCCCCTCCAGGCCTTTGTCAGCGCCACGCATGAAGAGGACAAGGTCATTGTGTTTGACAGGGGAAATGTGCTCTTTATCTTCAACTTCCACCCCAGTAAGAGCTTCCAGGACTACAGGGTGGCTGTAGAAGTTTCAGGAAAGTATCCTTTCAGCGCTCATCGGTCATGTCACTGCTCGCGTCCTTTAAATCTTCAGACATTGGCTTTCCAATGTCACACCACGGTGCACACTCGCACTGCTTCTCAATGTAATGATCGCTTTGTTAGTTACTTCTTTTATACAATAACATGAGCTTGGCAAAATCACTAACTGACCATATTATATTATGTAATCGTATACAACATACGATAGACGGATATGGAAAGATGGGAATTACATGACCCATGTGCACATTAACACTTTTAAAGCTCACAGAGAGTAAATGAACTTTTTTTTAGCATGGAATATAACTGCAAAACAGCCAGAGTGGGCCAGCGTGAGATAAAGTAGGTCAACAGCTATTTGGTGCCGAGATGAATGGTTCCCAGTGGATAAATCTTATCAACACTGGTTATCCTGTAGCTTTTCATCTTGCACCACTCACACGTCCAAAACACTTAACTACAGGATTCTCTAAAGCTAAGGACCACATTCCCATCAGATCAGCTCCACTTGCTAACATTACGGTGCCACTAGTGTGGCTAGATAGGCATTTTAAGGATACGTCTAGCAATATTCGATGTTTTTCTTATTGTCAACAAATCCCATGAAAACAAAAAAACAAAAACCAGTATCGCATTAGTCTGTCTTTCAGTACTTTCCTGCTTTTCCAGCCTGGGGACCCACCCATTTGTTTCTGCTGAAGATGTTAATCTTGAAAAACAATCAATACAACATATAGTTAAATAAAAAAAAATAAAAAAGGTTGAATTATTTCCTCGGACATCTGAGCCCTGTAGTTTTTAACAAATGTTACTCATACAGGAGTACATTGTTATGCATGTGTTGGTCACTATTTTCATCTGTGGATTTGGAGTACCAACCAGTATTAACACCAGCAGGACGGTATATGTGGGATTGACTCAAAATAAATTACAGTGCCCATGTTTCGTGGTAATGAAGGGAAATGTCACCCAGTGCAACGGTGTGGCTCACTGATGTGTTTTTAATAGTTTTTGGACAAAAATGGAGCTCTATGTCACAGAGGAAAAAGACATATCAGGCTTTGACTACACAGACAAAAACTTGTTAGTAGGAGCAATTCATTTTCGTTTGTGGTCTTTTCATGGGATTTGTAGACAATAGATACAATTTTAAATATCACCAGACCTATCACCTTGCTGTACAAGTCGCTGTACAAGAAAATGCATACATAGTATCGAGGAAGAGCAATGTAGAACATAGACATACAAATATATACCTAGGCAGAGGATGGTTGGAAATACTGTAAGAAAACGTGTTTTTAGTTGATCAATCAATTACATGGTTGCATGGTAGGCTTATGTCATCAAGCAACCTCACCAGTCACTTTCACTACTAACTGTTGATATGAGTTTGAAGGCTGGACATCTACCAATACATTCGACTAAAAATCCGCTCTGAGAAGATGCATTCGCCTGGGCTGAGAAGTTGATCAGAGATCTAAACACTGTGTCAGACTTGTTTAAAGTAAATGTGACTTGTAAAGACCTGCAATTTTAATGGCAGTGTTTTCTCTGAGGCTAATACTTATGTGATATAAATTTAGCAGTCACTGTTGAGAGGAATATGAGTCAGTTGTTTATAGTGGTGTTGTTATGCTATTAGAGAGAAATGATAGCAGAGCCCAGTGATTCAGAAAGCGTTTTCTTCAGCGGCATTGGCTGTCTGTCTTCCCAGCAAGCAGCGCAGAGGAATTTAATGAGTCCCACAGTTGTGATTACAGCAGGCTTAATGATCAGGGATGTGAAGGGGGACAGAAAGCTGACAGATTTGTATTTATTATAATGGACATCGCTCTCTTCTGGGGCCCACTGAAGCTCACGCCAACAGTTTCCCGGATGGATACGAAGCTGTGTTGCTTTTTCGGCAATGACTTCAATAATGCGATGGTGAGTCAAAACGCAGACTGAGTTTGTTAGTTTTCTCTGGCCGCCAGCAGTTCAAATCACTACACATGAGCAATTCAGTCCCACATTATGATGATTCGATTGGCTGATGATTGAGGCTGTTAAACAGCAGTTGTTCCTTTTATTTCTGCATAATGTTTTGTTTCATTTAGATGGATAAGTTTATGCTTATTGCTAATTATAATGAAATAATAAAACCCTCGAAATTTTATGAAATATCCTAAATGAAAAACGTTTTTTAATACAGTATCAGTCTGATTATATCCTTATATTAACGAGAATATGTTTTATTACATCTCAAATAATGTCAAGGGGAATTCCATTGCGTTTTTGCCGGGTTATTACATTATTACATATCTGGCAATTATTATATTATATATTGTTATGTAGATGTTTAGGTTATAATGTCACTGACTGCCTGGTTACCACGATTATTACAGTGGATAAAAAACTGGAAAAGGAACATTTCTATTGCAAGGGTTAATCAGCATCTTAAAAAGACAAATAAAACCATGTTATTAAATGCGAATAGGGAGACGGAACAATAATCAAGTTTATTTGATGATTAAAAAACAGCAGAAGTAACCCCTAATCTCTTAATATCATGCGTTAATTGTAAGCTTGTTTGATGTGCAATAATTGTACGTTGTGCCTCGTGTTTTCGGCTCTGCCTTGATGGGGTGAATCCTGGGCACACTACTAATAGCCTTGCTGCAGTGTGTGTAACACCGTTTTTGAGGGTTTATTTTCATTTAGATGGAACCACATCTTTTCCTCCTGGTGCTTCTTTTGATGTTTAAGGAGAGGCCTCAGACACTGGGTGGGTTGAGAGGAAATGCAAATAAATGTGAGGGCAAAGCTCTGGCTGTCATTATACAGAGAGGCAGTAAACACATAAAGGCAAATGTGCTGTGTGTGAGGAAGGTAAATGCGCCGTGTGTATGAGGAGATGCAGATCCTCCGATGGGAATGTGTGCAGAGGATCCAATTAGGGGAGAAGACAGATGAAAGTGCCACTCAGAGGCAGAGGAGGTAAACAAGAAAAGCTCAAAGAGTCCAAAAGTGCTTTTTCATTACACTCAGCTGTCATATACTTAAACTTTCTTCTACCTGTGTGAGGGTCAGGGATGTCACAGTGGAGCCCCACACCACTGCTGTGGAAATAATAACTGGATGCAGCTGACCATGCTGTGCGCCACTGTAAGTGGATCCAATGTAGGGTGTTATTTATTTTTTTTGGTAATATGGCAAGTACCATATTATATCAGAGGATGTCCCTCTCCAGCAAAAACGCCATTAAGTCACCTTTTGTTGCCCTCTGTCACATGCTGGATGGCTGCATGTTGGTTTAGATGGATCTCCATGTGGTTTCTGTGTTTGCTTGTTATATAAAACGTTTGGAGGTATTTTGCTAGTAAACTAAAAAAATAAGCAGAATGTTTCCCCGGTCTCAGCACTGTTTGAAAATGCATCCAGTTCTGCGTAACACTTTACAGTGTGTTTTATTAATTATACATAGAAACTCCATGTAGCACTGAAAAGAATCCAAAGTTAATGCTGTTCAGATGTGTTACAGCTCAATAACTGCTGTGGTTTTAGTGTCTGGGGTATAATGTAAAACTGAGTTTTACATTATAGTTAGAGTATTAGAGTTTTAAATTAAGTCTGCTGTCTTAACTTTAAAATAAATAAATAACAACTCAGCTGCAATATACTCATCATCTCTCAGTACCAGTCCTTAGTTGGATGCACAGGGACTGTTTGGCCTCTTCATATTTTTAGACACGCTTTTCTTTTGCTTCTCATTGTCCTCTTTTAACTGTTTATTTTTCACTCCACGAGGAAGAGGAGAGACACTGAAGAAAGCATCGAAAATATTGGCCATTAAAATGCAGTCAACATCAGCTTTTCGACAGGCACTCAAACCATCAGTGTTTTTTTATTATTTTCTCTCTGACTCGTGGTGGACACATTCTTCAGGCACTGGGCTTTATCTGGCTGGTTAGAGTATTTGAAATCCCAGTTGGATCCCGTCATGAAAGCTGTACCTGTCAGGGCAGATTGGTCTTTGATTTACACTGTGCCAATAGGCAGTTGAGATTGTGTCAGGTCATCATTCTCCTTTTCTGTCTGAGCCGTTCCTTGAATGCTGTTTGGAATAATTCAGGTGTACAGGTGCAGTGACACTAACTAACTAGAATTTAGAAGAAAATACGCACAGTCATGCATAGGTGACAATAATTTACTCTGATATTATCTAGAATGTACCTCCATAAGGTTTCTGGAAAAAGGAATAAATATGCATCAAATTGACTTTTCACCACAGCGTGCTGTAAGATACATCAAGATGGATTGCATAAACAAAGTTGCATTTCTTTTCTCTGCAGGTTGTAAGTCTACCAGATTTCATCCGCAAACATCCTCATCAATCCAGAGGCTAAATCTGTGGTTCCAAATTTTGTCGTGTTCAAATGCTGTTGACAAATAGAGGAGCGGCTATTATTTCAGGCATTAAAGGAAAATTCCAGTTTATTATAACTTGGGTCTTGTTCTAGTAGTGTGGGCCATTTCTCTCAATTATGATAACGTTGTACTCAACAAAGTGATTCCTTAATGTGGGAACATGGCGATCAATTGATCAGACGGATTGGAAAGAAGCTCTAACAGTTTAGCCAGATTATCTACCACTTTATTTGAAGGTAAAATAAACCACAACTCCCATCCCACCACTGCTCTGTTAACATCAACAAGAAAAAAACGCAGCCCTCCTAATCATTTAAAACAAACCTACATAAGACTCCTGCGGCATTATTAGCAATCATGTTGCCAGTGATCCCTCAAACACACAGGAAAACTGTTAACACAAATCTATGGCAAGTGTTGTGGGTCAATGATCCAGTCTGTTAACTGCACAGCGGACAGTTTTGGGTAATTCCAGATGTGCACCCATGTCTCGCTCTGCTCTTGTTCACCCAAGCCAGGGTGCTATTACTTTCATAATGCCAGAAAAAAAAAAACGACAAGCTGATGGAGAAACTAAGTGGTGGCTTGGTCTGCAATCATGGCCGTGGCCAGATTGTTTTCAGGTCATCAATGGCTCTAATCATCAAGCTTCGGACTGCCTTCTTTCCTTTCCGCTCATTGGGCAAAATTGATTGTGTTCTTAAATCTTCCCCTTTATTCACAGGGCTGAATTCATAAGGCTGTATTGATTACAATACTTTATAGCTGAACTGCAAGCTGTTGTTGCGGCCGTCTGTAGCCGCTAACAAAAATGTAATCGCTCAAAGCTTCCAACTACCAATTTGTGCTGGTTCTCGCTTCCTTGCAGAGAGGTTTGCCAGGGAACTCTGAATTAGTGTTACTATGCTTCATTTTCAGCACGCGCTCTGTGCCACCGACATGTGCACATACGCACTGCAGTGTTACTTTCGCTCCAAATCAAACATTTCACAAACACATTCCATGCACTGTTAGAATGAATGTTTTTATTGTTTGTATTAGGAGGATTAACCTTTGAAATCACATATATCCTCAGTTTCCCAGAAGCATTATAACCGCCGAGAGAATATTTCCATATTCTTCTGATAGTTATTGTAAAACCTTCATAGCAAAATGAGTTTGTTCTGTCAATAAAACACCATAGCAGCGGGTAGAGCAGAGGAGGTGTGGAGGAGGGGATCTTCCTCCCCAGCAGAAACCATGCACAGAGCAACACTTCTTTTTAATCATCGCTATCAAAGCAGACAAGCAGCCAGCAAAAGCGGAATTTTCCCGGCTCTGGGTCAGAATGAGGCAGTGTTTGAGGATCACACTCAAACTCCAGAATATCGCCTATGGGGAGATAAAGTGATTATTCAGCCAACCAATTAGGCGGGCTGTTTGCATTTCTTCTCGTCTCTTCTCTTTGTTATAGTGCCTCTCCTTACAGCTCCTATCCCTGAGAGACAGGAGTAAATAATGCACGGCACATACGTTGGGGTATTTATGGATATTTGCATTATGCGTGGAGGTCAGGCTACATGTGTAGGCCACGAAGCCTTTCTGACTGGCATAAGCAAGGCTAAACTTTGCCAGGAGAGAAGTTTTCAGATAGAAATATATGTTTATGTACATACTTGTCAAAGTGCACTTTCTTGCATTTGAAATCTGGCTTTTAAAATGTCTTAAATAGTTTGTGTGACATTAATAACGGCCTTGTAACTGGTTCTGACATCCATCCTTTTTGTTTTTTGCCAAGCAACAAGATGGGGACTAATGTTAGGCAGTGTAAGAAAGGGAGGAGGGTTTTTCCTAAAGTCTCCCCGGAAAATTGTTTCTTCAGACAAACCATGGGAGCTCACTCCTAAGAAGTCAGATGTCATACCAGTCAGTATTCTCCATTTACCCCTGCTGAAGGGCATAATTCATCATGTAATCAATTTGATCCGGCACAAAAAAAAAAAAAAAGGTGAATATAGCCCTCACTGGAGCATATGGCATGATTTACATATTATATTTTATGCAATGACTTTCCATCCCAGTTCGTCTTTAAGCACACACACGTATGTCATGAAACTGTGGTAACTTTATTATGGAAGCTGACATCAGTCAGCTCTTCAGTGTCTGAGCATTCTTATTCAGAAGCACAGCAGAGATTGTGCAAAACGAATGAAGAATAAGGGGCCTTCACTTAACCCGCCACACCCCACACACTTACAGTACAGACACCTTTACTTTACATGATCAAAGGCAGTTAGTTTTTTTTGTTTTTTACTATTTAACTGTCTCAGTGCAGTGAAGAACCACCACCACCCCCAATCCCCTCCCTGACACGTTATATTGATTTACAGCTTTGAATCACAGTGAATTCTTCAAGCTTTTTTGACAATGAGCAGCCGATAAAGATTCTTAATTGGCAAAGTAAAAAACAAGCATGTGCATGAGCAATATACGAAATATTCCACATAAAGTATTTGGAGAGGAAAATAGGACAGATTGCAGTGTCCAGATGTGCAAAGCTGATACAGTGTTTGTTAGATGAGTATCAGACCAGAGAGACCTTCTGGGGCCTCTAATAAATATTAACCTGAGATGGATTTTATCTATCAATATCTATTTTGTTTTTAATTTAAGTTGATTTGTAGTGATTTGCTCTCACTTTGATATTAATGAGTTCTGTTTCTTGATCTGTGTCAAAAAAAGCTTCATTATTCCACTTTCACAAAACATGAACAAGACCTAGAGGAGTGTGAATACTTTTTGTAGACTCTGCATTATTATGTATTTGTTGTCACTCATTTGGATCACGTTTTTTGATGGAATTCATTATTTATGCAGTGAATTAGGTAAATTAGACAGGCAGGCTGGATGGTTGAGCCATGGCTGAATCACTTTTGTATTTATGTTCATTTCAGGCAGCGTTCTTTTTGTCTGTTAGGGCTCCGCACTGTCACTTTGTAGTGCTGCGAAGGGGAGATGAATTCTGATGGAGGGTTTCAATGAATATAAACCAGCTGAACACTAAACCAAGTCTGCACACCAAAAGCACTGGTGATAAAACCTTCTCTTGTGCTTCTTATGTCTTAGATCTTATAATCTAGTTTCCCACTGCTATTATTGCACCTTAACCTCAATGTTTGTCAGATACAAAATCAAGCTGGATTCAGATCAGGTTCAGTATGGAGGTCACGGACGGCTGGACCACAACACAGAGTTCTTCACACAGGCCCAGCCCTTCAACGGCCGCCCCAACTCCATGCAGGTAAATATTTTTTTGACTCATTGAAGGTCATCTTTTGTTGAATGTCATCAAGTCCTAAATATGGAGTGTACTCCAAGTCCAGGGCCATTGTATTCGAGTCCAGTCTCTAGACCACTTTTCTAATAACCTATGCCGTATCACCATCCCACTCTGCATACTAATTCGAACATGGTTGGAGGATGTTGTACGGTACAAGTGACAAAATTAAGTGTGCTCAAAAATGTCAGTATGCATACTAAATGAGTTTTGAGTGTGCTGTTGACGGACACCATTGTCCCGCAATGCGGTGCACGTATGTAATGGAGGAGCTTCTCACAGCTGAAAAACATCAAAAGCAGCTGGTGGGTGGTGATGAGACAGCTCCAAAAATATCTTGTAAAATAAAAAATGCGGGATTAAAACTTTGGACAAACATTTTTATTTCTCTCAGTTGTGTCCAAATTAATTTTGCCTGTAGCGTTACAAATTCACATAATAATAATAACAATAAACATACTGCTAATAAATAATATTTATAATAATAATCACTTTATTTATATAGCACCTTTAAAATCATAGTTACAAAGTACTTTACAAACAAGGCATACATGTCTTGCATCATTAAAATGTACAAAAGGTGCATTCATTTCTTGTGTAGGCTACTAACTGCCCTACTACTTATGGTATATTGTGTAGATTTAGGGCAAAGCGTTTGGACATTTTGAGTTGTCAGTTACACAGGCGTAACTAAAGAATTGATGACTGTGCCGGTGTCATCATAGACCTTTCTGACGATATCTGATGATATTTGGACTTGTCATCACTGGAACAATGACTTCCATTCTATTAAAGTGTCCCAGTAAAAAACACACCAGTGGGTATCTGGATCCTGACACTGCCACACCAAAACATAATGCAGCCATCATTAATGTTATCAGTTGCACACGTAAGGCTCATCATGGACCTTAAGGATTACAGAGTATTATGCACTGGTCAACAGGGATCTAGGGGCCAGTCATCCCTCGTCGACACCAGAATATCTTCCTTGAGGACTTCCAAAATGTAAACATTACTAAACAGGCTGACGTTACTCCTGATATACTACCCCCGCCATTAATGTGATCAATTGTATCTTGCAGACGCATAGCCAGGGCGCACATGAACAACACTCGGTAGAAACGCAGAATATGCACGATAGCCATGATAAGCATGGAACGGAGCCATTGCTATTAGTTACACCTGTGTTTTTCCGACTATGATAAGTCAGAATGTCTACTATAAGAGGTCTATTCTTTCTTTGCAGCAGTGCCAACAGTTTATAACATATAATGTTGCTCAAACTTGTCAGTTTCTATGCATTAATCAGGTGGATATTAATGGTTTTACAGTAGTTTAAGGTTGTCCTTTGTGCGTGGCAACGACGTTCAACCTGCTTGTAGCAATTACAAAAGATGATGAAATAGCTGTCAGTGTGTGTATTAATGATTTGTCCTTTTATGTTTGTTTTTTGATTTCACAAATCAATTTAATTAGCCCGAAATGGAGTTTGTAGTGAGAGGATCCTTTAGAGCCGTTCTAATGAGGTTTAAGTGGGTTGTCATGAAAGAGGGCTGTCTGTTCTGGCAAAAAGCCACCATCTCCCTGGTCTGGGCCTCTCAGCTTAACCGCTATTCTATAATTTAGTATCTTTTATCTTTTAATGCAGAATCCAGAAACTGATCAAATATGGTTGCATCCAAAAAACAAAAGGCCTCATCTGTCTATCAGGGGACGGTATCCATTGTTTGTGGTTTCTCCACAACATTTGGCTTTGTTTGTGAATATCATATTTGGCTTCTATGCATTTTACCCTGCTCATGCTGGCAGTTATCCTGGAGTCATTGAGAGGTACGTGAATCAGATATCTACAGCTCCTTCAGATTCTCCGGTTAAACAATGTGCATTATTCATGGTGTTAGAACTTACCTTTTTTGTGCACGCCTTTTAAGCTCGCGCGGCGTCACGGAGGGGAGAAAAATAACTGGGAGAATGAACCACTGGGCTTCCATCAGGGGGACCGCTTTAGGCTAATAGCGTGAACTAGCTCGGTCCTTGAAATATAGAAAGAAACACTGATATGCATTTTAAGCAGAGTGCTCGAGGATCTTCCTCATGTTTGCCTTCTTTTTTTTTTCCTGATGTAATTTTTTCTTGATTAAAATGCTGAAAGGCAATGCGATGTTTATGAATAAGGTCAGGGATGAATTAGTGAGGATCAGCACCGATACGCAAGCACTCCCAACTGTAACTCGGCTGATTGCGCGTGTTAGATCTTATGTTAATGTGTCTAATTAATGCGTGTGGACAGTGATGTCTGTGAAGTGGTCTGCATAGTCATCCTTCGTCTCCTTCTGTGGTTTTTCAGTTTGTTTAGCAAAATAATAAATATCTCAGTACTCTTAAGGCGTTTCAGTTAGCACCAGAGTTGACGTAGCACCTGATGAGGTGTTTGTTTATCTGAACTCAACCTGAACCTCCTCAGATCAATACTGAAAGTGTTGCTGTTAATGGATAGAGTATATTACTCTGTATCAAGAGTTGAACGGAGCACTTTAATGCATCAAAAAAGTGTTTGGCAAAGCTCACACTGCTATTTAGAGCATCAATTCAGCATTATTTAAGGCTGGTTAAAAAGCCTCTTCC
This sequence comes from Coreoperca whiteheadi, assembly GCA_011952105.1. Classification (NCBI taxonomy): domain Eukaryota; kingdom Metazoa; phylum Chordata; class Actinopteri; order Centrarchiformes; family Sinipercidae; genus Coreoperca; species Coreoperca whiteheadi. The sequence continues at coordinate 7,128,080 of CM022478.1, read as the reverse complement.
TTTTTCACACAGACAGTGATCCTCCATCGTATTAGCTTAGGTTTCATCAGTTAAGGGCTCAAATTCCACATTCTCTTAAATCTTTTCTAACTCTTATTAATTCAAACACCACTGCTTCACCCACGTCCCTCTTGGCCAAAATATGAAGTTTAGTTAACAAGTCATCTGCTAATGTTGGCACCATCACGGATTAATGGGGAATGAGGAGGGAGTGAGAGGAATGGGGCCGACAGGGAGGGAGGGAGGGAGGGAGGGAGGAGGCAGGGTGTCGACCCTTCTTCACACACTGTATCTCCTAGGCTCCCTCGTAGACATTGCACAGTGAGGCTGTAGTCTTGCATAAAGATTCTGCTTCTCCTCCTCCTCACACCTACCTGGTTATGACAAGAAAAATCAGACAAGAGCCTCTGCGGGGGCTGCGAAAGGTGCCCACACCATCCATGTTTTATTTAACAACTGTTGCTTTCAAAGTCCGCACAAACTTCTTCTCTCCTTTCTTTTTAATGGGTCTGTCAGTTCTCCAGCTTCCTCGTTACTGAGCGATAATAAACTCTCATATCCTCCAAGAATGCATCACTCAGACTGAGAATGCACGTAATTGGAGGAAGCCAGCACAGTCGAGAGCATCTCGGTGGCTCAGTAGGCTGTGGCGGGCATCATGTAACCGTGACGCCCTGTGTTTACAAATGTGGACCTGGATTGTTATCATGTGACATCTCTTTCAGTTACAGTATACAGTGTATGCTGGATATTTTACACAAATCTTGCTTTCTCTGGTTTTTTTGAGAATATTTTGATTTCCCAGTAGGAAATTCTAAGTCCCCCTTTAAAAGAAGTGTATAAGTTGTAACTAATGGCTTTATTAGGGGTTAATGAAACATTTATAGATCAGTTACAAGCTGTTAATAAGAAAACCGTTAGGGGTTGCTGGGTTGTGAAATTCCTTTTTGCTGTTGTTTTATCATTTGTCCTTATTAATAAAAGTTTAATGGGACTAACGTTTTAATTTAGTTATCAATTATGTAGTTACAAATGTTAACAGAATCCTTTAACCAAGGTTCATGAGTTTCTCATTTTCCACTAAGCTAAAAAGTCTACAGTTATAAATGTTTTTTAATTTATTTTGGTCTGCATGCTCTGCAGCTCTTTTTTTTCAGAAGGTCAAATGGTCCGGTGGTCTTCTGATGAATTTCAGAGCTATAAACATAATGCAAGTTTCGTGCTGGAGTGGGATAGCCACAACCTGGCAATCTAAACGGTGCTCATTTTAATTGATTATAACACATAATTTATTTACCAATAATTAAGCTATTAGTTATGACTTAGAATCCCTTTTATAAAAGGTGCCCTATTAGAAGGTGGTACCACCAATTCTATTAAGTACCAAATGATTCACATTTTACATTTTAGGGGTTGCTGTTAAGTAAGTGAGTAGTTTAAGTTTGAAGTGCCATCTATGCCTAAAATAAAACAATCTTAATTAATTCTTTCTTACTAATTGATAAGATCCATGTCAGGAACTAATTGTAATTAAAATGCAATTTCGGTTGTGACTAAGCACAGTGGGAAAGGATAGACCAGTGGTTCCCAAAGCAGGTGCCATGGAACCCTGGGTTGCCTTGAGGACAGGCCAAGGGTGCAGCAAGATTTATCATAACATTGTTAATTTATTGTGCGTTTTTAACAATGTCAGCGACATCCACATTAACTCCGTTTTATGTTACGTTTTCAAAAGAAATCAAAAGACAGGAAAAAAGCAATGAATATCAAAACTATAGCAAAAGCTCTGTTTAGTATGCTGTTATGACTCAGGTAATAACGTGATGAGGGCAGCTGGTTGTCATAGTAACACAACACCTTTTCTGGCTATGGAGTTTTCAGGAGCTCAGCAGTCACAAAAATAGTGATGGCCAGATGGTGATACATCCCAGCCCTCAACACAGTCTGACAGGACTAAATCTGCCCACCAACAAAACTAAAATCAGACTGAACACTACTTGGTTACAGCTTAATGGCCAGTTTTTGGCTGCTTGTGGAAAACAGATAGCCATTCACTGATGGTACATCATACATGTGCGATGTGTCTTTCTCACATGAAAACAAGAAACCAGCCGTCAGTGGAGTCAAACCTGCACGTTGTGCTCTCTCTCACCACATCAACACCATGCACCAGGTTTTTTTGTCCTTGTACACCTGCATATAAGTACATTTTAATAATAAAGAAATTAACGAAATACATGTTACCATATTTAATTGTATTCATTGTTCATTTTAAGTAAAATATTTATCTATAAATCTGCAGAATGCCTGTTTGCTTTTATTCTAAGCGATTGAGAATGGGCCTATATTATTTAACTTAAAGCGGCTATAACTGATATTTATCGGTAATGTATCAAGTGACGATGTGAAAACAATGTGACAATGTTAAAGGGGACTGCATTCTGCATTATAGCTTCATAGCAAGGTTTAGGTTAATCTTTAGCAGTCTGCTCAGTAAATTTACTGTTCTGATTTACTCTCGTCGCTCTGGTAAAGTTGTTTTTTGCACAGGACAGCGAAAAAATGGCAACCACAGTACGGGCCAAAAAAACAGAGCTAAAAGACAGTGAACATGTGTAAATAAGCAAGTTCCCCATAACAACTTAAAAATATGCCAAGGCTGTGATTACAACTTGTCCCCACTGTCATCAAGTAACCGTACAAATCTGTTATTGCGGTTCAATATTGATATAATGTAATATAATATAATTGTATCTATAATAAGATAAGAAACGATAAGCATCAGTGTTCCTAATATATGCATGTTATATTGAGGATTGGGTGGCTTGGGGTGCCATGACAAAACAATTCCTTTGAAGGGTTGCCTTAAAAAGCATGGGAACCACTGAAATAAACACTATCCACCACAATACAATTTCCCAATTATAAAATCAACTTGATTTGTAGCCAGTTAATACATACTAGTGCGTATTAAATAGCACATATTTTGAATATAAGAGTAACTAAGCGTTTTTTTAAGCGTTTGTAGGTGTTTGATGTAACAGGTTTCTAATGGTAACAGGATTGTTTTGTTTTTTTTAAAGTAGGGTTTGTTAGCAATAACAAAAGAATCAGCACCCAGGCTCTTTTCATTTTAACCCTGGTAATATGACGAGAGTGAACGTTTCAACAGCTATGAAGCCATGAAACGGAATGAAAAAAGATGAAAAATGCACTCTTTTCTTTATGCAAATAAAAAATGTTGCAGCTAAGCCTTCATCTGAGTGAACTGACAGCTTGATATACTTAGCAGAGCATTTCACGGGAATCTCTCACATCAAGAACTAGGACTACGGCTATTGAACGATTCAAATGTATTCATTTAGCAAGATAGAAACTTAAATAGTCAGGGGCGAAAATTACCCAAGTGAGAAGATGCATTTTAGGTTAACCTTTGCTGGCATTTGTCACATTTCCAGTTTTGTTTGAGTGTTATAATGTCAAAGACATACCGCTTAGAAACACTGATGAATAATTAGCCCCTTCAAAACCATTTGATAAACTTTGCATGCATCAAAGGGCTTGTCTCCTTTGACAGTTTCACATAAAGAAATTAAGCTGAAGTGAAGTAGAAAAAGAAAGTGAGGGAAAAGTAGCAGGCTTGTGGTAAATGATCAAAAGACGTACAATTCCGCCAGAAACATCTAAGGCCTGATGTTGAAGTGTGAACTAACAGAGTAAAACTGTGACAGAACATTCAGGACCTGCTTCGCACTTTACATACGCATACAAATATACAGTACTACTCATACACATACTGTATGTACTGTACACAGGTAAGGGCTTTCATTTGAGATTCTATGTTTACAGTATGTGAAGCAGATCACGTCGTCCTGGCATTTTTATTTATCTATTTTGTGTAAAATTTTAAAGATCTCTTTTTAAACTGTTTGTTGTGCAAATCTTCCTGTAAACTGAAGACTGAGAGACTGTTAGCTCAGGAAAGTTCTAATCCTGTATTTTTCATTTTACAGGAACTTAATGTGCAAGGGTTTTTGTTATTAGCAATGTTAGTCAGGCAAGGGATTACGCTGATTATAACTGAAAGGAAATTTACCACCTGGGTGTTGTAATCGTCTTCATTATTCCTATTATTTATGATAAAATAATGCTCCATAAATAAAGTGCTGATCTGGGAATGTGGTGAAATTGCTGCAACAGACTTTCAGCACTCGAGTAAAATGTTCTTATGACCAATAGGAATGATGGAAAACTAGAAACTTAAGACCAAGGTTGTAACCATCCAAGTCAGGTTTGTGTTGTTGCCCTGTCAGATCCTTGGTCTGCCTAAATTACAACCTGCATGTACAGAAGTGCTTAGAGGGAGTTGATCCTTGTTAAGTGAGTAATGGAGCCAAACAGAGACATGTCTGGAGACTTTAAGTGCGCAGATACTCAGGCTATGGTCTTGCCAGGAGCCCGGGTCAGGAGACAGAAACCTAGTGGGTGATATATTCCTGCGAAGCACCTCATGAATCCTTTATCAGTGTGTTTGAACATTGATCAGATTGAGTATTAGCCCGAAGGCTGGAATCCGCTCTCGAAGTGAATAGAAAATCCAAATTCTCACATGAGCGTGTGATACGAGGCAATACAAGAACATCCGTAAGACAAAAGTAGAAAAAAAAAAAAAAAAAAAAAAAAAAACTAGATTTTCTTACTTTCTACCTCTAATTTATATTTTTTTTTTAAAAGTTCATATTAATTAACATATTTTGTAAATT
>CM022478.1:7103677-7123292 GCA_011952105.1 Coreoperca whiteheadi | reverse complement strand
CGCCCCCGAAGTAAAAAGAAAATCCAAATCAAAACATGAGGGTGGGAAAAAAGGAAAAAAAAAAACAACCAAAAAAAAAAAAAAAAAAAAAAAAAAAAAAAAAAAAAGGACAAACGGCCTAGCCTAACTTTCTACCTATACATTATATGTACTTGGAAAATGTACTGCTTTGTTTCCTCTTTATCTCAATTTGTTTTGCAGCTCTGATATTAACATTTGGAACAAATTGTCAGATTTGCAAAGGTTCTGTTCTACAGTAACTGCTGTTGGATCTTACTGCTGGTAGTAACTGCTGTTGCTTAGATCTGAAATGTGGCTTGTGTGTGTGTGTGTGTGTGTGTGTGTGTGTGTGTGTGTGTGTGTGTGTGTGTGTGTGTGTGTGAAGTGGTAAACACCTACTCCAAAATGACTCATCAGAAGGCAGCAGAGGCTTTATGGACATATTTAGACAAATCCAGTCAGATGCTGGAAGCCAGGTGTTGCTTGTTGCACATCGCCTTCACAGTTCGTTGGCAGCAGAATTTGTGCTACATTGATGAGCATTGTGTCTGACATTATGCCTGAGAGATTCATGTAAATATTGGGTGACTAGATGTGTGATCTAAATGAGCTCATAACATAGGTTAACCAAGAATGAGAAATTACTAATGCTCGGAGCAGGGCTGTGTTTAGAAACTTTTGAATGGGGGTTACTAATATGAAACTAGTATATCAATAAATAGCTGCTATGTTCTGCAAATAGCCTACCGTTACAGATGAATTTTCAAACAATGGGCCATTGGACACAGTGGTAAAAGGTCCCTCACCCCACCTACATATGAGCAAGCCACTAGACTGAATGTGTTTGTATTTGTCTAGCATCTCTTTGTGATTGTTTTGCATCGTTTTGCAGTTGTTTTATGTCTTTTTGTGGTAATTTTGCATTTGGTCTCTACTTAAAGGACCATGCAAGTGTGTTTGCAGCATTAGCTCCTTAACACGTTATTTGCACAAATTTGACAGCCGGAAAGTTTGTGCAATCAATGTTTCTTTGCTCCAAACAGCAGACGTTAGCTGTAGGCTAGTTAGAAAAGAATGCACGTGTGTGTGTGTGTGTGTGTGTGTGTGTGTGTGTGTGTGCGCGCGCGCAACGGTGCCTTTGTTGGCGAACACCATGTAGTGCTCTCTGTTTATGAATCTGGTCTTGGACTGTTGAAACATCTTCAACTTGCGTGGACATTTCTTTGCCTGGTCAAATCTGCGTCTGATTGTGCTTTTCCATTGACTTTGTTTGCAAATGTGCCTCCTCTAGAATTGGCCTTGCCATCTGTCTGAAAACAATATTATAAATGAAGTTAAACTCATAAGCAATAAAGCACATTCTTGCTCCATTCACTACACTTAAAGGTTTTGCAAAAGTTCAGCAAAAGTTACGTAAGCTTGCTTTAAACTGCATTACCACCAAATCATGATGTGGCATCGACAGAAATTGTTGCAAACTTAATGCTCCCTGGGATGGATTACACAGCTCAAACAAGTGTCAGGGGTCTGGCAAGAGATTTTAATATTGTATGTAAATGAACAGAACCAAATTGAATTCTGGAACAGTAAAAAAAAATATATATATATATATATTCAAACGACTAAAACACAGCAGAATAGTTTGCAAAATGAGTTGTTGCTGTTATATAAAGTCACCTGATTTGTAGTAAATGGGCTAATAATCCTTGTATCTATGTTACACCAGGAATCTAAATTTTAACCATCTAGCATATTGTCATGTGTGATCAGATAACTCTGAACAACCGTGTCATTCCTTGGCTCTATTCCCACGTTTTTGTTTTAGCTCGGCTCACTATAAGATGTGTTCTGTGTTTGATGAGAGTGTTTCTGACTAAAATGTGACATCATATTTGATCCCTTTTTTAATTGTGTTTAGTGGGTAACAGGTCATTTACAGTATGCAGAGTATGTATGTATCTAATTTATAACACCATGTTGTGAGGAGTAACATGTTAATTAGAATGTCTTCCACTAATTGCTGTGTCAACACTTGGGACTATCTGCTGCTCTTTGTTCACAGATTGATTTAGAACTTGTCACTATTGCTATCTATTTGGTGGAAATAAAAGCTGTTGACATATTCCAGGTTAGGCGCAGTGGTAGCTTTTGTCTAAACAGGTGCAATGATTCATTCTGCCCTCCCTTCTCTCGGCGGTGCTTCTGCATGGAGACTCTCCCACTGTGACTGTTTAATTAGTCACCAATGTCTATGTCAGTGTTTCAGCGCCGGGCTGCTCGACTCCCTCGGTGACAAACTGTTGCCAAAGAAACACATCCACAGCGAGCTCAGATCCACTGATGCCGAGGGGCGGCTTGAAGAGTTCAGGGGGTGATTGAATTGTTTACAGCTCTGCTCTCTTTTTCAGTTTTCTGTTGGGAAATATAGCATCATTTATGTCTGCTTGGCTTTTCCTTTGGCATAAATCTGAAATGACTAATAGTACACGGTGGCTCCTTGCCTCCAAACGACACTGTGAATATCAAAAGGATTGATCAAAGACTTTGTTAGCTACACGCTCCAAACTAACACCCTCACTAAGATTTCTTTGTACTGTGTGTATATAAGGAATCTGACATTTCCAGGCTCGGTTCCTTCTTTTTTTCATGGTGTGCTTATTTTTTGCTGACATGTTTTTTCTTCAGTCCACCAAAACTCGGGAGATTCTTTTAGCTCAGCTCATGCCCACTGGCAGATTTTATCTTCACAGAATCCCAAATTTACAGTGGATGCACAGACAATATATAGAGATGATGAAACACACAGTTATTGTATTGATTGGGGAGTCGCCCCCACCCCCCTTATACACACTCACACACACACACACACTAGGCAAGAGTGCTCATTCGGGGGTCATTCACTTGAATGCGCTCAATGATATGAATTTGAGACAGATTAAGTAACTGATCAAAAAATGTGCAGCACCAACGATCCCCGGATGCATATTCTCCATAGCTCAAAGATTAAAATGAAATGCGTCAGCACCAGTTCACAGGCACAACTTTAAGCAGTTGTGACTTCTCTCCTCAGGCAGATCTGCTGACTCCAGTGCCACCCAGAGGTCTTAATGTAGCTGCAACTCTGTCACACTTTGACTATACCTCTCTAACCCTGACGGCCTTCGTCAATCAAGGCTGTGGTGTTTGTGTACTGCTGCCTCCGAAGAGTTATTTTTCTGCTCAGATTTCAATATCCCTCTAAATACACCACCCACCCTCTTCTTCGGTGTCCCCATCTTTCTCCTCCTCCTCCTCCTCCTCCTCCTCCTCCTCATTTAGCCGTCATGTCAACCTTGATTGTGAGACGCGATCACGCCTGATCATCAAGGCGCCACCAAGTGTCTAACTTCTAAAAAAGGATAAACCTGAGTATTCAGTAATCTCCAAAATCTGTGGTGCCGTTAACATCATTAATCTTCAATTGTCATCTCACTTTTCTCCCCACTGTCTTTCCTCACTTTGTCTCCCCTTCTCTGTCTCTCTTAGGTCTACATCCCCTGCAGAACAGCTATTGTCCTGGCCAACGAGGAGATAGATTACTGTTATTAGAGGATGATTGTCTCCACAGAGACCAGGATCGAGAATGGATTCCAATCTCAAACTGAGTGTTAACAATCACCTTCATCATAAAGTGTCAACCTTGCACACCACCTAAACCCACTTTTTGTGTTGTTTTTTTTTAAATGGGGAAAAGAGCATTGTGAGCTTGTGTGCTTTCAAACACCATCTGCAACCTTAGATGCTGTGTAACCCCATTTACTACAGATTGCTCCATTTGGGAAGCGTCCAACCTAACCAGCAGCTAGATGCTAAAACTTAAAACCCTGCCGAGTCCATCCACCACTAGCCAGCAGCCATTTATAGGCTCTGTTGAATTTGGCGTGTCATCTGAAACACATGACTGGCGACTGTGGCAGAGGGAAGCAATACAGCAAGCATTCAAATATGATAAAACAAGAATCATTTAGAATGTTATGTATGTTGAAACACATTTTACTTGGTTTAATTATTTTGTATTTAAATACAAATAATCTCACACAAAGAGATTTACAGTATTTCCAGCACTTCCAAAATCAAAATGTCCAGGTATTTAATCACTGGTGATCCGTCTTTGTTAATTTGCATTGTGGGACAGTTTATGTATAAAAACACAGTAATTTGCAGAAAGTAATAAGCTGCTTTATATTATGATACATTTAATGGGATCTAAAACAGTTGTGTTTGAATTTATGCAGCTACTGAGAGCATTTATGTGGTAATTTATGGCCTGGTTATTAAGCCAGTAATTTGCAGCTCAAGCAAAGGGATAAAATCACCTAATTTGGATTGTGCAGTGTTTTGCATAATGCACAAGTAACATTTTTAGCTGAATTACACTTTGCAAAAAGTAATGCATCGCTTTCTCCTGTAGTAGATCACATTAACGTAGTTTGTCGTGAAATTCAGTAAACTCTTGAAACTCTGCTAAATTCTACTAAAATAAGTGCCACACTGATGATCAATGCATCATTTTGTGTGGGAGAAGACAATTTTATAGGTACAGTGTGACTCACACGCCTGACTACTTTAAGATACTATGATTTATATGCACCGTGTTCATTAGGTTCCATAGCGATCCCCTGGGATTATCCCAGAAAAACACAGAAAGGCCTAACCACAAAAACCTAAATTCACACAGAACGGCGTGTACCTCTTCCAATTAGCTCTGACTTTTGTGACTTTTGTCTCAAGACACTTGATGATTGAACATCTCACAGAACAGCTGCAATGCTCATGCTGTCTTCCCCATAGCTCTTATGTGAGAAGGTTATTGATTCGCTAAAATGTGAACGAACCGAGGAACATCACTGATGAAAGATGACTGTTTTTGTGACTCCTGAACTCATTCACGCAGGCCACATGTAATTAAGATGGTCGTTCATACAAGAGGTTTCGTCTTTTCAGGTTACTTTTTGCAAAGGACTGTGATAATTGATCCATTTCCAGCCTTCTTTTGGTTTCCATCCTCCTTCTAAAAGTCCCTCCTCGTCCCCCATATGAATAGATGTCTTTTGGACAATTTTCAGTATTCTTTGCGCGTTTTATCAAAGCAGTGCTGTTGTAAGTGAAACAAGAGCTGATTTTGGGCATCCAAGATAAAAGCTAATGCCTTGATTTACAGCCATGGATACTGTAATTCTGTGATGCACACCTACTGCATTAGTACATATTCTCAGCCATTTAAGCGGTGTATTGTAGCATATGGCAGGTTTTGATCTGCCTCCCCTGCAGCTGAAGAAAACAGATTTATATTCAGGACCATCCTCTTGTGTTTAGCCAAAAGTATCATGAACATGTCATTTTTTTTGTGTGTAGCACCAAAGCATTCAAAAATGCTTTTCTCCACCGCTCGAAAAGCACAGAGAGGATCACTCTGCATAAATTTCAAGCAACGAGGTTGTGAGACTGAAGTGGAGTGTTTAATCATCCCTCATCTGACCCAATGTCATTGTCGTTTTACCACTACCGAAATGAATTGTCTGCATTTGTTCTCAAAAGTAAAACTGATGTCTGATACACACTAACTATTGCAGCATATTTCTTTCATTATTACTAATGATAATAAATCAGTGCCTGTCGAGCCACAAGAAAAATGTGGATGAACTGGATGTGCAGTCTGACTACTGATTCTGTCCCATCGCACACTTATGGAAATGTCGAGGCTTCAGCTTCCTGCAGAGTATATTGTGATGGTACTCTGTCATCAAGTACTCGATACAAAAACTGTTCTTTTTGGTCTTGATAGTCAAAGAGTTCATTGTAATTTTGGATGTCGTTTTCAGTTGTTCCCTGTCTGTCAACTCCCTCCATCACTGGAATTCCCACATATATGTACGTGGCTGCTTGTAGCCAACAAGAAGCGATGATTCAGTTACCTTTTTAAATATTCGATTTACATTGTAGCCTTAAGAATTTGTAGAAATGACAAATGGTAGAAAAATTGGCAATGCAGCTGAATCCGTTAAAGAAGGTTAATTACAATCGAAATTGTATTGTTTCTTTGTACGTTTCATTTGGACACCATCTTAGGTCAGCCAGGTCCAAAAAGTAGTTTTGGATATAATTTAATTTAATTCATATTTGGTTTTACTGTGGTTTTTTTCTGTTTTTTTGGGGGGGGAAGGGGGTTATCGGCAAACATTTCAGATAATGGGTACGTTTTTTAAAGAGTTGTTTTTGAAACAAAAGCCTTTTTCTTAAGAAGGTATAGAACATTCTTTTGGAATTATTTTTAATTTGTCAGTTATCTGTTCAACAGTAGTATGCAGGTCATATTTTAATTTGGACCTTTCTGTGTGCAGTTTAATACCTTTGATATCTTGCTGTGTTTTACTGAGTGATAATGAATAATACAATGTGACAGCGTAAACATACAGTGCTGAACAAGCTTAGGGAAACAATACAATATATGAAAAAGGGAACTTTGCGTTTGCCTCAGAGCAGCTTTAAACCTCCTTGAAATGCCATCATATACGGGTCCTGTGAACTGTGTGTAGTAGAATACTGGACCAGACTTCAATAAGGAAAGCCCTGAAATCTTTGGGACGACAGAAGAAGTAATCTACTTCGTTCTCTGCACTCCCGAACATAAAGTTTCAGTTTCCATTGGGTGACCAGGGAAGCTGTGAAATGTTGTTACCGGACTATACAGAGCAGTCGCCTCAGTGATTCCCACAACATGATGTAAGAGGGATGAAAGACAACTCATCAGACCATAATACTTAAATTTCTGTTTCCTAGTCATCCACACTTTGTGCTACTTACACCAGATTATGTGTCTTTGTGCGCTGGCATCGATACAAGCAGCTTCTTAATGGCAGCTGCACCATCAAAAGCAGTTTGGGAAGATCACAATGTAGCTTTTGTTGAGGCTGTTTCACAAAGGTGATGATTCAATTTTGTGGTCATTTTTGAGACTGCATTTTTGCGGTGTTCAGAAGATTTATTTTTCATCTGTGTTTTTTCTGTTGGTTACTGGTTCACCCCATGCACATTTCATTAACTGTTTCTTGAATGTCTGGGCAGCTCACTTGGTTCAGGCGCATGTTTTGAAGCTGCCTGATATGTCTCATGTAACTTTTCTGTCTCTTCATTGTCAAGTATCTAATAAAGGCAAATGCCAAAAATAGTTCGCACCCCTCCACCCCCGAAAAAACCCTCTGGACTTTTCCAAAAATGCCCCTCACTTATTATAATGTTCAGGGGATGGCCGGTACAATATTGTGCGGTCCAGTCCAATTACCATGAAAATGTGTACACAGAGTGGACAAAATAACAGAAACACCTTACGGCATAATGCAACACCACTGCAAATTAACAGCAGCAAAAACTGAACTGCAAGCTTCACAATGTTAGACGTTAGTGAATGGGTATTTCATGTGGGATTGCACTGAATATTACAGGTGTTTATGTTGTTGAGTGCAACCCCTGTAGATATGACCGCCATGAAAAATGCAGGCCATATACAGTATGTTGTGTTGTACATGAGAAGATTTCATTAGTAACTCTGAAAGCACAGAGTGTTTTCTGTGTTGTAAGAGTTTGTGTTTTTTGTATTTTTTATGGGCTCACTTGGGTAGAAATGCCTAGACGGAAGATCCCGGAGAACGCAATATTGTCAAAGTCAGAATTGGGGGTATGACATATACAAAGAAGATGTTTTCACAGTCTCACCCACGAGACTGCACAAGTCAGGAAGGGATTTCACCGTGCACGCTGCTGCAGGTCTTGTACAAAAAGCCTGCGCTGATCTTCTATTCTGTTACTTGAGCTTTCCAGATAAATGCTCGCTTAGGCCGAGACAAGCACTGTAGAAATTACAAATGTAAAGTTAATTACATTAATTAGTGAAATGTTTGTTCGGTCATGTGGCATTTTATCTGCTGGCACAGTAGGAAAACAACCAATGAAAAAATTCTGGCACAAATGCAGAGGGCCATTTAGTATTAGAATTCAACATCTAATATAAAGCAATAAGATTGAATGGCAAATGTCATTGAATGTCATGATAAAAGGGGTCTACACTGTGTATGGTATCCGATGACTTCCCTCTCAGTATGATATTAGACCATTTAAACAGCAGAGAAAACCAGTACCTGGAAATCCTGTTTAAACAGCATGTACCCCCAGGGAATTTATTTTAGACAATTCTGTCAAACCTCTATCTGTCAGGGTTTATTAAACCTGAGCATAAATGTTAAGGTCAAACCATGAGTTAAAACAGTTACGTGTGCACAGATGAAGCTACGGCAGCTCTACAGGACTGTTTTGAGTACACAGACTGGTTTGTGTTCAGAGATGCTGCCACCCAGATAAACCACATCAACCTCGAGGAACATTCATCATCAGTGACATCATACAAAATGTGTTGATGATGTGGTGATCAGAAATACAATAAAATCCGTCCCTAAACCAGAAAGCCTGGATGAATGTAGAGGTGAGGACTCTACTCAGAGCCAAACAAGAAGCTGCTTTTTGGTCAGGAGACAAGGAAGCTTACAGCACCGCCAGAGCGAGACTGAAAGCTGGCATCACGGAGGCAAAGTGGAAACATCGGGAGGGACTGGAGAGAGACCTCAACACCAATAGCACCAAAGATACGTGGCAGGCAATCAAAAGCATCACAGGCTAAAAAAGCAGGAGTGTCCCCATCATGTGTGAGGCCACGATACCAGATGAGCTAACGACATTTTATGCTCATTTCGATCTCCCAAACAAAGAGTCAGCTGTAGCCTACTCTGCCTCCAGAGGACCGGCCACTGTCAGTACCCACAGCGGATGTGAGAAGAATCGTGCAGGGAGTGAATATGAGTAAAGATGCTGGGCCTGATAACATCCCTGGCCGTGTGCTAAGAACATGTGCCAATCAGCTGATTGATGTTATTACTGACATTTTTAACATATCACTGTCACAGGAGAGTGCGCTGCCCACCTGCTTCAGATAGCCACCATCGTCCCAGTGTCTAAAAAGTCTGCAGTATCTAGTCCAAAGTGACTACTGCCCTGTGGCTCTCACCCCCATTCTGATGAAGTGCTTTGAGAAACTGGTTCTTAAAGAACAACATCCCAGCCAGCCTGGACCCTCACCAGTTTGCTTTCAGAACCAACAGATCCACAGAGGATGCCATCTCCACTGACCTCCACTCAGTCTTCACACACCTTGAGAACAACACCTACATCCGAATGCTGATTGTTGATTTCAGCTCAGCATTCAACACAACCTCCCCCATGAAACTGATTGGAGTACCACACTCAGTAATTGGATATTTGACTTCCTCACAAACAGACCCCAGACAGTTCGGATTGACGGTCACACCTCCTCCACTCAAGTGCTCAAGTCTGGAGCCCCCCAGGGGTGTGTGCTCAGCCCCCTCCTGTTCACGCTGTACACCCATGACTACAGCCCCCCTGAAATGGAGACAACTCTGTTGTGAAGTTCGCGGATGACACCCCCATCATCGGCCGAATTACAAACAACGATGAGACTTCATATCGGGAGGAAATCAACAACCTTGCAGAGTGGTGCACGGAGAACAGCCTGCGGCTCAATGTCAGCAAAACCAAGTAGCGGATCGTTGAAAGGAGGCAATGACGTGTCTACATCAGTGGAGCAGGTGGACAGTTTTAGGTTCCTGGAAATCAGCATCACAGAGAATCTGACATGGTCCTCTCAGATTTCCACCTTGGTAAAGAAAGCTCAGAAAATGTTCTGTTTCTTAAGGAAACTTAACTTAAATTCCCATGCCAAGTTCTTGTTAAATTTTACAGAGGAGCAATAGAAAGCATCCTGACTGGAAACATCACAAACTGGCAATGGATGTGCATGGCCCAGGATCGGAGGGCTCTGCAGCGGGTTATTAAAACCGCTCAGAAGGTCATTGGTACCTATACCTACCAAGCATCAGTGTTATCGGTGAGGTGAGGTGCCTGCGCGGGGCCCAAACGATACTAAAGGACAGTACCCACCCAGCCACAGCCTGTTCACCCTGCTGCCGTCTGGAAAGAGATACACCGGACTACAGAGCAGCTTCTTCCCTCAGGCCGTGTGACTGCTAAATTCATCCTCAGCACTAGTTTTATTTCCAAAACTTCTGATCTACTGTATATAATTTTTGTATATAATGTTTGTTTTTTCTTTGTTTTGATTTTGTTAGTAACAAAAAAGAAATGCTAAAAAAAATCAACCTTAAACCTTCAAGAGTTTCTTTAACCCATTCTGAGTTCAAATTCGAGGCAACAATACACTATTAATGTCAAGAACTGTTAGAAAGGTTGTTTTTTTTTTAAATTCTCATTATTCATGGGTACATTTAGCACATATTGTTCTATGAATAGTAAAGTAGTATTAAAGTTCAGCTTACACATAAAACTGCTTGTTCTTTCCTCTCCTGAATATGTGGAACAGTCAAGAAAAGCATACTCTTGATCGTTGTTTTTGAAGAGAGGTAGCCTGTGGTTTTCGAGAACAATCAACTCCTACAGGTTTGAATGCCTGGGGCACACAGTATGGAACCTGGTCCTTTTAAGACCAGCTAGTTATATTTTTCTAGGATGGTAAGACATGGTCCTCCATAACTTTAGCGCCCTATATAAAATGGTCAAAGGCTTCATTTCTTGGGGTTGGTTCGGCGAATCATAGGAGCCCAGATAATCTGAACGTTGCAGTTATACTGTCATGTTAGGAGCACGACGAGGGTGTACCAAGAGTACTTAGTAAAAAATTGAGCAGGTATCATTTTTCAATACATACATAGCACTACCCGTAGCACCAGAGGATACAAGATGTACAGAAGATAGCTTTGGAGTGGCCTCGTGTTTATTGGAGTCACAGAGCTAAGCATCTTCTTTTTGTAAAAAATACCCAGCGATTTAAAAACCAAGAAGGTCATTTAACAACACTTACTGCTGTTCTGAAGGTATTAACAGAATCCTCAAAGACTCTTCCAATTATCTGGATTTAAAAAAATACTTCTGCTGTAGAACAGAAAACGATTTTCAACCCGTTGACTGTATTTCCTATCCAGGTAGCCAGAAATTATATATCTCCTTGCTCGTTTGGAATGACACAAGACAAAAATCTAAATGTTATTTTATAAAGAAATATAGAATAATACAATATAGACAAATATAAGTGACAGTAAAACGTTTACATTTTATTTCACATTGGAGAAATTAAACATCAACATAGGCTATGTCATTTCTTGCTACCATCCTATGTTTGGGTCAGAAAACAGTGCAGCAACTTGGGAAATGGGTTAAAAAGCTTCTTTATCGTGCGTAATATTTTCTTTTTTATCCAGATGATTAGAAGACTCTTTGAGGATTTAGTTTTTACAAGAATCACCTGGTATTTATTTTTCCGAAAACAGGATGCTTTTCTCTGTGACTTAAATGTAATGGTAATACTTGATAGGCACCAACTGGGGCTAGTTTTTGGAGTTGTAGCTTGTAACTCGTGTTTTTCTTTTGACAGAGACTGCCAATGTTTGTGCTATAAGCAAGGCTAAGCTATGTCCTTCTACTTTTGGTAAGATTAGAAAAAACAAGTGAATTTCCCAAATATGTTGGAGCGTTAGTATCAAAAGCTTGCGAAGGAGGGATCCTTGGCCTCCTGGGTCAAACTGCTTTGGATCTGTACTTTTATTGTGAATGATTAAAGTTCATTGGTGCCTGAATCAAGCCGTCTTGCAGCACTTGAGGGAGAGGGGAAGATCAGACTGTTGTCAGGCCCAGCAGAGAGCAGAGTGTGCTGATACTCCTTTTGTCATTGCAGTCAGTTTATGCAGAACACTGGTAGGGACTGGTTCCAATACAGATCTTTGGGGCCCAAAGTGCCATTTGTTTTCTATTGTTCAAGGTAATTAAACGCATTCTCCTGGTGTCTCGTGTCTATTCAGTCCTCATTAAACAGCTTGAATGAAAACCATCGGTACTCAAGCTCCTGAGAACCAGAGCTGGGAAACACTAGTAGAAACTGCATTAACACGGTTCTCATTCATGAAGGTGGTTAAGATAAGTTCATGGGGTGGGAAACAATCCACCAGAAGTGTACAGATACTGTATCTAAAAGGAGCAAAATCCAGTAATACCTAGTGAGAAGGAGTGTGCAAGTATTTCTCATGAAGTACTTCCTCCTCTGTGTCCCACAGGAACTGCATTACTTCAAAATCACCTCAGAGCACTGACTCCCATTTATCAAGGCGATCCACAATTGGCCCACAGGGTGAGCGGCAGTCAACCATAAATCTAGAAATGTCAGATAAAGCAGCATATACAGCACTTCTCTTACCAATTATGGCTTAGTAAGCTTTGATACATGTACAAGTTCTAGTCAAAGCAAAGAAGGGATGCATGAAGCGGCCCAAATATCCCACTGATCTCAGCAACCTCTGCTAGTTTCAGCAGGGCCTAAAAATGGCTCATCTGGTTGGGAGGAATCTCTCCTTCCCAGGCTGGATGGAGCTGGCGGGGCTTCCGTTTTGTATGCTGAGCAGTCCGCATCCCCTTGCCTTGATAATCCCAAATCCCGGTGTAGATTGTGGGCCTACGTATCAAGAATCAGGCTGAAATAAGAGGATCACGACATGGTACCACTCTGCAGCCACAGCAGCTTTGTTTCCCCACTGAGACTTTTTGCAACTTCACAATCATCCCGTGTTGATGGGACTGTTTTATATGCGACGACTGAAGGTGGGAGGACCAGCAGGGATCGATGTCAATATATGCACACTGATAGAGAGCCACATTTCAATTACGGGTATGTTGCTGTTTCTGATCACCATCCAGGTTGCCTTCAAATATACCCGCTGGAGGAGCTGGAAGGGCATTTGCTTGTAAAGAGCGCCATCTGGCGGATGCGGGTGGTCTCTGCCAGAAGCGTTGAACAATCTGATATTTCTTTATCGGGTGGAGCCAGAGACATCTGGGCGGACCTCGCATTGTCAGTGTCCATTCTCTTGCTACATCCATGGTGTGGGCTGGCTGGACCTCCGTACGTCCCCCGTGCGCGCGTCCTTCCCAGTAAACCGCCTGTCAGAGGTTTGAAGCTGATGAAAGCGTTTTAGTGCTACTATTGTGACGCATTACTGAAAGAGGCAGCGGCTTTTTGTCATTGGCGACTTCTTAAAGAAGGTAAGACGTTTAAAGTTCAATAATTTAACTTGTTCTTTCAAATTAATGGGGTGGAGGGGTTCTAAAAGTCTTGTTGGGGGGAGGGGGGGTGGAGGCGCACCAGCGTGGTTGCGAAGTGTATCAGGAAGAAGTGCACATGGTCTGAAAAGAGGAAGGAAATATCCGGCTGATGCAATATAACCTGAGGCATCTGATAGCAGCTGCTGGGCTTTTCTCTTCACGCCAGCAGCCTTTAAAAGTAGCCGAGTGCGGCGCCAAGACCTTCAAGGAATGATGCACCGTTTGGAAGTGAATCACGAGCGTTTTGGTGCGGATGTGTTACAGCTGTGAGCGCGAGGACAAACGGTCCCTTTTTATTGCGCCACATTATTTCAGCGCATTGCGTGGACTCGAACCCCACACTGCAAATAAATGTAAAACAAAAAAATAAAAATAAATAAACACTCGCACATTTTCCATCACTGTGAATTAAGTTTTCTTTGGCTTGAAATGTGGGGTAGAAGACTTTGATTAGGGTAAGCGTCCCTCTTATGCCCACTTGCAACTTTTGAGTCAAATTAAAAGAAAAAAAACCCCTACACGATTTTTTTCTTTATTTTTTTTTTGTTGCGTGACGTTTCTTCCAATGATGCTGCTTGTTGCATAAGCGGCGCTTTTTATTGTAAGCCTATCAGGTTGTTCGATATTGAGTTATCGAGGCACATGTGGGACATGTGCCTGCCGATCCCAGAATAAGTTTAAAAAAAATAACAAAAAAACCAACAAAAGAAACGTTTAGCCTATGGGAGAAAGTAGAAATTGCAGAAATGTTGACATCTTGCTTAGGTTATAGGCTGGTGATACATGAGCCTCAAGATGTTATGACTTGCCCATTAAGCCCATGCCAGACTTTTGACATATTTTGACAAATTAAACAATAAAAACATTAGAAACAGGTATAGATGAATTCTTGACACTTCAAACCAGAGCTTAGACATTTATTTTAATTAGAAGCCTCTCACTTAAATTGGGGCAGTAGTGTATATATATATGTATATTAAAAATGTCTGAAAAGCAGATTTGGTGGGCTTATTAGGGACATTTATACCCTAAACATGATGCTGACTATGCATTTTGTTACTTTGTGAAGCTGTGCTATTCACCTAAATGTCATATTTAAGTGCTCCAAATATCTTTGTGATCAAAGTTTCATGCAGGTCCTACAAATGCATTTTGGCCCAATTGTGCACGTTTTGAAACATCTAGCAGTAGGCTAGTCATGCAGGGTTAGAACAAAACAACAAAAGGCAAATGAATACTTAGAATCAGGTAGTCAAAAATCACATGTATCAGTTTTCCGTCAACATTGTGCTCATGTGCCACACATGGATCATTCCAAAGAGGCCAACCTCTGTTTTCCACATGAATTTGACTCATTTAGTGCTTTTAGATGGGTAATCGTTAGGGTTTAGTTTGGGTTCGCATTCTTTCAAGCCTGTCTTAAAACAGCACTCGTGTGTCCATATTTGCAAGCGTTATTGGTCACTGTAGTCATTCCCCCCCCTGCTCATACTGGCTGGAGAGAGCTCCCTTTCTAATGCGAATCCAATGTAAGAGACAGGGGCTGGGGAAATATACAGTCCTTGTTGCGTGCAAAAATGCAAAGTTCATCCAAAGTATGAGTTAGTAAAAACAAATTAGTATCTTCCAAAGTTACTGTGTTTTTTAGTACCACTGTAGCTCAGCAAGGAAACACTATCGGTGGCAACAAAAACACGAAACGATTCAATTAAAAGACAAACACAATCTGTAGTCTGCTTTTCTTTCAACTTCTGTTATCTGGACTCCATTACTGTTTATGGAAATCCTATAAATTCCCTAAATACCCAGAGTTTGCTCAAAGAGACAAAGAAACACTATTTCGTCTAAGAAGAAAATAGTGGCATAACTGAAAGCTGGCCAGGATAAAACACACTACGCAAATCCTGTCTCATCCACACAGCTCATATTTGGTCATTAGTGCATCCATCAGTCTGATACTGTTCTCTGTCATTTCATCTCTGTTGCCATAAACAACTTCTTCATTGGACTTTCCTGAATTAAAAAGCATAAGCACTGAAGTGGAGTAAAGGCAACATATAGGGCGGACACTCTAGGTATGAATAAAGGTTTCATGTATGTCACGCTGCCAACCAGCCAAAGCATTTGACTGGCATTCACTTTAAGGAGGAGTCACAATGTCCTGTCGTGGTTTGACTTTCACACTCTTTCAGAATATTTGTGGAACAAACCCAGAAATCTTGTGGTTCATTTTTAAAGCATGAAAACTATGGCAGACGTCCGTTCCATAGAGTATCTTGGCTATTGACGCCAACCCCAGAAACTCTGGCATTGGTATAAAACTTCAAAAACTAGGAGTATAGTGTATCTGTTTTTAATACCTGTTAAACTACTAAAAGTGTTTGAATAAGGCTGTTTAGTGTCCAGAGTACCACCGGTGGTGTTCCATTTTTAACCACTGACTGTGCAGTGACCAAGATAAAACATTGTTCGTGGATGTATTAGAAATCTGTAATGATCAGCGTTAATTTGCTGCTCCAGCTGAATTCACAATGAAAAACAAACAACAATTATGTGCCTATTTGGGGCAAACAGACATGTTTAGGACCGTTTATGGTCTGTGGGAAAGTTAGAAAGAAATATACACATGACATGTTCCTGACATGTCTGCCAATTAGGCATGGAAATTGCTTTTTACATTATGCAAATGAATTAAAACGAGCAGTGTGATCACCTGCCAAATGAATGTGAATATAGCAGTTTTTTTTTATAATATTTCGGAACAATAGTACGGGCACAGTACCAGCTAGTGGTCAGAGGCTTATCGCAGACTGTTTCTATGAACACACTCATACACACGTGTGAAGATAAAAACAGTCAGGCATTCAATGGGGTGAATGTTGTGTTCTGGATGCTGTATTTGGTGTCCCTGTGATATTTATGCTTTTGCATGAAGTCACAGAGTACAGAATAGGAAACCGATCGCAAACACCAAAGTCAGTGAGAGGCCTGCAAGGTCATGTCAGCTGACCTCTGATGGTTACTGTTTTTGACACTGCACCTGGCTTCAAACTTAGGGTGGCAACATCTCGCAATCTACATCATGGATGTTACTATAATTGGCTGTACTGTTTGTGCATGTGTTTAGCCCCTGTAGATGCAGAATAACAGTTATGAAATGACCGTTATCATAAGGAAGTAGACATATGTAAAAGTACAAAAGCTCTAACATGTCGTCGCAGAATTTTACATTCAGCCATTAAACTGCTAAGAAATTGAGATATTCCGGCCTCGGTGGCTATATTTCGGCCTGCGTCATGAAAAGGATCCTTTCCGTTTTTTAAGTCTGAGTGGGTTTTAAAAACTTTTTTTTTTTCTATTTTCTTCCAAAAAGGGCAAAAAACATTACACGTGTGCCCGGATCCCACTCTGTGGCCTCCGTCTGTGAAGCTATGACCGTCTCAGCAAAACTGAAAAATGAATAGCAAAAGCTGGTGTTCCTTTTCTAAAGATGTTCTGTCCTCCGTTCTTAAATGGTACAAGGTCAGCGTGGCCGAAATCCCTGGAAAGGAAACTTTGTTTGGCTTGTGTAATCTTTCTGTTTTATGATCGCCATCACGTGGCACCTTGTTTACTCCAGCGCCACCACCATTACACCACGAGGGCAGGTGGGCTTTTCGCAGTGCTGCTAAATACGCTTCACATGCCAAGTGGGAGCTCAGTGGACCCTGAATATGTCGCCGTCTTTTTAAATTCATGCAGGGAAAATTGGAATTAAAGCCAGTCAGCGGCTTTTCTCAGATTCAGTTCAGAGAAATGTCAATTTGCAGACTCCAATCCTTAGATAATGTGTTTTCCCAGACACAGGTGGTTCTGCAGGTGTCCGTCAGTTGTATGTAATTGCTGTAACGTTGCAGCATCATTTGAATGCAGCCAACACCGACATGCAGGCCGAGCATTAATGCTTGACTGACTGAGTCAACTATATTTTAAGGGTGTTATCTTTACCAATTAATTTACATGGAAAGAACAAATGGAAATGTCTTTTTGTTTGTTGTTGCCCCACAGACACCTTTACAGTACTACATGTCTAAAATACCAACAGCACCAATAGTGATTTGTAATCATTTAAAATTTGACCTCATACATATTCAACTTTTGTTTGATGTCTTATTGTGACCCTGCTGTGTTCTTCATGCGTAATTAAAAACATTTCACGGCTAACATGAAAGACGTTTGAAGGAGCAAAAGTATTTCCCTCAGGCCAAATGGGGACGAGCATGTGACCTACTGCTGTTCCAAATTCACCCACATGCCCCCTGTGTGTCACGGGCAGGTGTTGAGTTTGGTGATTGGCTGAGAAGAGGGCAGGGACCTATCCTGCCCGCCCTCCTTTTTTTAGCTCAGCCTCTGCAATGTCACATCTCGTGCGTGCTACAGTATGCCTCTGTGGCGAGGCCTCAACCGGTGACTGTTCTCGACCTTTTTGTTCCAGGCTGCGATTTTTACACTTCTCTTTTTCCCTCCTTTTAAGTACTTTTTTTTTTTTTTTTTTTTCCTCTCCCCCCCCCCCCCCGCCATATGCCTGTTCACATTTTTGACTGATGGATAGAGATTCAGTTTGTCCTTTTCTAGTTTCAGCTTTACGTGCATTCAGCAGGGCTGTTTTGGATTCTGCATGTTGGCCTAATCCAAGTCTTGGCCCAATGAAATGTCTGGCTGTCTGTCGTCATAACCCAGACAAACACCACAAAACTGTTCAACTACAGCTTTTCGCTCATTTACTCCTTGAATCTTGTCGTCTTTTTGGAATAATGTTCTACACGCCCTAACTTATGTAGTGAAAATGCCCCTCTATGCGTCTGCATATTCACAAAGCACATGATTGGTATTGGTTAATAGCACCTTAAGTCTTCGGATTTATTTTTTGTAAAATTATTATAGTAGTATTTTGGCTGTGAGAAGGTAAAAAGAGTACAATCGGGTCACATTTTTCTTGCCGTCTTGTATTCATGACCTGACTAGTATGGTATAGAGTCAGCTGGTTGACTATGGCTGTCGTCACAGCTGCTCTGTGCGTCGCCGAGCCCCAAGGCCATGTGATGTCTCGCTGTTCTATTTGTGAGCTGGACACCTGAACGGTTTGTACACCGTGTCAAACCAGCTTGTAAACGTCTCTCTCTCAGCTCTATTCATCTGAAGCTACGCTCTGGGGAAAGTGGCTGAGGGGATTTACAAGCTGTGAGAGGAGTAACTGTGTATGTCGGTGAAAACAGAAGATTCTGTTTTGTGTTGTGTTGCGAAAGTGAGTACTTGTCTGCATTGTTGGCCAGATCTGTATTATGTCTCTGCTGTGCTGTTGTAGATGAGGCTTTTGAAATTTGATCTTGGATTGCCAGGATTATCCCCTGCACAATGCAAAATATCACAAGGTTAGTGTTTGGCAGACAGTGCTGTTTACGAAATGACTGGCAACATCGCCGTTTGGTTTACCTTTTGTTCTGGTTTGTCGTTACATAATCAAAAGTAGGATATGAAATGGGACAAGTCCATTATTGCTGACTTTGTAATACTGATATTGCATTATTTCACATTCCAGTATCTGAATAAGATATTGTAATACTTAAATAAGTATATTTTGGAAGAAGTAATATCGCTGTAGCTTTTGCAGGTCTTTGAACATAAGAGGCGCCCAAATAGTTAGTTCATCCGTTCACGTACTTAAGGTAGGAGCCACATATTGATGGATCATGTAGCATGCAGAATACACTGCATTCTATGGTATGTCCAATCAGAAGCTGTTAGACCTCATCTGACTTTTACATTTTGAGTTTGTGCAATGTTTGAATGCAAATTCAGCACAAGTATGTATGAAGCTGATAATCCTCACATGATCAGAACTTTGAGCCTTGCTGTTTCCATTAAAAACAACCTGATCAGAGCCGAAACAATATGAAGGACAACAAAATGAGTGGGGATCCTCAGATTTAAATGTACAGGACAGTTTCAAAGTTATTTTGTTTTGTTTTTTTAACTAAAATGTGTAAATGTATAGCTTAGCTTAAAGTACTCGTATTGCATTCTAGTCAATGCTAAGAGTATGTAGTGTGTACTTAACAGTACTAACAATTCGGTCCTTGCTTATTCAGGCACTTTTCCCAATTAGCTTTTATGCCAGTGTAAATATACGTTACCCTGAAAGTGTTTTAAAACATTTGAAGTTGTTTAGGAATCGTGTCATTCAGAAAATGTCTGTTTTTTTTTTTTTTTTTTTTTTTTTTTTTTTTTATTTTTTTTTTTTTTTTTTTTTTTTTTTTCTGACCAAAAGCGCCATACTTTTTTTTTTTTTTCTTACCCCCTCTTTTTT
>CM022478.1:7029730-7103652 GCA_011952105.1 Coreoperca whiteheadi | reverse complement strand
ATATTTCTAGATGTGAAAAAGAAAAAGATTTGAAGTTGTTTAGGTTTCGTGTCATTCAGAAAATGTTTGTTTTTTTTTTTTTTTTTTTTTATTGGCTCAAAGAATTATGGGATAATTCTGATTTGCGTACAGACCAAAAGCGCCATACTTTTTTGTTCTATTCATACCCACACTTTCTTTTTAAATGGTACATTTGCGCACTTCAGAAAACTGCAATTGGTGTGAAGAACTCAAACTCATCTGTATATCTAAGGTCATTTCCTGTGTGTCCTGATGCAGCAGGGTTTTAATGCAGCTTGTTGTGTGATCTGTGACTTATGTTGATGTCTAAAGGCAGCCAGTGCGAATTTCAACAACACCAGGCTCTACCTCGATGAAATAAGTTGTTGCATCATTGACCAGCAAGCGTGTTTATTGCGTTGGGTTACTGCTGATCATGATGCAAAATGCACCAATAGTAATGTTCTCAATTTCATTTTTGTCTTGTGACACTATCCACGACAAAAGCACTGCAAAATGTCAGAACAAAAAAGGGCTTGATATGGGACTGGAACGGCACCATAGTTTGAGCTTTGAAATGCGCAGTAATCTCAGCCTCATTCCTATCGTGTTTTGTCAACAGGTCCGTTCTCTTCTGTAGAGCTTTTGGTGCAGAGTGCCAGCCAGGATGATTCTGGCGAAATTACAGGGCTTTGGGAAGCAGCTTCTGCGGGTGAAGGTCGTGGACTGTAACACAGAGGACTCCCGCTTGGCTCGATGCCTCAACACGTTTGACCTGGTGGCCCTGGGCGTCGGCAGCACGCTGGGTGCCGGAGTCTACGTGCTTGCTGGCGCGGTGGCCCGCGACAGCTCTGGACCCGCCATCGTCCTCTCCTTCCTCATCGCGGCCCTCGCCTCAGTCCTCGCTGGTCTGTGCTACGCCGAGTTCGGAGCCCGTGTCCCCAAAACGGGCTCGGCCTACCTCTATAGCTATGTGACGGTTGGAGAACTGTGGGCCTTTATCACAGGCTGGAACCTCATCCTCTCCTATGTCATTGGTGAGACACTTTTCAATAAGGAAGGAAAGGAGTTGGTTGCTACGCGGGATATTGTTCAGTTTAAGTGAATACTTCTCCTCCTCACAGGAACTTCAAGTGTGGCCAGAGCGTGGAGCGCAACCTTCGATGAGCTGATTGGAAGGCACATTGAGGCGTTCTGCAGGCAATACATGAGCATGAACGCCCCGGGTTTCCTGGCAGAGTATCCAGACATATTTGCTGTCTTCATCATAATCACATTGACAGGTTAGGAGCAGCCCGGATAGATCGCTCATGTTTTTTAATCTTGGGTTTTAATTTGGCTTCCTTTTCTTGCATAACCGGTTTTCATCTGTCATATTGTTTTTTTTTTTTTTTTTTTTTTTTGAACTGCTTGCAGGGCTGCTTGCATTTGGAGTGAAGGAGTCAGCCTTGGTAAATAAAATATTTACCTGCATCAATGTGCTGGTGCTGCTGTTTGTGGTTATCTCTGGCTTGGTCAAAGGAAACCTGAATAACTGGAACTTGAACCCTGAAGAAATCCTCAATGCCACCAGAAACTCGAGCCTTAAGTGGGTGAAATGAAGAGCTTATTCCCAAAATGTATAATGTGCCTAAAGATATGCCAGAGTTGTGTTTTGTTTTGTTTTTTAATAAGCAAATGTTTTCTTCCTTTTACTTCCAGTATGTCTGATACTTTACGATTAGAAAAAAGTCTCGGTGAAGGCGGCTTCGTGCCTTTTGGCTGGACTGGAGTCCTCTCTGGTGCTGCCACCTGTTTTTATGCCTTCGTAGGGTTTGACTGCATTGCCACTACAGGTGAGAGGAACTACACTCAATTGACAATCAACACACATGGCCCCTATCCTCTGACATCTCCAGTTACGTTTCCTCCCCAGGTGAAGAAGTGAAGAATCCTCAGAGGGCCATTCCTATTGGAATTGTGGCCTCGCTCCTCATCTGTTTCGTGGCATACTTCAGTGTGTCCGCCGCCCTCACTGTGATGATGCCTTACTACTTGCTGGACAAGAACAGCCCACTGCCAGTGGCCTTTAAGTATGTGGGCTGGGAGGGAGCCACTTATGCAGTGGCTATAGGCTCTTTATGTGCCTTGTCGACCAGGTAAGAGGCCCTCTTACTGCCAGCCTGAGAAGATGTAGAGGACTTATAAATTTATAAATTTTCTGGAATGAATAATACATGCATGGTACACTGAAGATTTGATTTTATTATATTATCTATTATCTTTGAATTTAATACTGAACTAGTTGTATTAAAAAATACTCCACTCACTTATTTGCCAGATGACCGAGCTGATCCATTGAGAGTGCATTTTGTGATTTCTTTCTTTCAAGGTGATGGCTCTAAAATGCTGAAAAAACGAATGTTACTTAACTTACTTAAAGGTGCCCTGTGGACCTGCATTGTTGATGTGCTTGCAGCCTCCTCTGCAGTCTTCCCGGCCTTTTTCTTGCGCGTTACCGCCACCTGTAGATCACTGCAATAGTGTGAAAGCATTGGCAGGAATACAAATCATACAAACCTGCGTGTGTCGACTAGTGTTTAAAAAAAAAAAAAAAAAAAAACTCCACAGGGTATCTTTAATTCAGCTTAGTCCCAAAAAGTATGGACATAGAATTTTGTAGTGTGTGGTTGTTTTGTTTTTTTTGCATGTGCGTGTGTTATTTTTACATTTTTTTTTTAGCGCGGATTAATCAGCAGAGAATATTTCCCGAATATTACATAGCCTAAGCTAATTTTTGATGCTTGTCCTTAGATGGTCTTTTAGCCCAGATTATGTAGACACCCATGTCCAATTTAAATTATTATATTTGTATTGCTTTTAGTCTGAGGTTGTTTTCACGGTTTGTGCCCCTTAGTTCAAGTTAAGGGAAATCTTAAACAATATATTAGACCGTACAAAGTGCTTCCTACTTTGTGGCAACAGTCAAGTTATATTTTCTAACTGTGTGCATTCACTTGCACGGCATGCTTTTTTTTTTTTTTTCCTCTTTCTTCTGTACTAGTTTACTAGGCTCCATGTTCCCAATGCCCAGAGTGATATGGGCCATGGCAGAAGATGGCCTGCTCTTCAAAAGCTTGGCTAAAATCAGCCCACGAACCAAAACCCCTCTAACAGCTCACACGTAACAGCTACAGGTGTCGTGGCAGGTGAGCTCACTAGCTAAACCTACTAACTGTCTGGGGTTCCCATCAGAACCCTACAAGACACTCTTGGTACACATGGCCTCACCGCAAGCACCCAACCCAAGCCAAGGTGGTCACACAACATGAAGATAGTCCTGCAGATTTGATATTTCTAATTCACGATAATGCTGACACAGCAAATCCTGATAAAGCATCCTGACGTTTACAAGCATCCTGGGCGTTTACGAGGATGCCGGGTTGAGACTGGCTGCGGTTGAGACCCTGTGTGAAACCCAGAGTTCACTAACTTTCTTTCTTTAAGTTACAAATGTCTGCCTCCTCCTTCCTCCTCCTCCTTCTTCCTCCATCCATGCCTTACGTCTCCTTGGCTCCATGTTTCCGCTTCCACGTATTATCTTTGCTATGGCTGGCGATGGCCTGCTCTTCTCGTTTCTGGCACGTGTCAGCGAGCGGAAGACGCCCACCATCTCCACCTTGGTGTCAGGGCTTATGTCTGGTAGGTAGCTGAGATGAGGCCAAAGGTAACGGTGCACTCTTGTGGATGGAGGATGGTGGCAAAATCACCTACAAATGTAAATAAATGGAGCTGTACAGCAATAGTTTGAAAATGATTGATTTTCAAAGTATGAATTATATAAAAAAAAAAATACTATCTGCATTATATTGTGGTTGGTTTGCTTTTTGCAGGTTTTTTTTTTTTTTTTTTTTTTTTCTTTTTGGATTAGTTTGAAGACATCTATCATCTTGCTGATGTTGTGCATTTTTCTCCTGTGTGTCCTGCAGCTGTGATGGCTTTCCTGTTTGACTTGAAGGAGCTGGTTGACCTTATGTCTATTGGCACTTTGCTGGCCTATACTCTGGTGGCTGCCTGTGTGCTGGTCCTCAGGTACTCCTCATCTCTCCGCTTGTATATCCAGTCTAAGGTTGACAGGACACTAGAGGATTACCAGGCTGAATAACACCGTATTAGAACATCCTCTCACTGGGAAGGAAATCCCCAGTCAGACCACTCAGTCCAAATGTGTGCGCGAGTGTTTAAGGCCCTCACAGTTTCCGTTTCTATTTGATGTTCGACGGCTGATCAGAGCTGCCTCGATGATATCAAACATGCAGTCTTCAAATACAGGATCGTGGAGGCTTTGAGGGTGAGAATAGCCAATGAAAGTTTATCAAAGTCAAATATAATTTGAGTGATTCAGAGATAATAATTTGGAATCTTCTACCTTCCTAAACCTACTAAACTCCAGCCTCCCAAAATATAAGCCCTTTTTTTTTTTGGTTTGTATGCATTTCATGTATTTAGTGCTTGTTAGATTGCAGTAATGAATCATTTGTAACATATTCACTAGCGAGAAACCATTTTTAAACCTTTTGGATTAGTTTGAAGACATCTATCATCTTGCTGATGTTGTGCATTTTTCTCCTGTGTGTCCTGCAGCTGTGATGGCTTTCCTGTTTGACTTGAAGGAGCTGGTTGACCTTATGTCTATTGGCACTTTGCTGGCCTATACTCTGGTGGCTGCCTGTGTGCTGGTCCTCAGGTACTCCTCATCTCTCAGCTTAAATATCCAGTCTAAGGTTGACAGGACACTAGAGGATTACCAGGCTGAATAACACCGTATTAGAACATCCTCTCACTGGGAAGGAAATCCCCAGTCAGACCACTCAGTCCAAATGTGTGCGCGAGTGTTTAAGGCCCTCACAGTTTCCGTTTCTATTTGATGTTCGACGGCTGATCAGAGCTGCCTCGATGATATCAAACATGCAGTCTTCAAATACAGGATCGTGGAGGCTTTGAGGGTGAGAATAGCCAGTGAAAGTTTATCAAAGTCAAATATAATTTGAGTGATTCAGAGATAATAATTTGGAATCTTCTACCTTCCTAAACCTACTAAACTCCAGCCTCCCAAAATATAAGCCCTTTTTTTTTTTGGATTGTATGCATTTCATGTATTTAGTGCTTGTTAGATTGCAGTAATGAATCATTTGTAACATATTCACTAGCGAGAAACCATTTTTAAACCCCTCATAGTGGAAACGGTGTGCGTCCTTCAACTTGGTTAAGATTTGACAAATCTCCTTGTGTGTCCTCCGCCTTAGTGAACAGCAGTTTTGGGAGTCCCGCAGTTTCTACGTCTGGTTTTGACTGTCTGTTTTGCCGTCTGAAGGTACCAGCCTGAACAGCCCAGCGCGGCCTACGAGATGGCCAACACTCAGGATGAGCTTGAAATCGCTGAGTCTTTTAACGAGGGGAGTATCGACATTTTGCAACAACCAGACGATCGCTTCACAATCAAGAATCTACTTTACCCTTCGAACACGGAGCCGTCCCCACTGTCCGGGTTTGCCGTCAACATTTGCACCAGTGTAATTGGTGAGACGCACACAAAGCCCAGAGAAAACTGGATGAAAGTGCCTGAAAAATTCACCCGGTCGCTGATTCGGCACCTCATCTGATGGCCTCTCTTTACTGTCTTATTTTTCCCTCCAGGTGTTTTGGTGTGTGTCTTCAGCGTTGTAGCTGTTCAAGGAGGGCTGGCACACTGGTCAGTGTCTGTCCTCAGTATTATCATGGCGGCCTGTCTGATTCTCACCTTCATTGTGTGGAGGCAGCCGCAGAGCAAGGCCAAGCTTGCCTTTAAGGTAGGGTCTGTTCAGTCAGTCACGCGTACAATATGACATTGTCAGAATGGGATAAGCGGGTTGTGTAAATTACTCTGCAAATCACAATAACCCCTTCTGTACACTTGAAGGTTTCATAAAAAGCCCTACAATAAAAAGCAAGGGGTTTTATTGTAGTTTTATTGTGCTGTAATGTGAGTGGTGTAAAAGGGAACCGAGCAAACATCTACAAACAAACAGAGGAGAGGGGGAGGATTTGCTCTTCGGAGGTTATTTGTCCTAACCTGCTAAACGACTAAACATCTTTTAGCCCAACAGCTACATTTTGCATGTACTTAACATTATCGCTGACTATTTACAAAGTACAAGTTCCCTTCATTTCAGTTCATTATTAAAATCAACTTGCAGAGTCATGAAACTTCCATGAATTTTGATATGCCATCAGCATAGTGAACATGTCCTCGTTTTCATTTCATTGTATGGTAATGCAGACGGACAATTGTATTAAAGCATTTTCATGCTGTAATAAAATGAATGGAACCCAATGGATGCCTAAAAAAAATATGAAATAACGTTTGGCTCAAATGTAAATTTGTTCATTGTTCAAGGCCATCCGCTTGACCAAATAAACGAGGCTGATTTTTGGAGGAATGTCCACTATATAAAAACAATACAAACACAATGTACTGTAGCTTCAATGGAGAGTATTAACAAGCAACTACAGAATGTACATGCGATGTAGTCAAACTATGTAGAGAAATGCTTCTTTTGAATTCTATCTACTTATGCCAAAGGGAAAGGTGTTTAGGAGGTTAATTAATGGAATAAAACACAAAATGGCATTTAAGGTTGATAAACCAAAATTCATAAAGACTGTTTAAATATACTGTATTTTCCCCCATATTGACAGCACTATGACAGCATCATGATAGTACAAACAATTTATCTAGCAGGTCAAAGGTTATTTTAATACAAAAACCCTTGATTGCACTCTCAGAAAAGATAAATACACGCACTCTCTCCTCACAGGTTCCCTTGCTGCCCTTTGTACCGGTCATTAGTTTGTTCATCAACGTCTATCTGATGATGCAGCTCGACAGAGGAACCTGGATACGCTTTGCCATCTGGATGGTCTTAGGTACTTTGGATTTTTGCCCGACAGTGTCAAATATTATCTACTTTACTACTTCATGTTTTGAAAAGGAATGAATGTATTTGCCACAATGTTTCTACACCATTCTGTAGGTTTCTTTATCTACTTCGGCTATGGTATTCGCAACAGTGCAGAGGCAGCGTTGACCAGGTCCGACACCTACACGCCAGCCTGCGCAATAAAGGGTGAGCCCATGGCCACGGAGAAGGAAGCCTTCCTCCCGACCAGGCAGAGCGCCACAGGAGATGGCGACAACGGAGATTCCTGAGGAAAAAGGAGGTTCACTAATCCACTCTGTTCTGCATATCAAAGATGGACGTGCGTTTAACATTCTCCAAAATCACTGCAAATCCAGGAGACATAGAGACTTTTATGCATTTCTCCAATCAGAGCGTTGAGTTTAGTAATTCTGGCCAAAAATGTTGTCCAAAATGGCTATGGGCTAGAATTAAAAAGGTTAATTAGATGTAATGGCTAAGTGAAAACGTTTTTAAAAGATGAGGTGAATCTCCATACATCAGAAAATCAAGATTTTAGCTTTTTTATTTTCCAGCTAAAAGTAATTTTTTTTATGTTTTGCACTTTGATTTGATCAATTTCACTAAATACACTAATTCTGTGGACAGCAACCAAAGGCAACGCACAAGTAGTTTTAACAAAATGTTGTCAAATCATATATCTATTGTGGAAATGGAATTTGGTTTCATAATCCGCAGTACATCAGACTAATGAGACCATTCTTTTCTATGTTATTTCTCTAATAACATATTTGACCTCAACTTAATTTTTGATTTGATATTTGTAACTGCTCTCCCAGCTTGAAAATGCTCTACATTTTCATATGTTGGCAATTTACAGAAGAGACATCATGATTTATAAAAGAAAAAAGATGTTTTGGGTAAATGTGCATGGGTTTGGCAGATGTCCTGGTAAGTGTTTGTCACTCATCTGGCTGCATTAGGAGGCACAGTGCCGGCTATTGTGTCCAAATCCCATGGGAGATTGTTTTTGGGTTTTTTTTTAAATCCACATCCCCTTTACTTCCAATCCTTTTTAAGAATCAAGAAAATGTATAGTTTTAAAATCACAGCGGAGAATTTCACTGTATCTTCAGTGCCTTTGGTGTGGTAAGTGGTACAACCTAGTTATGTAGATATTGGGGTCCTGAGAAAATACGCTGTATTAACAGAAAGCACAACTCTGTGCCTGTTTTTATTTTTATTTTAAGTTTTTCCACATTAACAGTATAGCTCAGAGAAAAGCGCCATGGTGCCCTGAATGATCTGGTACAGTTCTTTGGGATCAGTATATCTCTCTGTGAAAGGGCTGATGTTAAGTGGATTTGTCTTCTAGTTGATTGATGGTTTCCTCATGGTGCACATTTACCAGAGATCAAATACGCCAGTGTTGTCTCCATCACGGAGCTGCACTATTTTTACTAGCCAAAGAAAAAGCTACTTGAAAGGATTTATTTAGAATGTTACACCTTTTTAGAGGTATGATATTGCTGTATCACCTGCTAGAATTATGATATATATATATATATATGAGTCCGTATATAATGCACTCTTTGGATTTTTAAAAGCCTATATTTATAATCTATAAGAGAAATGTCACCTTAGTGGACCATTTTCACTTTTTAGTTAACATACATCTGAATGGGATGACGTACAGTCAGTTGGTGATACTGAACGTTGTTTATCGCGACATGTCGAGGTATGTGTGTTCACTAAAGACTCAAAAAGCAACAAGGTGAAAAATCTCTTTATGTGTGGACTTTTTAAATGAACACCACGATGACCTATTTTCATTTTTTGCTATTTATGTTCCATTTGAAGAAACTATTGATGTAACCCGAAGCCAAATTCTGTTAGATTTAATTGGATTGTGTCAAAAAAAAAAGTTGCTTTTTATTGACAGTTGCTGTAGATTTAAAGTAGTAGTGACATTAAAGTAGCCTGCAAGATTAAAATACTATTACTTAAACTCCTACTTTGTAAGTAAACCGTGTGTGTGTGTGTGTGTGTGTGAGACTGCATTTTAAGACATCGAAGCAAAACTTGTTTTGTAAATATCATGGATTGAAGACACCAGCCTTTATTTAAACTGGGAGATGTTTGAAACAGTTGGACATTGTCACATAGGTTTTCTTTATTATTAAAGTCACATGCATCGTTACCTGTTCTTTAAAAAAAAAAAAAAAAAAAAAAAAAAAGCCAATTTCAAACATTAACTTTGTTTGGTTTTTTTTTGTTTTTTCTTGTAAATAGAGTTTGGATTTCGCTTGAAAGTTACTGCCCATATTACAACTTTCTGTAACCATATCACCCAACAGCTTTCATCTATAAACTATTTAGTTGCAACCATAAATAACATTATACAATACAAGCTGTGCCAACCAGTATTGTAGCTGTTAACAGTAAATAGATGTAATATATTTGTTTGAAAGATCCAAGTGGAGGCATTCATTAGATGAGTATCCTCTCCCTTTTCACTTGGATGCAGTACATGATTTGTAATCCACTAAGCCCAGTGTTTTGGCCCTTTGTTATGTAAGCTGCAGTTACATTAAAACTCATGTGAGGCTTCAGCCATGCTAATGAAACCACACATAGTTTGAATGTTTGTCCTTGGCACTGTGGTTTATGCAAACATTTGCATGCTGCACTCAAGCATTTCAAAACTTTTTTTTTTTTTTTTTTTTAAGATTGGAGGGAAAAAAAAAAAAAAAAAAAAGAGTTGATCTTGTAGTTATGACTGTTAAGTTATGAACATGTTTACAGTGTATCAGAGCGGCGAAGGTCAGCTGTTCAGCATGTGTTGTCCTGCATTGGTTGTGGTTTGTATAGTTCCGGCTGTAAATAAATAAAATAACGCTGAAAGTTAAAGCCACAGACTTTTGTCTTTTTGATTGGAGAAGCGAGGCGCACACATCCCAGCAGCAGTTACACAAAGGGTGGGTGTGTGTGTGTGTGTGTGTGTGTGTGTGTCCGTCTATTTTCAGCATGTGTTCCAATTGTTTTTCATTTTCAGTCATGTGTTCCATTTGTTTTTCATGTTTAGTCACGTTTACATTTGGTCATTTAGCAGACTCTTTTTATCCAAAGCAACTTACATATGAGGAAGACAATGGAAGCAATCCTAACAACACAAGGTAACAAAAATGCACAAGTGCACCAGAAACGGGTCTGTTAAAGCCCAGCACAGTATACAAAGCTAAGGATAGGAAGGGTTTGTTTTGTTTTGTTTTTAAAAAAAGAGAGAGAAATGAAGTAGAAGTTAGGTGTTGATTTATAGAATAAAATATATTTCTTAATGACAGAACCGTTTGGCTGGAGGGGGGCAGAATCTATAATTGACCTTCTCCTTTTACAGATATAATAATAATAATAATTAATAATGGAATTGTATTTATGTAACGTTTGTGCACTGTCCAAAATACAATAGGATACACCTTTTGTATGATCCAAAGAAAGCTCTTATCTAGAAGTAAATATTGCATACACGGAAAACCTGGATTTGCGCGGCCACCTACCCGGTCTGATGCCGCTGTATGAAGCTCTAGTGAAGGGAAAACAAATCGATGTTTTCACCTGCAGGGGGCGACCTGGGCCCGTGTCGGCATGGGCGTTTAGTCGCCTCTCCTCTCCTCTCCTCTCCTCCCTGTTTTCCAGCGATGCCGCAGACTCTGTCCTCTTCATCACAGCTCGAGCTGGTCGCCTCCTCCCTGCTGCTTCTCTTCACGGCCGAGCCTCTTCTCCAGCGGACTGCCGCTCTGAGCGGTAAGGACGACCATTTCACGCCGGGGGGGGGGGTTGGGGGGTGGCGGGGTTCTGTCGCTCTCAGGTGAGCGGCGGTCATAATTGGATTTATTGCCTCTGCTGCATCTGCTGCTGAGACTGCGGATGATCCTGGTGGTGGTGGTGGTGTTTGTGTTAACGTTGTTATGTTTCAAGTCATCGGCTGATTGTTTCCAGGAGTGCAAATTCCAATGTAGCTGTTGCATGCTGTGAAGCTGGGTGGGTGGGGGTGCACACCTCAGAGTGTGTGTGTAATGGGGTCAGACCCTGGATTATGTGTTCTTTCACCTCTATCGTGTGTGTGTGTGTGTGTGTGTGTGTGTCGGTGTCTGTCCTAAAAGCAACCAAGCATTCCTCTTCCTATTTGGGGATCTTGTGCCTAGATGCACTTTATTTTTAGAAACTGTAAAATGAGGAACAAGGCAGCATGAATGAATGAATGAATGAATGAGCCAGTGACAGATGCCTGCTGGGGAGGTTTGACTGACCACCACAGTCACCCAAAAGGCCTGATTTTTTTTTTGTTGCATTATGTAGGATGCGACAGTGAAGTGAGGAGGACCACTGAGGCCTCAATTATCTTATCGGCGAAAGCTTGGTGATTATACTGATTTAACCTGATACCTAGGAAACATTTGCCTTCGCACGTCACATTAAGGTTTTTCCGGCACGTATGTTGCTTCTGCACCTAGCGTGCCTTCGCTTGCAGGCCTTAGAAGCACACACGTTTGCTGCTGTTCCAGTTTGCTCAAGTCACAGCACCCGAGATTCGTCTGCGAGCTTTGGTTGATTACACAAGGAAGTCGGGGCCACTGAAGCATTAAAAGGGGAGGGAGACCGATGCCTCCATTTTCATCCATCTTCAATATTTCATGAGGATTTCCAGCTTAAGCATCAAGTGAAGCGTGGCGGACAAATGAAGGCCTCGGTCTGTGCTCTGCTTCCGTTATATGACTGCTAAAGCTGGAGGAGCTTCTGTTTCACTGAGGAAAAACACACACGCACACTCCCACAAGCTCAAGCACAGATTTCATGAGAGGTGAAGGTCTTGCCATCATGCTGCATATCAGGAGGCAGGTGGTGGGGTGAGTTGCTGTACAATGGGGGGATGGGGAAACATGCTCAGGGAAGCGTTTTGATGGGGCGAGCATACAGTTCCTCAATCTTCCTTGTGCGGTGATGGCAGGTTAATTATCAGCTGTCGGGGCGGCAGGTAAAACATGAGGAAAACAACCAGGGAGCGTAAATTAAAACGGTAACAACAAAGGGATGGAAGTGACAGGGCCAGAGCAGGAATGAGCCTGGCACAGTGACAGCTTGCATGTACAGTAGAACAGTATGTGCCGTGTGGGTGGAAAAGGCAAATGGGTTGGTAAAGGAAGTGAAGAATATCACTCCAGGAGCTCAGGGTACTTGCACTGCACTTGTTCACTCAGTAGGACTAGTAGTATCCTGCTCTTTCTCGCCTTGACTGTGACGCTCAGCTCTCCAGAGGTCTGTGAAGAGAAAGAGGTCGAAATAAATTCCAAAGTTTAATTATCTCTGAAAATTTTCATACAGAATGGGAGACTGTGAAGCAGAACATTATCAAATTCGCGGTTAGAATAATGTGAACTCAGCTCACAAAAGTATGGCAGGTAGGGTAAAAAGATTTAAGGGTAATTTGTTTAGCAAGCTAGGGTGCATTTGGGGCTTCTGGGAGATCTGGTTCCAGATATACGGACTATCTGTCCCCCTGTTGTTTATTCTATCCTTTTTTTTTTATCTTCCCCACTCTTGAAAGCCCAGTTTTAAACTCCCCGAACTAGTGAGCCATCACCATCACCCCTTTTCTATACGAGTGTCATATGATCTGTACTGTGGCGTGTGTGGTGCATTGATTTGGAGTTGGAAATCAATGTAAGGGATGGAGAAGCAGTCCTGGCTGCAGCAGACACAGTCCTGTTACCAGTTTACAGCTTCTCTCTTGAAACGAGACTTAATTTATCCAGTTCGTCATGGTCGTCAGGCAACATGGTACATGTAAAAAACTTTATCAGCGGTTCGTCGGTTGTTTGCTTACCCAGACGGAGTTTGGGGCTTCATGTGGTTGAACAGCAGTGCAGTAACCATGCAGTGCTGCGAGAGACCCGATAGGGAGGCGGGGGAGAGGCAGGTGTAACAGAATCTGATTCATTGGTCTCTGTTCTGCAGTGCAGGTGCTGAGACAGCATTTAGTGTGGTGTGTTTGCCTCCACTTCAAACAGACGCTTCTGTCTCTGCACCCTCTTTGCATTTCTTTTTAAGTGTACTTTCACAAATATAAAAGTCAGAAAACACAAGCGGTTTTGTAGCCAATAGCATTTCCCCTCCTCCTTCTAAACATGCAGCAAACTCTATCATCAAACAACAGCACAGTTTTATTTTCATAAGAAGGGAAATGTGTGAGTGAATTTATTAGGACAACAATGGGAGCGAAGAGATGAGGTTGCGCAGCAGTCAGTCAGGTTTCATGCTAAGTGGCTGATGAGTCTAACAAGGACAAACAGAGAATTCGAATTTAGCCCTGCTTTTGCCCCCAGCTCTTTAAAACAAGCTTTTGTTTTGCTCTTTCATTTTCAGTCCTGATGACATCCCTTTTAGCGACAAGTACCACTGCATAAAGCTGAAATATAATGTATTTTATTTCCTTGCGTTTTTGTGCCTTGAAATGAGTCGGTTATGACTACCTAAGTGGAAAAAAAGTTGTTGTTTTTTTTACTTGGAGGTTAATTTATGATACTTAGCTGAACTTGACAACCAGAGCTGAATGAAGGCAACGATTGCACGGTGGGAACCGAATGAGCAGGTGCTTTTGTGAGAAAGAATTGCTGCCTGAGATCAGAGGCTCTGTTAAAGCTCTCTGTACTGTACAAGAGTCCACTCGGGAAATAGGTCAGTTGCAGACATCCTTTATTATGTGCTGAAGACATGGAGGGGAATAGCAGAGATGGAGCCCCACTGGTTTCTTCCAAATTACAGTAGAGGGCTAATCAGAGACCCTAAATATCAGAACAGCTGAACAACCCTACTGGCTGCTAATAATCACTGGGTTGTTATAGCAATTATTAAATACAGCTCTTTAAATCCATAATGAGCAGCCAGACTGTGGTACCATGTGCACCAAAACCTTAAATTCATTTGACAGTCTTAAGCTTGATAGGTTGCCCTATAATGATCTCAGCAGGGCAAGTCAGTCCCACATGGCACTGGCATGTTTGGGTTTTTTTTGTCTTTGTTCCTCATGACTTCTGGTGTGCAGAGATCACTTGATTTGGGGCTAATAGTTCATTCTGTTTGTAGAGGTTCCTGTCACATTGAACAGCCTCTTAAAATATTATATAAAAATGATATCAAGTGCAGATACAGCCAGTAAGATGAGATCCCCACCGTCTTTGTTGGCTGTTGACTATATTATGTCTGGGGATCTATAAAATTTGAGGAGTGTTTCAGCAGTGAATCTATTCTCTTCCATCTATTAATGGAACGGTAAGAAATGACTAATGCAAGTGGCAAAATGCTAGGGATTACAGAAAATTACAGTTGCCGCTGCATGTAAATGATCTTGTTATAACAAAGTTGCTTGTATTTTTAAGAAACAATTTCAGAAACTACACTGAAAAGCTGATGGTTAAACAGAAGCATAAAACAGGAAGCTGAACAGCAGGAAGTTCATTTCATTGGCTTTAAAAAGACTAAGACTATTCTCGGACAGTTATTGCAAATGCTCCTGCTCATCCATCTCTGAGTCTGCACATATTTTTTTTTTGCCTGAAGAAGCCAGTCCAGTGTTGCATTCCCTGCGTTAAACTTAGGAACCTCAAGTTAAAATGGAAATATTATAATGAAAGTGGAATTTCCTTTTGACCTTAGAGGTTTGCAGTCTGTTTCCCTCTCGTGTCCTCTTGATAAATGGTGTCGTTGTTAAAAGCCTACCTTTTATGGGATTCTCCTGTTGTGATTGGATAGCTTTCAGTCAGTGAAGAAAATAATTTTGGCAAATAACAAACCATTAGTAAGGTTTGTCCTAGTTTTAGGTTTTGTTTGCAAAACAGACTTCTGACTGGATTAGACTGAATCACATTCTAGCACACAGATCTGAGAACATGTTGTTACTTTGTTACCAATGATCTTATACTCCATAGAGTATATTGTTTTACTAGTATAAGTATAGAATTCAGTTACATTGCGTAAAATACGCTTCAGATTAGTAAGAAACCACTGAAATTGAATTTCCTTTTTTAAATCAACTGCAGAAGCTTCTCTTTTGAAAAAGTGCCGCACAATGTTCTGTGCTTTTCGCAGGTGTGCTGCTAAAAATTCAGGCCCCCTGACAATAGTTCATTCAGGGCCCCCGAAACAATAAATAAATCTAATCATTGCATGTTTCATTGCTGGGAAAAAAGTGACTTCATCAATTAACAGTTACATACGGAAGCAGGCAATTTACTTCATTTTGCTGGCTTTCATAGGAGCACAGAACAGGTGTTAAATACTTTCTTGTCAAGTCTTATTTTTTTTATTTGTCATGTTTTGTTTTCTTTATAGGTTAAGGACCCCAGATGTCATGAAGATCCATCTTCCAAATTAGACGTGAGCTTCAACAACTCTGATTACTGGCATACTGGAACGAAATGTGAACATCAATTCTAGGCTCCTGCTTTGCCACTGAGACTCTTTGTTGGGTAGGCAGACTTTCGGAATTGATGCCATGGATGATTGATTTTTAAAGTGCTTTTGAGGGCGCTGTAAACCCAGAGCCGTTTCCAAAATGTGTGAGCGCGGAGAGCCCTTCGGTGAGGGGGAGCTAACGAATAACAACCACCAGGGTGGCGTGCTGGCTGATGGGGATGCCAACGCCAATGAAATCCGGGCAGAGGATGGCGGGAGGATGGGTGATACCGGCACTCAGTTGGGGCTGATGACTGAAACAGCAGAGCAGGACAAAGTCATCATCTGGGGTACAGACTCCCAGTGTGAAGACCCTGAGCTGGCTGAGTTTGAGATGCTGGAGTGCCAGGAGCTGGAGGCCTACCTAGTTGGGGAGGGAGAGGACTTTGTTGGGCTTGCAGACCGGAAAGACCTTAAAATACGGCCTTCATCATACAGCAAAGCCTCAGTAGAACAGGCGACAGATAATACGAGCAGGGAAGAGAGAAAGTCTATTATGCATGGTGCCAGTGAGCAGGAATCCAGTGCCTCTCATGTCTCTGGGAGCAGAGAGGCGTCCAGGACTGAGTTAAGCTCAGAAACTGGTGTCTTTGTGTCCTGTCTGTCCACCATTTCAAGCATGGACACTGCTGTGGACACTGCTGGCATGACCCAGATGACCTCTGGTCCTTACTCAACCGTCTCAGAAGACCAGACTCTGGTTTCCCTGATTTGCAACACTGAGAGAGGCAAGGACTCTCAAAGAGCTGATCAACCTTCCCTCTCCTCTGGAAAAAGCACAATATACCAGAAAGATGTGGACATGAATTTGAATTCCACATTTCACTTAGATGATGATGCACAAGTAAGCAATGGAGTTGTTCCATTTAATGATGTCATTGATGAGCACAGGAAGAACAATAACCAGATAAATAAAGCAGGGAATACCATTTCAGAGCGAGATTGTGATCAAGGGAGAAGTATTGAGCACAAGGGTTTACCCACTGCAAAAATATCACATGAAGAAAGCAACACCAAAATGGATAAAAGCAC
Organism: Coreoperca whiteheadi; assembly: GCA_011952105.1. Classification (NCBI taxonomy): domain Eukaryota; kingdom Metazoa; phylum Chordata; class Actinopteri; order Centrarchiformes; family Sinipercidae; genus Coreoperca; species Coreoperca whiteheadi. Next base: position 7,087,171 of record CM022478.1, on the reverse strand, counting down.
ACAAGCTGATGCGGCCCCTGATGTGAACTGCAGCTCACACAAAACAGGTACAAAGGGGACTCAGTCATCAATTGAATCCAAAGCCATAAAGAAACAAGGATCATTTGATAACACATTGAAAAAACAAAACTCTTTTGACAAAAGTTTTAAAAAGCAGCCATTGTTTGAGAATAATTTAAAGAAGCAGCTCTCTTTTGATAACAGCTTAAAAAAGCAGGGCTCTTTTGAGAACCTGGTCACCTCCAGTCTGGAGAGGAGGAAACCATGGGGAAGCCCTAGTCGACCAGCAACTCCTACTTCCCCTAAAACATCCTCCTCTTCCCCCAAGAGACGACCGCCTGGTTCTCCAGCCAAGGTCCAGGGCATCAGGGCACTGAGCTTGGAGCGCAGCAACTCCGCTCAGAGAGGTTTAAGTGAAACCGTCAAACCGCCAAGTAAGACTAGTTTGAGCAGTGGCATCCCCAAACCCCTCATGCCTAAGCAGAAAGAGCCTGAACCCAGGAGGTCTTCTCCTCCCCAGAAGCCTAAAAATATCCGACCAAAAATCATCACCTATGTTCGAAAGAATCCTCAAGCAAAACCACAACTGACCGATGCGCCACTCGAAGCCTCCACACTCCAACTAAGAATATCTACTCACTCCAGCCCGCCAGCTCACAAAGATCCAAAGGTCGGTCCTCAACCTAAATCCACACTGGTGCTATGTTCCTCCAACCTGCTGTTTGACAAATATCGACAGGAAATGCAGAAGGCTGGGTACTATCCTCCAGGCATGGCTGTGACTGGGGTGAAACCTCCAAGCACCACCATCCCTCAAAGGCTGAGTGGGAAGTCTGGCAGTTTCCACGAGGATATACCTGAGAAATATCTCCAAGAGGTGAAAAATTGACTTTTGATTTCACCTATGCACTTCCCATGTTTCAAACCTTGAAACATAACGTGGTTATATATTGATAAATTCTGCAAAATCTTTGAGTGCATGTGCCTTTCCACAGTTGTTTTATCAAAAGGAAGATTACATATGAAGCTGTTCTGGCATCCTAAATGTGACGACACAAGGTCTGTGTACAATCTGATAGCATCTAAGCTAGCTTAACAGTATTGCTAAAAATAAAAGTCACATTTGATGAATGCAGAAGAAGTCTTCTCTGATTCTTCTTGCAGGTGGCTAAGGGCTAATTTTGAAGTGACCACATTTCCTGGGATGCAGCACTTGTCATTAACTGACGGTGCTCTTTGCTGTTGCAGCCTCACTTTCTGATTTAGGGTCACAAAATGGGTATAGCATTACATTAAATGACAATGCAAAGTGAAAGAATCTAGTTTACTATAGCACTCCATTAAAAAATAATAATAATAATAACAAAATTATTATTATATCATCCGATTGGCTGATCAGTTGAAATATGTATTGTGATGACCCTGATTGACTGTATTGGTAATGTCCCTCAATAGCATGTTTGCCAAGAAGGAGGTAGTGTCTACCGCTCACCCAGAGCTCTGAGGCCTCAGTTGGGGTTAGGGGCGGTCACCAGGCAGCCTGCAGCCAACACAAGAGTTCAGCAGTCAGGTCAAAGGTCAGCCCCAGCCCCAAGCCATGCTCCTCAGGCAGCCGGAGCGTCCACCCATGGCTACCAGGATCCTGCAGGTGAGATATTGATCTGCTGGCATAAACGATTCAATGTGAAATGTTACTATAATTTTAGTCACAGTAAAAATGTGCACGCGGTGTCGGCACATGCCATGTATGATTTTGTTGTCAGAATTCATAAGAAAAGGAAATTAAGAGTTATCTCATGACGTGTAATTCCGTTTTTTCAAATAAGAGATCACAATAGCATATTTGACATGCTGCATACTTATGTGCTTACGTTGTAAACCAGCTAGACCATTGTGGGAAAATAATTTTATTAGAGCTTTCTCATCTCTCTGCATGCTTTGCTATTCTGTGCACATCCCACCCCCATGGTGTCGAGCTGCAGAGAAGTCATATTCTTCGGCATGCTGAATGATTTACCTAATTATTTAACTATTTTTTTCCTGTCATGCTTATGGATGAGGCTTGGCTTTTGGCACCTAAACTCTTTGAAGTGCAAAGCATTTCATAGCAATGTAACTCACCCATCCTATTAACTTGCGCTGCATATTTCTACCTTCTCACATTCTAAGTAATAATCTAGTCAGCTTCCACATATGGTGCACTCTTACGTGCATTTTGATCAATGAATCAAGGTTTTCATATGTTTTCATCGATGTGTGTCGTCTATTTATCTACATGAGTTTAGCGAAAGTGACATGGATCCTCTTTTTTTTACTCTTCAGAGGAGACATGATGGTTTTTCCTGTTGTAATTAGTAGTGTATTGACTACATATTTTTCCTCCCAATACATCTTGTGCCATCATATATATCAGAGTAAATCATCATTTTAGGTTTTTCTCATTGCAATCAGCAGGATTTGCTCACTCACCCTGCAGCTATGTATAAAATAATGATCCTAAAGAATAAAGCAGATTTTTTTTTTTGCTGCAATTGTCAATTGTGCCATGTCATTCGTGGAATCTAAGACTGGATTCATATTTCTTTATTACTTTTATCTATAAATAATTTATTTGGAATTTTGGCACGGGAATGTAAGAAAGTATGGCCCTTATCTCAGTAGGTCTTGGAGAGCAAAAGAGGTCAGGAGAAAGAGGTCCAGAAACCACCCCCAAGAGCCTCCTGCTCAAACCAGGCCAGTCTGGCCTCCGTCCTCCAGGCTTCTCCGCCCTGCCAGCTGCCCGTCTGGCCTCCTTCGGCTTCGTCCGAAGCTCCAGTGTCTCATCTGTGTCCAGCAACCAGTCTAACGACAGCAGTCACAGTGATCCCTGCCGACCCTCTCAGCGTGAGTCACACATTTCATATATATTAGGGTTATACCGTTTTTACTGCTCTTTGTACTAGTCCCAGACAGCAGACAGACAGCGTTCTGTACGATTAAAAGGATATTCCACAGTTTCACACATCTCCTTATTAGTTCACCAGTAGTAGTGGCTGCCCCTGCTGTCCTCAGTTACTATAGTAACAGCTACTCACTTCCTTTCTTTTTTCATTCATTTATTACAAGTAGGTGCTGAAACCTGCTGCCCCACAGGGTCTTTGATGAAGAAATCTTTAAGTCACTCTCCTCCCTCTGCTGCCTCTCCTCAGCCTGCGTACTGCAGTATTTTATCTGGATCAGATCGTGGAGCTCAGTCCGATGCCACCTCTCAAAAGCTTCCTTCAGCCTTCATTTAGCCAAATCTATGCTTGTACAATTCAATTCACAAGCTGAGACTGAGATATTAAGAACTGTGAACAAGCTCAGAAGTTGTCCGTTGAGACAATATTTTTTATGTCTTACAGAGAAAGCATAATACTGACTATAAGCAAAATATGTGTTTTGTTCCAGTATGGAGCTACTGCAGAGTCATTTGTTCATAGTGCTGACTCAATCCAACCACTGTCTGAAAAATGCTTAGACATACTGTAAAAAAACAAACAAAATCCTGTTTTCCCCTCCTGCCCTTTTACATTCACAAAATAACTCCGTAAAACAAGTTTTTACTGTAAATATAAAAAGACCAAAATCAGATCTAAAGAATTCAAACCACCCAAAATAGACACATCCTGATAGACTGATTGCCAAAAACACTTGACCATTTTGTATTTCTTAAAATTGGTCTGTTTGCACTGACAAAAGTATCTCCGTGGCATCTGTACTGACCGTGCTGATTGGCAGCTATGACGATGGGTTGATGCTGTCCTCGCTCGGGTGTCACCACATTTGCTCCAGTCTTAGACAGCTGACTGCTGCCTTTCCCTGCTTACCACTTTTACTGGCTTCCTTATGCTGCGGGTACAGGAAGGGTCCTCAGACAGGCTGGGGGGGGGGCAGCTGTTGTCTCATGCAGGTCCCCCCACATGTCAGCAGCAGTCTCTTCTTCCCTATTTATAATCACTGAAATGAAAAAGTGCTGCCGGGCAGCTGCAGTGTGTGTCGAAAAGAGAAAGTCGGGGTGTGGTATGACAGGATAATCTGTGAAGTTGTTTTTACCCCGACATCTCTGAGCAGCCTCTTTCTAGCCTGTAGATTTCCTCCTCAAACTTTCACTACAGTCAAGCCAGATAATGATAAGAATGAAAATAAATTATTTCCGCTTCAGCGTCCCTCCTAAAAGGCTCCAATGTACACTTTACTGGGTTATTTTGTACCATTTTTAACACTGATTCTTCAGATAAGAACCACAGCTCGAGATGATGACCTGCAGTCATGTAAGTGTGGCCTACTCGGTCTTTTATTGCCATTGTTGTCTTTGTAAGCTTCTCTGTGGAGCTTTTGTTAAATGTGTAAGCCAGATGCAAATTTGCTGTGTTCCTTTCAGCAAAAGAATAACAAATTGTCATTCTATTTGTTCTCTTGTGAATAGATGGGTGTCTACCAAATAGTAAAACGCTTGCGGCTAGCTCAGACAGAATATATATATATATATGACTGGCAGCTTGCATGACAGTGTTTCCCTTCAGGCTGTTGGCTCAGACAGCGCTGCTCTATTAGTATGCCACCGTATGCCTCAAATGCAGCCACATTCACCGGGGATGCACTCCAGCAAAACGGTGCGTCTGTGAGTGAGTACATCCTCTCAGAGTAGAGGATTCCTTAACATCAGGACGCTGGTGACATATCGAATTAATCTGTCCAGTTAGCTCAGTGGGAGCCTGTTATGGGCCCACAGTATGCCCATGTGTTGGTTTGTACTGTCCGTGTGCTACTTGGATGGCAAGATACAAGAGTTACTTTCTATGTGTTTGGAGCTACAGTGTGTTTGCCAGTTGTACTTAGAGTGGCTAGATGTTAAAATGGACCCTGAAGGTGTTTTGAAAGACTATGTATTAAACAATTATAAATGAGCAGTTCATTTACAGAAAATTAATCATTTAAGTTGTTTATGAATTTGCTGCTTTTCTCTGTTGGTCAGACAAAACAAGCAATTTGAATGTCGCCTTGATCTCTATTCTCTGATATTTTATAGACATAGTATAGCTACTAGTTACTATATACTTTACAATCCGACTTTATGCTTTGCATACAAGGTCCAAGACACTTCCAAGAGACTGCTATGAGACTTCACCGCAGTTGAAGCAGCACAAATCTCTGTAGCATGTTATGAATATTAAGCCTATTTTCCCATGGATCAATCCCATCCCTGCCATGTCCTGCAGTACCACCAGACACACATTTCTTCCAAGCCTATATGGCCCTCTGGTGACTGAAAGTGTCATTTTGTGTTGTTTTTTTTAGTGCATCTTCTGAAGAGGAGATCTGATTAAAAACTGCGGACAAATTTCAGTTTTACTATACAGTATTCTGCCTTTTCACAAAGAGCTGTATTTCTTCCCAGTACAATGTATCTTGAGGGATTTCCCTTAATGTACAGCATAACAGAGTTTACACGGGTGCTATACTGCAGTCTTATCTTGTATGTTTATTTCTGTCACTTTCAATTGGATAATAAAAAAAGACAAAAGGACAAATAACCCATGTTATTCCTGTATCTGTCTGAATTTGTATATTTCCAATATTTGCAACACACAGGCCAGGCAGCTTATTTGAGAAAAGCTAATTCTAATTTAGATAAAGGGGAATTATTGAGAAATAGAAGCTATGAGAATTTTACATTCAGTAGATATAATGAAGATGAGCAAAACGCTTGTATTTAATTATATGAATCTGTCTGTTCTCACTTCTTGTGAATTAGTCACCAGCAGAGTAGAGTCCTTCCTGCTTCTTGCTGGTGTAACACTGATCAGAGGATGCTTACAGCAGAGTGTGGATTTGTACTGTACATGCGGGCTAGAAACAAGCATTTAGCAGTGTGAGTCGGCCTCCAGCAGTCTCCTTCAGCCAATCCACTTCTTAGCCTCTCAGCCTCCATTTCAATAAGACGCCTTGGGGTGGGGGGGCGGCATCTGCTGACTCTCCCAGGTGAATTCAGATTCAGTTGTAGTGAGGAGAGTTACTGTGATCCCATTGGAGGTTTCATGCCGGCCCTGGGCATTTTGACGTCAAAAGTTATTTTATGTTGGGATATTTTTTTATGGTACCGTAATGTTGTATATTTTACCATAAAAGCTTGTTGTTTCATCTGCGGTTTCGGGCTCTCTGAACCGTCTTTTCCATACTCAGATAATGATATTTTAACTTCTCTCTCACCTCTTTTGAAAGTGTCTATGGGTGCAGCATGTGTCAGCACCATTATTGATTGTAACTGGAGCAATCTTCACTTGCACTGACAAAGTAAAACATAAATGCTGAATTGTCTATATAGTGCTGGAATCCAGAGACAGTTAAGAGTTTAACCTGGGGAAATTTTATAAAACAAAACAGTGACAATGAATAATAACAGTGAGGATCTTCCTGCTTCTATGAAGGGATGTTTGCTCATTGTGATGTTTTTTCTGTTGCTACAGCCTCAGTTTGTCTATGAATCTAAGCCTTTCATATTCACAGAAAGCTACAGGCGTAATAACCGCTGTTATGAATAATTAAGGTGTTTGCAGCATTGTGCTTTTTTGCTAATGAATTTTTGCTAGGAGTGAATTTCTGCAGAAAAATCACTGCAAGGAAAGATAGTGATCTGCTGATAAAATAAAAATACGAGATGCTAAATCTCGCTGAGATGAGATTTATAGCACTGTCACTGGCAAGGGTACTCTGGACAAAAGTGCTTTTTAATGTAAAAGGTGATGTTATTACACTGCACTGATCACACTGTAAATGTACAAAATAATGGTTACACACTGACTAATTAAGCTATAATGCCCCCTCCCACAGGTTACTTTTTCCCTTACTTATACCTATCCAAACTGAGCAAATAAGACCCAATGTGAAAAATGCAGTATCAAGAGCATAATATACCAGTTGCATAAGGATTTTTGTGGTGAATTGTCAGGTATCGTTTAGAAGGATCAAGTGTCTTTGGAGTTTGTGCAGCCCAGTATTGCCCAATACATTTCAAAACACAGTGATGCACTGAGATATAGGCTGGTGCTGAACATGTCTACCCCCCTTATTGTCACACAACAAAAGCCAGTATTGTGTCCATTCATTCGTCCCTACTCATTCCTGTTCAGGGTCACAATGGCCCGGAGTGTGTCCCACTGTGCATTGGGCAAAAGGTTGGGAGACACTCTGGACAGGTCACAAGTCCTTCAAACGTCTAACACATTCAGTGAACAGAAAAGAAAACGGAAAAAAAGAACAAAAAACTTAGGGTTTCTAATTTACATAGCCTGCACTGTACAGTGTGTGTTTGGACTGGGTGAGGAAACCCCCATGAACATGCGGTGAACATTGCACAGACTGGTCCCGGTTAGGTTCCCTGACAACGGTTTTCTGTTCCCTGACATCCTTCCTGCTCTGCAGATCACGGCAGTAGCAGCGACGAGACACCTCGCCACAAAGGCTCAGCGCCCCCCAGTGAAGCCTCCCATGCTCCGAGCCGGACTCAGCCTCCCAACGCCCCCAGCCTCCAGCGCCGCAGTCTGCCACCGCAGCGCTGCTCCCCACTTGGTATGTCCCCGCAACACTCAGTCAGTTGAGACAAGCGTCGTGTGCTCAGTCTTTCTGTGCATGTGTATGTGGTGTTGGAGCTATCTGCATAGATAACATCCTTGTTCCAGGTCAAGGTCGCTCTGTCTGGCGGTCACATGACCCCATGAGATTGAGTGTGCGGTAGCAGGGAGGTGAAAGCTCAGCAGTGGAATGTACATGGAAATTGCTGTCAGCAACAGCTCATGGCAATTGATGAAACTATAGCCCTCAATTTGACATGTTGGTATTCATTCCTCATTAAGACTGAGTGGAGAGTCCCAGCCCTGTAATGACAGCACTGTTTCACCTTCAGCATCTAATTCACAGAAATGACTGTTTTGAATGTGTCATTTTTCTCTGTTATGGTTACTGAAGTTTTCATTGAGATTATAATTGAGCTGGAGTACACTGTGTAACTGGACCTGCATTCTGCGTGAGGCTTTCTAGAAATGTCATTGTACTACTTGGTCCAAAATTAGACCGACCAGAGCACTGTTGGCCAGGCAGAAATGGGGAATTTATGTTTTCTAGTGCTTAACCTGCTTTAGGCAATTCATTTACATATGAGACGCTCGGCCTTGTGTGAATTTTCGGGATGGTTAAATTGCTTGGAATGATAAATCCACCCTTTTTTCCTGGGTGTAAAATGCAGATTGTATTTAAAAAACACAGAAAAAAGGGTAACCTGTATGTAATTGGAAATAATTGTTCTGCTTTAATGCATCTTAACTGTTGCTTAGCATTGCATCACAGCAGTGCTACAGTACCATGTTATACACTGCCTCTCTGCTGATGTAAGGGTCTTTTGTTGTTAGCTGGTGCACCTTGTGTTGGCGTCTTTGCATTGAAAGTGGAGTATCAACACCATCCAGTGGTCACAGAGTGTTTCTGCGTGGGCCAGGAGCAGCCTCAGCTTCCTGCAACAGAACCTGTGTGAACAAATGGAGCAGCAACTCCAGCTAGTGGTCACGATTCTACACTGTACCTCACTTAAATGTTTTCTTGATTGGGAACTTTTTTAACCTAACCTTGGTATTTCCTCCTCCAGATTTTTTCATTGGAATAATGTTTGAAGGCTTGAAGAATTTCTCAAGTGTATTTCCCAACTAAAAATGAAAGATTAGAAAAAAGTCTAAAAAAGACATTACATCATCCATTACAAATAAACGTCCTCCATTCAAAATTATACTTAAATAAAAGTAGAGAGGTATAATCAGCCAAATGTACCTAAATTATTAAAGGTAAAAGTACTCATTATACAGACCCTGTAAGTGTTATTTTATGTATTACTGGATTATTATTACCGATGCATTAATCTGTAAGCAGCATTTTAATGCCATAGCAGGTTGAGGTAATCTAAAATCTCAGTCTGCCAAGTAACTTACTGTCAAATTATATAAAAGTGAAAGAGTACAAAATAACAATATTGTCCTCTAAAAGTCAGAAGCAGTATAAAGTAGCACAAAATGGACATACTTAAAACTAGGGTAGGTAACGTTGGTGAAAATTGCAAGAGACTGCTACATAGATTTTGAGAGTATCCAACCCAAAAAATCCCACCTCCTCCCTTCAGGCCTCCCTCCAAAGCCACTCCCCCCAAAACCCATTTTCACAGGCAGAGTGCGCGCAGGTAGATAGGTAGGTAGATAGGCAGGTAGGCTTATTACAAGCCTGCAATAGCCATAGATGTTTGTTTCGGTTTTTTTCCAGAGCATTTGATTTATTGTTTGCTGTGTGGATGTAAAGAGAATTTCCACAAATATAACAAAAAAATGCTTCTGAAATACATTACCTACCCTAGCCATAAGTGATAAAGTACCTCAAATTTTTACTAGCATGTTGTGTATTTATGAAAACAGTACATATGAGAGAAGACAAAAAACGTGTTTCTTGCATCTCAAATGCAAGGGCGCATTATGAAACATACTAACATTGTTTTTCACTACGCAGCCTCTCGGAGAGAGATACAGAAGGACACGGAGGCTGCGATGCCGCCAAAGTCCTCTCCTAAAAGATTTGCAGTGGTTTCGCCAAAGCCACAGTCCCCTGGTGAGTCTTACATATCATATTGCAGCCTGTGTGTGTGTGTGTGTGTGTGTGTGTGTGCATGTAAACACATATTGTATGCACACACAGTATATATTGTGTGTTTGGCGATACAAAGGGTGAAGGCAGTAGTCAGTAATGCAAAACCTTCAGCTTCTACTGTATCTTTAAAATGTACAGTCTCTCTCTCTCTCTCTGTCTCTCTCCACACTTCATTACAAGGCCCATGGCTGCCTGCTGTTGTCATAGCAACAGGCTACAGTAGCTGTAATGCTAGGATGGCTCCTTTGGTAGCAATCCTGCTGGGTCAGATTAACACTGCAAGTCAGCGTTTTGTCCTTTTCTCAGAGCCCAGACAGACAGACAGAATAACAGCTGGGTAGAGTTCCAGTGCAGGTGCTAAAGGTTTCGATTCTGCACACATAATACGCTCATGTTTTCCCAGTACGAGTGTTTAGAGGTGTGAGGAGGAAGTTGCAGCTGATTGGTCTGGGCAGAGAGATACTTGAGTAACAGTGGGTTGGAAATATCATTTGTCTTTGCAGGAGGATATAAACCACTGAGGTTCCAACCAATCAGCAGTCAGTTTGTTTGTGTGTGTGTAAGCTGAGAGGGTAAACCAATTGCTAATATTATCTGCAGTGTAACTCAGCTATTTGTTATTACTATTAAGGGTGTAGCTAATGACTTATTGTTATTATCAATTAAGCTGTTGGTTAGTTTTCTATTAAATATTTAATATTTGTCAAAAAATAATGAAGAGGAGTCAAATAGTTTTAAAGTAATATCTTTCCAGAACCCCAAGTACATTTTTGAATTGCTGTTAATCTAAAATACAAATATTGAATTTAGAGTGATATTAAACAGTGAAAAATAGCTCATCCTCAGACTTGAGATGATGAAAGCAGCTAATAATCAGCATTTTCCTTGCAAAATGACTTATTCATGGGTCTAAAAATGATTATTGATTGGTTTTTCTGCTGCTCGATCATCAGTGTTGTTGTCACCGTAGTCTTCCTGTTTGCTCTTCTGGTTCTCTACTTATTTACTTACTACACATTTCAAAGTCTTCCACAATCTTTGGCTGGTGCAAATATGTCTGTGATAACAGAGGAAATGGTTGATTACTGCTTATACATATGATCTACTTGTGAATGGCAGTGTCCAGATTTTTCACATTAAAAAGTCTGTTATGAGTGAAAATATGTCAGTTTATGTTGTTCATCCTTCTACTCTCTGTTTCTATAGTTCATGGGCGGACAGCAGCAGCTCATGGTGCCGTTCGGACTGAAAGGGCCCAGGAGTTGGACCGGGCTCTAATCCAGCAGCTGCGGGAACGCTGTGAGCAGCAGGCCCTGCAGCTGCAGAGCCTTCAGGCACAGTTAAAGAAGGCCTCCCTGTGCCTGGACGTTTTCAGCATCACTACCCAGCACTTCTGTCACAAGGTAGGCTACAGCAGAGCTCTGGGATGTCAACAGGGTTGACAAGCAGGCAAAGTTGGTCTTGGCTCCACTTTGAGAGCCCCAAAAAAGTCTAAATGCTTTCAGCAGGCAGCAGGGGCCACATCCCCTTCCTATCCCCTTCCCTTAAAGGTGTGTTTAAGATAGCTCTGTCATCCAAGATTTGAAAGCATTGCATTCACAAGGTAACTTATCAGAAATGAATCCCAGAAGTATCCCCTGGCTTCAATTTCTGATAAATTACCTCATGGATGTCATTTCCTGCATTAAAAAGTTGGATCTCCTATCCTTAGCTTTGTATACTGTGCAAGGCTTTAATCAGACTCGTTTTTTGATGCTTTTTGTTACCTTGTGTTGTTATATTGCTTCCATTGTCTTCCTCCATTTGTAAGTCGCTTTGGATAAAAGCGTCTGCTAAATGACTAAATGTAAATGGATCTTTAGCAGGGATGAATTTTCAAAACAGCCCTTGCTTGCAGTTGCAATGTTGTATAACAGTAACACATCTTGAATTGAAGTGAATTCAACATTCATCATGATGGATGAATTGCCCATCTCAAGCAAGTTTCAAATCTCTGCCAGTGCCGCTGACATGAACAGAAATTGTGGTTCACTAAAGTTGGCAAATAAATTAACATAATCAAATACTTTTAAAAGTATTTACAATTTTTAGGTAGTAGGTTAAAACATGCAAAACCAGCAGTCATCAACTGTCATGCCAATAGAATCCTGTAATGGAAATTGCATCTCTTGCCTAAATCAAAAGCTTGCATCGTGGTCAATCTTGCTGTTCATTCATTTAGCAGCCACCTTTCAGGCTAATAAACACAGGCCTGCTGTTTAAAAACTACAAAGCGGAACCTGTTGAGTGCTAGAATGCAACTACAAAGTGCGATGCGAATGCTAGCACAAATGACACCTGCAGCATCTGGCTTTTGTTGTCTGCATTGCTTTGTTCACAAAGCCAGTCACTTGCTTTAAAACAGTTTGCTGTTGCTTTTTGAATCTGTTGGGAATAACCATGAAAGAGCAGGATTTGTCAGTAAAACTGTTTGTGGGGGAATACTGATGTTATGTCTGTCCTACGACAGCTGCACAGTTGCCTCAATGGGATCTAAACACATTTCATATTTATTTCATGTAGCTGGGTTGATGCATCTCATGAGTATTCTCCTGTTGTGTAAGATAATCACTTCCAGTGGTGTCAAAATCTCCGTCATACTGCTTCTGATGGTACAGACAGTCAGCTTCCACACTGGGACTTGAGTGTGACCTGCTTCTGAAACCTGGTTTAAGCGCTTGTTTCTTGCCCTTTCCTTTATCCTCTGCTTGCATTCCATCCATTTCCCAGCCCCACCCACGGGTTCTGCCCTACAGTGGGAGATTATTAATGAGATTAGAGCTGCCTGCCTCGCTGTGCTTTTAGTGAGACTGATTTTCAGACGCTGGCAGAATGCCCACCTAAGGTCTGGCGGGTGGGAGACTTTGAAATATGTGCATCTGAGATATAGCTGCAAACCTTGTTTAAAATTTTTTCTTAAATTTGGTTTTCAATCACTAGTTATGACAAAATGTCACTGTAAGTGATTTTCAGATGTAGACCACAGGGTGACTTGATAGCCAGCCTCAAATACTTGTTCACTTAGAAGTTCCTGTCCATTTTCGGTTGACTTTTTCTGATATTAGCCAGCGTATTGTATTTCTGCTTTGATATGCTCTGATAGCTGAGGCTGGGCTCAGATCTGCCATCCATTAGCCTCCTCCCTCTATCTTTTGTCGGCGCGCCACTGCTCTGTTCATTGCTGCTCATTCCGGATTTTAAGACGTGTACAAGGAGTGACAACATTATGCTGATGCGCTTTTTGAAGTTTTAATTAATCTATGCATGAGACTGATTGTAATAGAGAAAAGACTAATGTTCTTATGCATGAACATCACCAGATTTAAAGTGCTTTATACTGTTTATTAATTGAACTATATTGTGGAGTTAGAGACTTTTACATCCAGAGTTGCATTTTGGACATCATTGCTTCAGTCAGAGCTAACTAGAATAAATTATTTTCTACTAAGCATGTGTGTGTTCTGTATGTATTGAAATGCCTGCATGTAGCTATTTTTCCTGAGCAGATAATTGGCCGCTTATTGATCATCTCCCTCCCCCATCTTCTCCTGCTCCACTCTTTTTCTTTTTTTTTTGCTGAAAGACGCACATGAACGCATGTGTGTGTGTTGCTCCCTGCCATGCGTGTGAATGTGATACGGGGCGTGTTGGAGGGGGTTTAAGGGGAGGGGAAGGCAGAGCTGGGCTGGATCTGGCAGTCTTTGTTCCAGCGGAGATAAATGCCAGTCGCAAAGCAGGAAACGAGGTGAGGCTTCGGTCTTCCCATCTCTCCTCCCCTCTCCTTCCTTCGCCTGGTTCCCTCCCCCCTGTCTCTCCTTCTGCATCTTTCTGCCACTCGCATCTGTCACTGCTGCCTCCCCAGTCGGCTCAGGGATGCTGCTGTCTGCTAGCCTAGTATGGGCCATTGCTGCTGTAGGCTCCATTTCTTCCCTCTGCACTGTCTGGACCAAACGGTAAAGGCAGTATCTTCTGCAGGCAGCAGGCTTGTTTCAGCACCGAGGATTCCTTTATATATGTGGTTGTGCGCATGTGTGTGTTTGGGGGGGGGGGGGGGGGAGATGTGGTGGAGAGAGCGTAAAGCTGTGCATGATTATGCTGAGTCAAAGCAGGCTCGTCTGTCGCACTGTCCCTCTTTCTTTTCTCTTAGAGTTTGCAGGGACATTACATAACCTGCTTTTGCTGCTCTGCTATATTCTTATATACTCTTTCTGTTTTACTGTGTGCATTTTGTCCTTACTGTATGTATGCTAGTGTAATTCTTGGGGATCACATGCCATTGACTGTAAAGGAGAACTTTCACTTAGGATACATTATTCCTCTTGTTTACTTGATGTTGCCGAATTTCTCATCTGCAAGAAATCTTATGTTTGGTTTTCTTTATAAAATGCATGTTGTTGTAAAAGCTTCCTGTATGTTTGTTGGAGTCTGAATCTCTTCAGGACAAAAAGTCTAAACAAAAAAGAAGCTGCACATTGGAAGGTTTTTATGGTCCCACTGAAACTAGACTGATTACATGGCTGTAGACTTTGGAGAGGTTAATTAACTGATTACAGTATCTCCACGAGAATGAGCACCCTTACTATAAAATGTTTATTCTTTTCCAGAAGGTAAAATGTACAGTGCTGAAGTGACTAGTCGACTGACAGAAAGAGATAGACATCTATTTTTGATAATCCATTAATCATTTGTGATGTATCAATGAAAAATGCCAAACATTTGCTGGTTCCAGCTTCGCAAATTTGAGGATTTGGTTCTTTCCTCTTTATCATTGTCAGTAGAATATACTTGAGTTGTGGACTGTTGGCAGACAAATCAAACCCTAGACTTTGGTTAACTGTGATGAGCATCTTTCACTATTTCCTTATGTTACAGACCTAACAATTGATCAAAGAGTCCCACAAATAATCAACAGTGTAATCGATAATATAAGCAATCATTAGTTGCAGCCTTAAAAATGGATCATGTTGCCTTTGGGAGGGCTGAATATCAAACGGGAAAATTAGAATGCACGTCACATAAGTCCTTGGAGATCTAAGTAGGGGGGCGTTTGAGCAGGCGGGCGGAAATGATGGGTAGGAGCAGAGGTGGAGCTGAAGAGGAAGAAATGGGGAAAAAAAAAAACCCGCTGACCATCCTTCATCCCTCATGAGGTCACAGCAGTCTCTCCTTGATGACTGTATGTTCCAAATAAAACCTCTTTAGAGGGTGACATCATTACTGCCGAGACATGCTGTATACTATCTCATACATATTTCACCCACTGCTCTCTGTCTCTCTCCTTCTTTGTTTCTCGTAGGCACTGCTTTGTGATCTCTGATTAATCAACAGTGTGCTAAGCTGTCTTACGGCATGTTTAGAGTTAGGATCTCCTGTGAGTAAGATGTGCTCTGAGGGTGTCACATCACGAAGAGTCCCCAGTGGATTTCGGGGAGGGTCTGTGCAAATGCTGTATATGATGACTTCTTCGTAGTCAAATTTGTCACAAAAGGTTGTGTTTGACTCTTAGAGGCTGCCATGAAGCCTTTTCTATACATTTACTGATGTCAAATTGTAGTGCTGCAGCAGAGAAAGTAATGTTTATTTGTGTCTATAATTAACAGAAATTATACAAACTGCGTTGCGTACATTTGTCGTAGAAACTGAAGGTCAGTCTCTCTCTCTAGGCTAGGTCACAAATACCAGCCAACACAATGTCCTTGTCTCAGAGTCACAAAGACAGAAAGACCCCAAGCAGAATATCACACAATCATTTACTTACAGCCACGCCTGTAACAGTTATGCCTCTCTACCCTGTTTAGCGCTGATTAACACCACTTCATCTAGACATGGTGTCACATCATCTAAACTGGCATTTCACCAGGACTTCCACTTTCCCGTTAATCATGTATTTTGGGTTGTTTGTCCTTGAAGCAACTTTCACTTCCCCATAAGTCAAAGATCATGGATAGTTCATCAGCACACAGATACAGTTTACAGGGCTAACACATCCTCTAGTACTTTTCTACTGATCACGCAGTATGCACACAGTTTCTGCTCTACAGGGTGCAGGCTGTTAAACAGAGATAGTCACTCACCTTTATAAGCTGTTATACATCTTAAAAGGGGCAATGTGTAATGATTTAGTTGAATGAATTTTAGTTTACAACATAAAAAAAAAATTAACTCACCTTATCAAAAATTCAGTTAAATGTTATTTAAATGGCGCCAATTCAAAGCAGAAGTTATCTCACTGTACTTTTCCCATACAGCATGGCTTGACCGTACTCTTTATAATATTTACAGACCCAACAATTCCCACCAAGAGCAAGTACTCGGCGACACAACAAATTGGGAAGAAGTAACGTTAACGGTTCTGACGTCATGTCAAAGACGTCTATGTATTGTGTTGTAGAGATAGCTGTTGAAATTAGCATGCTAACCTGATAGCTCTGGCCCGTTCTGTGTTGTAATACCACCTGTCCCCCGAGAGGCCATGGTCCGATGGTATAGTAGTTCCAGCTGGGAGATGTGTGCAAGCGCAGCAAGTTCGCGATGTTTACACAAGCTCTCTTAGCTTTTTTTAGCCTAATAAATCAACAAAATAAACTCTCAAAATTTCAAGAGAGGAAATATTCTTACACCTGCTTTTCTTATCAAACACAAAAAAACAACCGTACATCTCCTTTAGGTTTCTTTCTTTCACCGAACTACGAGAAGCTTAATTGCCTTGTTAGAAGTCAGAATCTAAGGTTGCTTTATTGGACATCATCAAACCAAGTGTGGTGGAACAGCATTTTTGATAAAAGAAACTGCACATAAAACAAACATAATGTAGAGGGGATGTCCTTATGGTCTATAATCCTCTATTGCACATGTACCTACTAACATTTTGGGTTCACAATACCGCCAACCCCCTCTCTTGTCACATGCATTTCACTCAAAGGCTTACAGTAGTACTGTTGGTGTGTACAGTTCAGAGGTGTTCACTGCTGCATGTGTTTGCGTTTCAGACTGAGAGTGCCATTGTGAAGGAGAGGGAACTGTCCCTGGAGCTCGCCAGAATCAGGGATGAAGTGGGTAAGTGGGATACACTGACATATATGGCACCACAGGGAGGCATAACATGTATTATACAGTATGCTACTACAAGGGACGGGAGGAACAAGTGACCTCTGGGAATCCACTCTAGGTGAAAGTCTGGATTTAGTCAAAGACCGAACACCATATACCAGACGCTATAAAAAACACTACCCTGCTGTCATTGTTTCATAGCAAACTCTGACTCCTTTAGGATTCATCATTTATCATTTATATTCTGAGAAAAAAATCTAACACAAAATGAACATAAGCATTTGCACTATTTACAATTCAACACTATTTATGGATATGTCACTGCTGCTATTTAATAAAAAACAAATATTACCATCCAGACATTACAATACAATGATAATAATACAAATAAAATAAAGTATAAAATTAACTTTGGAGTATTTTCTTAAAACAAAGTTGCTTCTATTGCACTTTGTACACAATCTAAATTTGGATCTAGTGAAGCAAACCAAAGCTCTGCGTTGTGTTCCAGCTTTCAGTGTTGCACACTGGGAGCAACTGCAGCGGGAGAAGGAGGAACTGGAGTGTCATTTTGAGGCTGAGCTGCAGGGATTGCGGGCTCAGCAGCAGAGGGAGCTGGGCGCGCTGGAGGAGCGGTTGAAGGTCCAGCACATGGCCGAGGCCGAGAGCCTGCAGGCCCAACAACGAGCCGAGCTGGAGGAGCTACGGGTCAAACAGCAAGAGCAGGTGTGACTGGACATGTCAGTTTTGTTCACATCTGATATGAGATGTGATGCCACTGAAAGGGGCGGGTCACCTAAATTACAAAGAACATATTTTCCCATTTACCTACTCCTAAGTTTTTATCTCGCTCTGAGAAACTATAATTCACAGACCTCACTATGAACTGCTTTCACTGGAAGTGCCTTCTACTGAAGAAGTAGTTCCCATGAAAACTGTTTGTAGTATTCTACATAGTCCATAATTACATTAGTATCAAGTTGTTTTTGTAATTGCTAATTGCCTAAATCTTGGCCCCAGATTGAGGAGATGAGTGAGAACCAGGAGGCTTCCTTGATGGAGATGGAGACGGCTCACAATGACACACTGGCCACTCTGCAGGAGGAGCATGCCAGAACTGTGAAGAGTAAGCACCCCATTTCGAAACCTGTTGCTCTCCTGACCTGCACTGACTCACTCTGCTGCAGGTCGATAGAGCTGATCATATGCTATTTCTTGTGTCAGATCTGACGATGGCCCATGAACAGCAGACAAAGTCTCTGGAAGAAGAGTTTGAAAAGATCAGATTGTCACTGCAGGTAAATAGTTCTCCTTTAAAATATATTGGGGTGTTTTTTTTTTTACAGATACGTAGTATAAGCCATTTTGGCGTTAGTGAGAGTAATTAACAAGTTAACATCTGTCTGGTCCCCAGGATCAGGTGGACACGCTGACGTTTCAGAATCGTAGCCTCCGAGACCGAGCCAAGCGCTTTGAAGAAGCCCTGCGCAGGAGCACAGATGAGCAGATAGTGGTAACTGCTGCATGATACAGTACAGGACAATATGTTGACTGCTTTGGTGACAGTAGCTGCATTAAACTGCATTTGTTTTTTTTGTTTTTAAAGCTTGGTTTATTGGTTTTAAAGACCGATTGTGGTTTTCACTGATGTTATCTGCTGTTGCCAGGATGCTTTGGCACCATATAAACATATTGATGAGGACCTGAAGAGTCTGAAAGAGGTTCTGGAGATGAAGAATCAACAAATTCATCAACAGGAACAGAAGATCTCAGAACTGGAGAAAATAGTAGGCTTCAAATTTCTGCTTTCGTTGAGCAAAAATGGAAAACGGGTGCTTGTTTTCCAGCTGTTTTGTGTACGCAACAGATCATTCTAGTGTGTGTGTAGATAGTTTGACTCGGCCTTGTGGTTATCTTCTGTTTTGCACCTACGCTGTCATGTTGCTCTTCTGTTTTCTCACAATGTGAGTTCAGGATGTACAAAGAATAGTTTAGTGCAACAGTTTAACATTCTGTGTTTTCCCATCAGTAAATGGACTGTACTTGTATGGCGCCTTTCTAGTCTTCCGACTACTCAAAGCGCTTTTACACTACATATCACATTCACGCCACACACACACACACATTCATACTGACGTGGCACAGCTTCGGGAGCAATTTGGGGTTCAGTATCTTGCTCAACGATACTTCGACACATGGCCGAGGGAAGCCGGGATCCAACCGCCGACTTGCCGATTGGTGGACGACCCGCTCTGTCACCAAGCCACAGCCGCCCTTCAGTGTGAAGTCATCAAAAATGTTAAACCCACAGATCGAAGTTGTACTTTCAAATACAAATAACACCTGACATCCAGGGTAAGCTAGAGACAGCATCAAATGACGAAAAAGGGCCCTATGCACCCACAGTATTTTATTGGAGATATGGCTCCTTTGTAAACCCATATAAGTTAACATTTTGCCATGATATGTTCTCATTAGAAGAATTTAATGTTGTGCACCTTTGCTCCTGTGTTTTTGAGCAGGCTGAAAAGAATGTGTACCTGGAGGAGAGACTGCAAGTGTTACAGCAGCAGAACGAGGACCTGAAGGAAAGAATAGACAAGAACCTTGCTGTGTCCAGGTCAGGTCAAGTTTCAATGCATACAAGTGCAGATTTAAAAACCTAGTCCAAACCAGTAGAAGGGAATTTAGGTGGGTATATACACACTGATAACATTAAGACGAAGATAGTGATATCTTTAATTCTGCAGCCAAAATTCATCATCTTGTTTGTCAAGACTTTTACATTATAACCATGTTATTTTCTATGTGAACCTGTTGTAATTTCATGGTTTTCTGAATAAATTTGTCATAAAATGTGATCTGATCTTCATCTAAGTCAAGGGTATTGATAAACATAATGTGTCTAAAAATAATTACACAAAACAGTTCTGATCTTTCATGTCTTTATTGAACACAGTTATTTAACATTTAAAATGGCAGTGTGAAAATTAAGTGAACCTACAATATATATATATATATATATATATATATATATATATATATATATATATTACTTATACATAGTGTAGTATAGTATCACCCCAAGATCTAGCACAATGGGTTAATCTGTCTGTGCACATAGAGAGAAACATTTCTAGGAAAAGACAGCAATGGGCAAAGAAGGCATAACCAGCTGTTTTTTCCAAGCAGAATCACTGGAGATGAAATCTACGACCTCGCAGCTGGAACTTTCTGACTTGCAGCACTAGTGCATGGAGTTTGTGTTTTGACTTGTCCCTGTCCCTCTGCTCTCTCAGGCAACTCTCTGAGGAGAATGCCAACCTGCAAGTGAACGTGGAGAAGGAGAGCAACGAGAAGAAGCGGCTGAGTCGCACTAATGAGGAACTGCTGTGGCGTCTTCAGACAGGCGAGCTGAGCCCTCACATGTCCCCAAGCTCCTCCCCCATCCATAGACCCTTGTCTGGACCAGGCTCCCCTGCCCGCCCACACTCCTACCATCAATGACACTCTCAATGGAAGCTCTTCTATCAAACACTTTCTTTTATCCAGCATCGGAAGCCCTGATCTTTTTTTTTTTTTAACTCTTTGTTGAATGTTCCTCAATTAAAACGGGGAGGATTTTACGCTATGTAGATGGACAGACACAAATATGTTTGTTTCTTGGGAAATGCCGCTCACCCATGGGATGCATTTCCAAAGGCCAACCCCAGGAATTTTAATCTCTGACCTAAAGAATTGTATTAATGATCACGCCTCTTATCGTTCAAAAGGGAATTCTCTGCCCTCTTTTTTTTTTTTTTTTTTTTTTTTTCCACCCCAACCCTCCACAAAACAGGCGTGCTGTGACACAGCAGCAGGTGAAAGACCTGGTCGTTGTAGACTTCAGAGAGCAGGATCAGA
Organism: Coreoperca whiteheadi; assembly: GCA_011952105.1. Lineage (NCBI taxonomy): Eukaryota > Metazoa > Chordata > Actinopteri > Centrarchiformes > Sinipercidae > Coreoperca > Coreoperca whiteheadi. Next base: position 7,066,480 of record CM022478.1, on the reverse strand, counting down.
GTCACAGTGCCTCGTTTCCATGTTTTCGCCTTCATCTCCATCACCACCTTCTCATCCAGCGCTCAGGATGATGGATGTACGAGACATAGCGAACATCAAAAGTGCAACAACGAACACAAGAAGCGCCTTTGCCGTCATTCTCTCCTACCAGCAACGTCTTATCAAGACACAGGCAACACTCTGAGTAAAATCACAAGCCTACTTAGAGTAAGTTACTCTCAAAGTGTGGATTCTTCTCTGGGGCATGTTAACCTTTTCATACGGAAATGTTTCATATATCAGGAGTGTATGAATGACTACCTAGCCATCTTACCTCAACATCCATACTACTTTCTCCTTAAACAAGTAGATATCAGCGTTGACTTGAAATGTATGATTACAACAATTTAACATTTCAGAAATCCATTGAACTGCCAACACAATGTAACTATTATTGATTATAATTTGTAAAAACTGTACATGTATTGCTCTCTTTAAAGCATGTTCTGTCTTCCAGTTATAATGGATTTTATTTTAGGAATACCTACAGTGTGACAAGATAGAGCAGAAGGGTGAAGGGGCAACACACGTTACCTCTTATTTCTAATAAAACAGAGCAGGATTTATTCATTTGAAACCAAGAAATAAATCATTGTATTACGCATTTGAGACTAATCTCACTTTTTTTTTTTATGTGAGATGGTGCCCCTCCCCTTCAGTAGGGTTAAGAAAATATTAGAATTTCCTAAAAAAAACAACTAACGTGCAGGATCACCAAAGAGGAACTCATCAAACACAGCAGTTCATCATGTACTGTAGCTGTCATATTTCTGGAGTTGGGTGCTGCAGAATCAGACGGAAACGTTGCAGAAATTGCAGTTCTTTTCAATGCTGAACACGTGGAAATCCAACATCTGTTCATTATTGTGCATTCGTACAGTTTAACATACATTCTCTTTCTCTTTAAGTGTACCTTATCATCGCTCTTGCAGCTGCTGCTGTTTTCTCCATTGCGGACTGTTTTCTGTGCGATTTGAAAATCACCGCAAGTAACCTCATGAACAAATGTAATGGGGGGAAAAAACTATTATGGCATTAATTCTCTCCATTTGTATGTCCAGTTGACTCTTGGCAAAATTCGTGCCCAAAATTAGTTTGAGAATTGAAGCTTATCAATAATAATATCTGCAAGCTGTTACCTCGTTTCTCATTGTAGAGAATAATCTCAAGTCTTGGGGAGAACATAATGAATCATCAAAGGGAAGCAACTGCCATAACTTTTTCTTTTGTATTAATTGTACTTTGTTTTCTATATATACTTTTGCTCATGTTTACATAGCCACTCAGCTCTGTTTTGCAAAACATCTTTCGTATACAATTATTTGGATGTACAGAATATGTTTAACTATTAGAGCATTGTGCAGTCAGCAAATATATAAAAATTGAAAGAATATCGCTTTATTATGATAATATGATATAATAATCAGCTCCCCGAGACACACACAATGTGATCTGCTCAAACTGGGATTTGGTTGTAGGTGACTTGCATTTACTATTAGAACAAGAAGTTGATTATGTTGGGCTCGGTGGGCTCTGCTGTGTTCTGAAAGGAAGCGGAAATGGTAATTATCAGGTACTGTGATTGCACTGATTGCCTCTGTGTCCTGTGGACATGACCTTGTGCTCAATTCCTGAATGTTTGTTTCAGCACTAGAATAAGAGGTTTTGTTTACAGTTTACATCCAATGTCGGAGAAGGTTGCTGTATCACGTGGATGTTGGTACTTCTGTTGATTGTTTACAAGACTTCTGTTGTAAAGATCATATTCAGTATTTCAGAAATTCATGCTCTGGGTAGGTTTATATGAAAGCATGTCTTTATAAGGTTGTTGTGTGCATTATTCGTTTTACATCTCTTGTGCATTTCATTTATTTATTTATTTGTTTGTTTGTCGTCCTCCAGAACTGCAACTGTAGCTTAGCTGGTTAAAATATTGTGGTCTGTGATGAGACACTAATGTCTATTCTGTAAATGTTGCACTTTGTATTTAAGTATTAAATCACAATAAGAAAATAAGTGTGCAAAGGTGAGACCTGGTGTGGATAAATCTTTAAATACATAATTGTAATGCAGTTCTACTGTAAATACGCTGGGTCACTTGAACCATACAATATCTAAAAGTGATACCACTGAAGCTGACAACAGTAACAATAACTATATACCAATAATATCAGTGCAAATCTGATTTAATGTAGTAATTGCTGGCAATGACATTCATCACTTCCTCTGCATAAAATTCTGCAATATATCTATGGGCAGTGGGAAGATGATGGTGGAGTTCCTCTCTGCTGCGATGGTGTTGAGGGTCTGCAGGTATCGCAGCTGGAGAGCAGAGGGTGACTCAGCAATTACCAGAGAGGCTTCTTTCAGAGCCCTGGAGGCCTTCATCTCTCCCTCTGCAGAAATGATCTAACACAGACAGACAATCATTATTTCGACAAATGCTCCCTCTCAGCATCCCTTCTTTTTCACGACTAGTGTATCAAGTGGAAATTAAATTAAGTCTTTCGTCGCCGTCCTCACCTTCGCTCTGGCCTCCCGACTGGCTTCTGCCTCTGCTGCCATGGCTCTCTGCAGCTGCTGAGGTAACTTCACATCCTTTATCTCCACACGCTCCACCTTAATGCCCCACGGATCAGTGGCTTCATCCAGAGCTTCCTGGAGGGGAATATTGAAGAACAAATATTCCAGATTATTTCCAGAATATCCCAATATTCCACAAAAACATGTTTTAATGAACAATCAACAATCAAATGACTATGAAACTTATCACCCAACTCTTCAGCTCTATACAGATTTTTAGCCTTTATTAACTCATTATTTTGGTTTTGTGGTAAATTTGTTCTCTGGTTCAATCTCACCACTCTCATCATTGCCGTTTGCAGAAGTTTTCAGCAAACAAGCTCTGATAACCCAGTGGTACCAAACAACAGGCAGACAAAGTTAAAGACAGCTGGTTAAAAAGGAACAATTAAAAATATTTATACCAAATATATACCAAAATAGAGGTAAAAGGAGAACGAAAATATTATATCAGTTGGTTAGAAACCTGATGATAATGTGAGGTAGCCCCTAAGAAAACTACGTCTAATGCAGGTTTAAAGTAACAGATAATACCAGAGTTAAAGCTCATTAGCCTATCTACTCAGGTTTTCAGGATCTTGAGTTTGTCCACGGGTAATGAGGAAGATACTGGATTTTTAAACGCCTCGAGTCCAACTGTACAGCTGCAAAGCATGCTGCTCGAGCTTTTTGGAGAACATTGATTGGATGTAAATTTTAATCCCCTTTTGTAGCTTTTAGAAAAAGGCACATATACTTCCAGTGATGAAGGGTGAAATGGAAGTAGTTGGCTTAAAAATAATGTGTTTTGTTGCCCCCACAAAGTCATAAATCATTTTAACTAATGTAAGGGTCGCCAGAATATTAATGAATGTTGATTTTACCTCCAACCATTCCTTTAAGAAATTTTTATAGTAACTAAATTGAACATTCCCACTTCTCTTCTGCCCTCCAGCTCCTCATAAACCTTGTTTACCACACAGTTCATCCTCACCTGCATACTGAGTGATATGCTCTCTCTGTCAGAGAGCAATTCTGACAGATTTTTGGTACCAAGTACATTCCTCAGAGTGGTTTGAGCCAGCAGCCGTGTAGATATGTGTGCGTTGGACACATTGGCCACAGATGAGATGGGGCAGTGTATGCGGAAGTACACCACGCCGTCCACAGACACAGTTACTGAGTCTTTGGTTAGGATCTGAAAGGTAAAAAGCTGCACTTATGATGCTGCCACTATTTTGATCACCCAGGAAAATGACAGACCATTTTCACTCATGGCATGAGACAAGCTGTGGCGTAGGCCAGACACAATTTATATTTCCACATTTGACGTAAATAGAATAAATACAAAAAAAACATACCTCTTGTGGAGGGATGTCAAAGGACACGGTTCTCAGATCGACTTTGACAAAGTTATCAGTGCAGGGCAGAACAAAGAAAAGTCCTGGAAAGAAAGCAAGAGCCTGCTTTTATTTTTTGTATCCATCACAGTCAATAAGTGCTTTGGCAATCTATTTAGACCTTCCTATACTGTAGAAGTTGTTGGTGAATATAACAGGATGAAATAAGACAAGTGTCAGTCATTGACAAAGCATCAAACTGGACAATCCAACTGGCTTGTAACAATTTTCAGAAAGAGGTCCTCTCCAGCCCCGCTGTGAAACAGAACTGTATCTTTGTATCTGAAACCTAATGGATCATAGTTTGGAACCAACCTTCTAAGCAGACTTTTTCAGCCAGGAAACCAGTTTCTGGATCTTTTTCCCCATAGTGTATAGTCATGTATGTAACACATTAAATGACACACCTGGCCCTTTAGGTTTTCTGTCTGTGATCCGGCCGAGTCTAAAGATGACAGCTCGCTCGTACTCCTTCACTATCTGGATGTTAGAAACACAGCCGAGAACATAAAGACAAAAAACAAATCCATGTAAAGGGAAAATGACCTCAAGACATGATGCCACATAAGTGAACTAAACGCAAATGCATCACTCTAAGGGTTAGACCCATAAATACGTTTGCTAACAAAGTTGGCATAGTAATAGATACTTAGTGTCATCCACTTCTTCTGTGATGGTGGTTTGCACTCAGGCTTCTCTAAGGTGGACCATCGGCAATCCTGGGAGCTGTCCCTCTCCTGGCTACCGGTGCCTCATACAGTAGTTGATCTGGATCTTCGTCCCGTCGGAGATTCAGCCTCTGCCCCTCTCCCTAGTTTGCATGCTATCATGGCTCTCTCTCCCTCTGTGTGCTTGTTTGTTTCTCCTCTCTGTGTGAATGCTGTTGTCCTCTTCTGTGTTTCAGTGGCCTGTCCTCTTTCCAGGTCTCTGTGGTGGAGAGGAAGTGGTGTGGCTCAGATCCTATCTAGTGGGCAACAACTGAAGGTGCTCAGTTGTCCTCCTGGATCCTTCCTCTTCACTTATGTCTTCTATGTAATCTACATAACTGTATATTGTCATGTATTACTTTCTGTTGTGAATCTATTCTGTACAAACAACATCTATTGCATGTCTGTCCGTCCTGGGAGAGAGAGCCCTCCTCTTTTGCTCTTCCTTCGGTTTCTTCCCTTTATTCCCCTGTTAAAAGTAGGGGTGTAAGAAAATGTTGATACACTTGAGTATCGCGATATTATGTTTTGTGATACTGTATCAATTTTTAAAAACACCTGATTTTTAATTAATAGTTTATATGCAATTACATAAAATTACATGTAAAACAATCGCAATATTTCACAATATATCTAATCGTAATACCTGTATCGTGATATTATCGTATCGTTAGGTTCTTGCCAATACACAGCCCTAGTAAAAAGGGTTCTAAGGATAGAGGGTGTTGTATGCTGTACATATTGTAAAGCCCCTTGAGGCAAATTGTGATTTGTGATATTGGGCCATAAAAATAAAATTGACTTGACTTGGTTTCTGCCACTATGTGTATAGCACTGGACGATTTCAGACTTGGTTGCCCCCAGTGGCCGTGGCACACATCAATGCCCTTGATATGAATGAACTGAAAACAACAAATACACTGCACCATCTGTCACTGGGGTTGTATCATTTTTTGACAAACAAAAACTTGCCATCAGAGCCATTTGACTCGTGCTGTAATCACATAAAAAGTCTCTACATGTTGGCTTTAAAGAGCTACTAACCCATAAAAACACAGAGACATAGTGTCACAGAGAGGCTAAACTGTTAAGCAGGAGGCCAATAAATTATCCTGGGTGTCTCCTGCCATGTACAGCGCCTTTACTGAAAAAAGACTTACATTTCTGTATCCCAAATGTGTTTCACTCGAAAAGCTTAGAAACTTTTTGAACGTCAGATTGATGGAACTGGTTAAAGGCTTTTCTGGCCTGCCAAAAATTCACAAAATGGTCAGAAAAACGTTCAAATTCCAGAACAGTGAAAACATAAAAATATAGCCCTTGCAAGTTAAATACAAATACACTGGTATCTGTATCGGCTTTCAGAGACAAACACTGGTCTGATCCTAATCAGTAGTGTACATCAGTGAGAATATACTTCACCTTAACACACATAAATATTGTGAGCGGGAAGGTTGCTGCTAAAAAGAGGAGGGATACGAGGACCAACAGCCAACCGAAACATCCCAGTCTCCCTGAGCTTTTATCTGTAGAGAGAGTAAAAAACTCTTTACAAGCTTGTAATGGAGTACAGAGAAGTGCATTATTTTGTTGCTGTGTAAAGCTACTGAACTATTGATATAATATCCTTAAAATGCCCAAACTGAGATAGTTCTGTCCTTACAGCTACAGAGGGGATGTTAGAGAAAAACGACAAACTGTCTAGTCTTAGAGTAGATTTATCAGTTCGTGTAGGACTGAAACTAATATTTATTTCCATTAACTTTAATATGTTGTATATTCCCTTCATTAGTTGAGCAATCACTTCATATAAAATATAAAAACAATTGTAAAAACACAATTGCCGTGAGGCCAAGGTGACATTTTCAAATGCAGTAGCTTTGTTCATCCATTTTTGTTCATTTAAGTCATCTATCAAGCAAAAATGCCAAACATTTGCTGCTTCCAGCATCTCATATCTGAGCCTTAGCCTCTTTTCTCTCCTTTATCATTGTAAATTGAATATCTTTGGGTTTTGGACAGTTGTATGGAAAAAAAAAGCTGCTGAATTTCAAGATGTTACCTTGGGCTCTCTTTACTACATACCAAAACCCAAAGATACTGGTGCCTTTGAAGGAAGAAGCTGGGAAATTTTGAATTTGAAAAAGACAAACTGTAGAAAAACCAATACTTAATGCCAAAAACAGACTTAGTAAAAATGTATTCATACTCTCATTGGGTTAAGACTGCATCACATACAGGTAACAATAATATGTTTATAAACTTTTTCATCCATACATAGATATTTTACCATTTCACTATACTTGCAATCCCAAAAAAAATACAAAAATCACTATAAGAAAACAAAAAAATCTCAATTTGGGGTCTGAATCAGGTTTGATTTGTCAAGGGAGCAATTTTTAACAATAGCCATTAAACATAGTAATTTTTTGGGCGCTTCTCTATGCTGATAGTGTGCATTTCCTGAAAAAAGAATGAATATTCCGTATTTTCTTAAATGCACACTTTTCCCTCTCTGATCCAGCTTGCAGGGACATCAGTCATTTTGTCATGGCAAGTCAAATGCCAGTTCACGACATTTCATGGCACTTAGATCGTTAAACATTCCAGGTAGGTTAGGGTCCTTGATCATAAGAAATCACTTGAACAGCATCAAAGTTTTTATGTGACTTAAACGTGATTACCACTTATTATATGGGCTTCTCTCCATCACAGAATGAGTAAAATGGATCACTCTTCAAAAATGTGCAGTCACATGACTAATTATTTCTATGGTTACCTAGAAACAAGAGGTGACTCAGCTTCCCCACAGGCTCAAATCACCCCTACAGTTCAGCTGTAATTTGAGAAAGTTTGCGACCAGGCCCCCATTTTTTTCTTGCTTGATGGCCGACCGAGTCCCAAGCACCCATCGTACCACCTTGCATGTGTCGCTCATTGCTATGTCGCACGTTTTATTGCTCTGATTGGTTGTGGGTCTATTCAATTGCGTCCAGAGCATAGACTGTATAAACGAAGGTCCAGAGCTATGGTCCAGAGCATAAAATATAAAAGAAGGTCCAAAGGCAGTTTGATATGTGCCATTTGTTAACGCCAGAGATGGTTTAGTTAAGAGCATCTTTGATAATGCCCCCTGGAAATTGAAAATTAACTTAGAGGTTCCAGCCTAATACGTATAAATGCTATAGTTTTGTTAGAAGGAAACTAATGTTGTCCAGTGAAACCATGCAAATTTTGATGAAAAAAAACGCCAATCTGCTTAAGACAATAGACTAATACATATAAAATGTTTATTTATTTATGTTCAATATTTTTTTTAATGTTTTTTTTGGTTGGACCCTTTTGTTGCATATTTTGTTTTCTCCTTCTCCTTCCCTACCTGCTTACACCATGTATTGTAGTGCTTTATTATCGTTGTGTAAAATTCTTAAGATATACAATACTAATAAACATTGTAAGCAAAAAAACTAAATGCTTTATAGATAATTAAACATACATTAGGTAGTGTTGTGTCAAAGTATTCTATAACCTATTACAGTATATACAGTATCTATTATCCCTGCCATGTTTACCCTGAAAGATTCTGACTTTCCCCACTCATTCAGTGTCCCTGGTGATCAAGTTGTAAAATACATACATATATATATATATATATATATATATATATATATATATCACATTCACATCTAATGACAGTCAAAATGAAAGAATCACTTTTTAAAAGATCATAAAAAGTTTTTACCTCCAATATTCTCCACGCTGTTGATCCGACGTTTAACTTGTGTAACCATCTCTGCCGTGCTGGACGTTGTTGAGATCATTATTGAGCTGGCCTATGTTATGGGTGAGATGGAGCGAGCGAAGCAGCGCAGCACTTGTTTACCTGTCTGTTCTCCCTGCGGGGTGTGGCCTGTCTTCTTCCCTCATCACCTGCTGCTTGTCATGAGCCTGGGACACATAGTTACACCTAATTGTAACAGCAGACTATGAAGCAGATGAAGTGCAACATCAGTTTCCTGTGTATTAAAGCAGCAAGACTTGATTTTTAGCCCAGACTAAAGCAGATACTGTTATACTGTAGGAGATTCTTTAACTCAAATTACAGAACATACAATTTAAACACATTTACTCATGACTGCACTTCACTACAATTTTGAGGTACTTGTACTTTACTTGAGAATTTCCATTTGATGCTACTTTATAGTTCTACTACTCCATTACGTTGAAGAGGGTAATACTGGACTTTTTTCTCCACTACATTTTCCTGATGGCTTTAGGGTGTTTGCAGATTAAGACTTTTTTTACACAATGTATGACCAACTTCTAAAATAATATATACTATCCAACGTCATGTAAAACAGTTAAAATGAACTCCGAGCCGAGCAGGAACAACATTTAAATGTGTCGCACCTAAGAATGCATGTTGCTGGGAATGCGTCTATGCAAGTTACATTTTGAATGCAGAACTTCTACTTGTAAATAAGTTTTTTTTTTTACATTGTTTTGCTGTTCTTAATTAAGTCAAGGATCAGAAAACCTCTTTCACCTCATTTTTTTTTAGGAAAATCATGGGGCTTTATTGTGACCAAATTAATCCATAATTTAGATCACGTAGGTCACAGTCTAGCGGGGTTTGTACCCATGTGGCAGAGTGCCAGTTACCTTTGGCAGCTGTGTGCACTTCCTCACATTTTTCATGTAAAACCGTTTAACTTGTGTGCCAGCAACATTAACTCATTTTGTATGAGAATCAGGCTCTATCATATAATAACATATTAACTTGACCGACAGCCTAATGCTACATACTATTAAAAAGCCCAAACTCGTACTTGTTGTGCTGTGTTGTGCAACTCTTGGGCTCACCTAGTGGGTGCTAACAGGTAACATGAGCCTGTGGCTCCTGTATTGGAAAGCTTAAAGTTCAGCTCTTGCGCATTATACTCTTACATTCACGTCCAGTAGTCTGACACCTGTTGCAGGTTATTAATAAACAATAGGTGGCATCCAAGTCATGGAACTTGAGAGCTGTTGCATGTCTGTCCTCCCTTAATATGTTACAATGGAAGTTTGCCCACATTTAAAATGTGCAAGAACTGTGAAGGAGTATTAAGTGTTGTCATTGAATGAGATTTTTGTTGCGTGGAATCCAAAATGTATTAAATGTATCCAAAATAGGAGAGGGGACAATTCACAGACAAAGAATGTGTGAGGCAGAGAGTAAGAGAGTCGGGAGGTGGAGGGATGTACAAGTAAACACCATTTACCATCAATTTACCAAAGAAAATATACTTCTTCTACTTTAAATTTATTGCAAATTTTAATAGAATTGTTGTGTAACTAAGAGTACAGTATAACAGCCTGACTATATAATAAAATCCAAGTAATTCCTTTGATGTGAAGCAGTACACTATAGTGTGTGAGTCATAGGAACCAACATGTGAGCTGCTTATTACCGTCATTACCATCGTGAGGTCCCTTGAGGTCCCTACTGGACTCTCACATGATACTTGGTCACATGACAGCCAGCTCACTACAGTAAATGATGAGTGCATGTGAATCCAGGTTCAGTTGTTCATTACACCACACACCGTTCACTTTGCCCTTTGACACATTTCATTTCATTGAAGTTGACGAGTTTAAAAAGCAACCGTGATCATTTTGTGAGTTCCAGGATTCTTTTTAAATAGAGAGGGAAATGATTCAGTTTCAAAAGCAGAGCAAAATCTATGTGTGAACTCAGGCTTTTTTTTCTTGGGGAAGTCAAATCTGCTTATTTAGCGGTCACAATTCTTTCTAAATCATTTCCCAAAAAAGACAAGAGATTCATTTCCTCCTACTTTTTTTATTAAGTTGAACAGTGACAATACTTTCAAAAGTAAACCTCCATTACAGACCGCACCGTCTTTCAAGATGATTTTCTTCCTTGAATTTTAAATGCTAAACTACAAGTTTATAATATCATTTATTATCTTAGTTCTTCAAAAAATACACAGCTGTTTTTGTTTTACTCCAAACAGTTCTTTTTTCTGCTGCTAGAGGTCACAGTACTTAAATACAGTGAGAACACGGTCCTCTTGTTTTGAGGCACGCTACGCTGCTCAGAATTAGCTTCAGCTAGCAGAAAATGTCAACAACAAAAAAACATGCTGAAAAAAAAAAATTAGCAGGGTTGTCATTGTTACAGATCAGTCAAATTGAAACCATTTGCCCTGCAAATTTTTTATAATCTGATTTTTACTCTGATTTTCAACAGAAGTGTCTTCAACTTCACCCAAAGTGGAAAATGATGAGCCATCAGTCTGGTTACTAGAATTCTTCTTAAATGTCATTGTTGGTGTAGCTAACAGTGTTTTAGTGAAAACTATCCAAACTGTGACCAAGTCATGACCAAGGGCTCGAGTGAATCAAGACCAAGACAATGAAGGGTCGGGACAAGACAAGGCAAGACCGAGTCAAGACGAAGCAAAAACGTAACTAGGAACAACAATTTGCCCTGTCCCCTCATTTCTCATAAAGTTAACTCTGCAGCTAGCGTTACATCCCTCAATTTATGTTAGCTAAATTAGGTAGCTCACGCACCCAGCTAGGAAAATAGCTAGTAAGCAACTGAAACTAGTGCCATGAATCATATATTCATACCATAAAACCTAAATTAATAGCCCGGGCTTTTATTTTCTTCAATCTCTGAACTCAACCTGCCTATATTTGGGACAGGCCTTTAATTCCTTTCGCACAAACCTCTTGCTCAGCAAGATGGGAAATACTATCAAATTGTTTATTTAAACCAGTAATGAATTACACTTTGGTGCTCATGGTTGCCGGTAAAATGAACCGAGCGGAGAATCTAACTGAACTAATGATGTGTCCATATTGACAAAAGTTTAAATATCTATATTTGTATGTGCGATCTAAGCAGCTTAGAATTAGCTCAGGCGGGCGACTGTGGGCTTTAGCAGGTTTTATACATCCAAAGAACTTCTATAAAAACCAGACCTGCGTATATTTGACAAAACATGTAGCTACACTCGGCCAGTAAAAGGGATTGGCGTCTTTTAACTGAGTGCTGACATGTATGGCTTTATGGTATAGGTAGCTAATATGTATCGCTAATATTCGCTAAATTTCTTTGGGTGAGGAGTGAAGAGATTTCTGAAGAGTTCTGGTGCAGAGGCAGATTGCTAACTAGCTAGCTTTGCTAGCGTCACTAACTTGTAGCTAGAATTAGATTAACACTTAATTTTAAATGACTGTGGCCAGCACTGCATAGACAGTGTTTATGTATTCGAACATAATAACCATACGAAAAACACCAATGTGTATTTTTTTAGGTCACAATAAAACTTTCAGTCACTTCATTCTAAAATGCATAAGGACATGGCGCAGTGTTTCAGCACAATACTTGCTGCAACTGTTAAGATCCTCCACATCAGCCACCAACCGTATCCATCATAAACTTGCGACTGAACTCATAAGCCAGGAAGAGGGCTCCGTTGGCAGGGAAGGTGCGTATCATGGTAGGAGTCAGGCCAGAGTACAGAGCAGTGAACCCTGTGGGACAAGAGAGAGTCAGCTACACAGTCCATTCCCCACAGATGAATCAGGTCCCTAATTATTAGTAACAGGATGTATCCACACTCTGCATCAAAGTCAGACCAGCAGTTAAAAACTTCAGCTCCCCTTTTAAGTTTACATTATAAAAGATCACATCAAAATTCCTATATTTGATTATTGTGCCCCCCCAAGCTTAATCAGTGTGATTGGTAAGGTTAGCTTAATTTGCATCATGTCAACAAACATTTACAGTGTCAAGCTTTGGCTTTTCAAAGTCATAAAACCATCATTTCATTTATCATCTAAACCCAGCCAATCAATGTACTTATAAAGAAATTCTACAAGTATTAGACCTGTTCCATTACCCTCTGAGGCCAAGTTATTCTGTGTATCTCCCCACCATGCCAACAGATGGTGCAGATGGTGTGGCATGTGGCCATGACTCAGTACATTAAGCACGCAGACAGAGATGAGATGTGCAGTTATATTCAACTAAATGTGGAAAACAGGTCAGACTGTAGTTTTTCACATACTACAGTGTCTGCAGTTTAAAGTGGAATCAAAATATCCCTTTAGAGGCGGCTTTGTTGAGATGTTTTGAAGCCGATTTAACTTTAACATAACAAAATAGGCCTACATTAAATAAAAGACTCTCTGTGTGTGTTTCTCTGCAGAGCATGCGTGATTGTCAGGGGGTAGGGTGAGGGGAAATTGTCCACTGGTTAATCGATCGCTGACGGCTTAATTTATTTAATTTTTATCAGAAGTATTCAATTTCAGACGCACTAGTGTGACCAATGAAAATGTTTAGTCGCACTTGACATATTTTTGGTTCGCATGTGCGGCAGAAAATATTCTAAATATAGCATACACTTGAACTGATATTGATTTCTTTTTAGGTGGGTCTTCTTTTAGGTGCCTTAAATACGTTCTGCTGCTGACCCTGTCCGCAGCAGTGCATTGCTTAGCTTCCATGCTGGTACTCGAACTATCTCTTTAAATTTGCTTCAGAAATTATCCTAGTATTCTTTATTTTATTTTTATATTTAGCATGGTATATGTTGTTACATGTGTGGCACATTTAAATTTTTATCTCAGAATGCTTTGCTGCTGTTTTGTTGGACACCCTTTATACTTCAGACACAAATATTCACATATCACTACTTAATATGCACTGGTCTTTTCATAGTCACGTTTAATAAGTCTTATTTCTGTAAATCTTACTGTTTGCTTATAAAACAATCCTGGGTGGGGGGGGGGATAATGTGAATAATTCTGAATAATTTTGTCTTATTCTGAACATTGACTGGCACCACCAGACAGTATAAACACAAAACAAATACAGTCTGTGTAAATCATATGTATTACTTCCAGATGCCAGTCGCTCCCATCCTCTCTCTGTGTCAAAAATTACATAAACAAACAACTCCCTGAGAGGTATATTCTGTCACTATTTATATAGAATATCACACATGGTGGCTGTAACACCACGATGTCCCACAAAGACTGTATTTGACAGCAAATTGTTTTTTTTCAGATGTATAAGAACAGGCTAGACAACATAAAACAACAAAACAAACATTATTGGAGAATCCTTCTCTTTTGAATTAACTCCTATTACGAAGTGTGTCTCTGCTGAGGTTATTTCTGATGTCTGAATACCTAAGCTGGTTATGAACAGTGGGAGTGGGGGAGACAAGTCCTGACAGCACTGTTCTCTGCAGAACCAAGGTTGGTCACAAAAAAATCAAATTATACAGTTTGCGTCTGTCAAGCTATAATTATATAGTCATGTGACCCCTGTTACATATATGGATTGGATGTAGAAACGTAAGAGACGTTTGAGAAGACAACAACAACAAGGGGCAAAATGTATCTATTTTATCGGGTCAAATGTGGTAAAAGTATGCTGTTAGAGAACCATACCCATCTGGGTGAATTTCAATTTAAGAATGCTCGTTCAAATCTTACCCTCAGTGCGTATGACACCCAAGAAGGTCTTCAGGAAGCCTTTTTGCTTCCCGGTTTGAGAGTATACCTGGATCCTGGTTTTCACACAGTCTATGGGATAGACCACCAACCAAAGACAAGCGCCCCCAAATCCACCGCTGAACATGAGCGGAAGAATACCTGCAAAGACCGAAATTATTTTGTGGGAGCAGATCACGGAAACAAGTGCGCATCGTAAACTGAAAAAATGCCCCATTAAATATAAATGGAAAATAACGTAATCATACCTATACCGTCCTTGTCCGTGCCCATGTACTGCGCAAATGTAGACCGACACAGTTCATAGGCCCCAAAAAAGCAGAAGTAACCTGGTATCTCCCTCACAATGGTGGATGACAGTCCTTGGTAGAAACCCAGGGGACCGTTTGTCTTCATCACGTCCTTCACTACTGTCCACACTGTGCTGAAGTCACAAGACAAAACACAGTGTAACAAAAGTGTATCAACTGAAACTAAAGATGTTCTGCTGTTATCAATGTCTCTCTTTGGTCACACTTACCTTCTCTGTCCGCCTGCGATCTTGCCAGCGGCTTCCATTTCGAGCATGGCTTGCAGGCGACATTTCACCAGCTCGGTGGGGCATATCGCCATGGCGGAGAAGATGGAGGCTAAAGACCCTGCGGATGCCTTCTGAAGATCACTGATGAGCAATACAAATGAGTTCAAATTAGGGGCAATTAATAATAAAGGATTTTTAGTGAGCATACAGGAAGCCTACCTACGTTTTTAGACAAAAACATGAACTCTTTCAGAGTGAGCTCTGTTGCAGTCTGCTGGCACAGAAACGACCCGCATGTCTTTGAAAATTATACCCGCACTAAATGGAAAAGCATCCTATGAATGTACCCAAGATGATTTTCTGGGAGTATAGTTACCTTTCCTGGTCCAGATGTGATGGAATTTTTTCTATCTCAAAGAGCTCAAAAACAAAAAGCCCTCAAGGTACAAGGTACAAGGTAGATTTATTTATCATTTTACAACACAGGGTTGGAAAAGGAGATTAAGTTGTAGTTCCCTTTATGCTACTCACAAAAACAAACATTATATACAAAAATTATATACAGCAGCTTTACTTGTTGTAGATGCAGGTGTACAAAGTTACTTTATTATTTTTGTTATTGTTATTATTGTTATATTTTTTGCACCCAATTACATGAAAACTCCTTCCTCATCACATTTTACTATCTTTATTATCATTTTATTATCTTCGTGCTCTGGTTATAATGGTTTACCGTATGGATTTACAGTATGGTTAACATTCAGATTAAACAAGAATTCTTTTTTAAAAAACAGTTTTTATTCACTTCACAGGTTTACAGTATATCTTTTTAATTAATTAATAATACGCTGTGAGATTCTACGGAGGATTCTGGCTTTCAAATTAGAGATGACAAATGTATTGTAATCAAGAAGGTCTCATCTTGAAGCCTTCTTCTCTCTAAAATCTCGTCTAACAGTGAACTCTTACTGTCCAGGTAATAATGTTCTTAGAGGTTGTTGGGGCTTTACACAGCCTCAGAAGGAGACTGCAGACACCACCACTGTTTGTTTTTTTTTAAATCACTCTACACCAGTCAAAGATAGTGCACTTAGGGACAATGAACTTGGTAGTGAGTAAAGATGGAAATAAAACATTTATTGAGTTTAAAAGTTAACTGTTGACTCTTGAAATCGTTATCATAAACAATCAGGCCTCTATCAAGGAAACGATAGGTGATTGTGGGGTTAGTGCATTAATCATGCAGCTGTTCAGCTTTAGGAGAAACTTTAAAGTTGTGTAAGCCATTCATCTCTCAATTAGTATTCAATGAATTGTTTAGTCCTCAAAATGTCCCCCAAAGATATTCAATGATACACATTTTGTGACCACACTCAATTATAATGTGGCATTGCACAATAGTGCATGGTGAAATCCTTTACTGGACAGGGTGTGGACAAGAGGAAGCAGCCATTGTAGGAGGACATGGAAGGAAATGTGGATAAGTTGCACAGATGGTCTGCAAACTAGGCTAAAGAACTACAGTCTTGGTTCGTATTAATCTTTGTCATGTCATGCAATACTGATATGTCAAAATTTTGATCATCACCACAGCCAATAATGGAGCTTATTATAGATACGTGAATGAATACACAGAAATGTCAGTGTCAAACCTTAGATCGGCGCCTTTATCCACCTTGCACACAAAGCGGACGAAGTCCTGGCAGCGGCCATAACTCAGGAAGAGCACAGTGTTCTCACTGATGTTGGCTATAAGGGCCGGGGTCGAGCCTTTGTAGAGGCCACGTAGTCCCTCCTGCCTGAAGGTCGACGTGAAGCAGTGGATGAAGCCGCGGTACATGGTGGGGAACGTCTGCATCTTCACTTTTGTGGTGTCAAACGGCTGACCGCTCAGCACACAAGCCGTACCGCCTGAGGGAGGATTTCAAGAGATGTCTTGTGCCCAAAGCAGAGTCCAGGGAACCGTTTGCACACTATTTATTGCCATGCTTCCCGAACTAGACACACATTACTAAACGGACCCACGGTGGGGGAGATTTCCCTTCAGATATGCAGCCAGACAAGATTTATGTTGGTGGATAGGACTTTGAAGATACACAACAGCACACTTAAACAGACTAATGTTGTTGACCTCGTGACTATTAACGGGTAAGAGAAGAGTTTGGCTCTAGTCAGGGAGCAGAGTGGGAAGGGCGCTATGGGTGCCTTAAACAACTGATCAAGAATCTCACTGATATGTGTTTCTGTGGTTATCTTAAGCATGCTACGATCTAACTGGTGTTTCAGTCCTACTATAATAACAAGTATGTATATCAGAGATGAAACCCAAATGAATGTATAAAACCTGTTAATGCACTTGATTATTATGCAACTTATTACACGCACTGGGTTCACTTGGAAAAACAGCTCAATTATGATGAATAATTTGGCTTTTTAAAAGGCTAAATTGGATTTTTTTTTTTTTTTTTTTTAGCATTATTGGGCATCCATGGTCTAGAAGGACAGATAGCCAGACAGCTAACTCACCTGCTGCTCCAGCTACGGAGTCGATGATTGCCTGGACCACGGGATGTGGAGCCATGGTGATTCCAAGGATGCTGTGAACCTGAAAATATCACCACCGACAAAAAAGGAAATGAAGCTAATGAACAACCTTGGCGTCCTCTCTTCACAAACAACGGCAAACACAAACCGAAAGTAAAAAAAAAAAAAAAAACCCCGCTAAGATATAAACTACAATAAAGATAAAGTCACTAGAGACTCGGCACTGAAAACCACAAACACAAGGCAGGGTTACAAACTATTTCTGTGAAGCAGATCCGGACACATTCCATCCTCACCTGTAGTCAGCTCACTCTGCTGCTCCAAATGCGCACACCACGAGCCCGACCCTGTCAAATAGACAGACTCGCTTACACCCTAACACGTAATAAGTTTCGATATGAGCATCTACGCAGACTGAAAGTAAGTTTTTCAGGAAACGAGGACAATGCTCAAATTCAACCAATGCCCCGGTTTTGCCTTCAGGACCTTTCTGTATAACAGCTTCCCGGCTCTCTTTTTTTCCTTAACCTAACCAAGTAGTGAGGCTTCCTTTCTGGCAGAAAGAACGCAAACGTCTCCCATCTAGCCTACTGCCGGCGTGGGCTATGAATGTCTTGCTGTACTTCCGCTGGCAAAGTCCAATGAAATCCACTTTAATGTCTTGCTGTACTTCCGTTAGCAAAGTCTAATGAAATCTATCCGCGGATTGCGTAAGTCGTTCCTGCAGTGCGTGGAGGTGCGCACTTTACGCACAGCAAGCGCACAAGGAGGGTTGTGTCAACCCATCCAGATGAAGCCACAAGAATGCAGTAAACAGACCATTTTTATGGCCAAATTAAAGCACAATTAAGGATATAATTAGGCGGCTGCATCGATATAACCTGTGCATTTTCTGCCTTTATAATGTTACACATCATTTGACACTGCTGAGAAAACTATTATTAATATTATTTTTACCATCGCTCTCTATCTGTCATTATCCATTTAAAACGCATTTGGCAACGTATTTCATTTCGAAACTAATCAATTCTGCACAGTTTCGATTTTTAACTCAGACTGTCGTGACGCCGTTGACCTGTTTGGAACAAAAGTAGCCAACTGGATATCGTATGCATTTTATTTCATAGCTGATAGGGTGCAGCACGTGGCGGATAGGTTAGTGAAACAAATCAACCCGTATCTTTTAGTGTGGCGTTCATCTTTGCCACGCTGACTAGGCCTACATGGAGGGCTGAATGCGGAAGAGATTAGATGCTGGCTGTGACTGGTTGTAATATCGGACAATGGCCACAAGATGTCAATAAAGTCCACAGTCGCCCGAAGAAGCAGCTTCTGGTGCAACAAACCACCAGCAGTACATCTGCAGCTGGATCTTCAGCACCGAGGAGCCTCTTTTTCCTCGTGTCTTTCAACCTTTAAATCTTGTCTTAAAGCTGTCTGTCATTCATCTTTCTATCATTATTATACAGAGTTAGTTTGATCAGCATTTTAAGATGTAGCCCTGTTTATCTCTGTGGTACCCCTACGTTTCAGAAAGTGTATGCAATTTGGTATTAATCATTAGGTCCGGTAAACACTTTGTAGACTGCACTTTGTGTTATTTCACGCTGTGATTGTTGGCTGTGGCAGTAGCAGCAGTAGTAGCATTTATTTGGCTGTATAATTAATTCAGAAACTCTTAAAGCCTACTCATAAGGAGTAGCATTCGGCTGCTGTCTCAGCTTGAATGTAAGTTGCACATGATGAAATATCTCTCATGAATATCAGATGGCAGATGAATTATCCAAAAACATTTTTAACCCTACACAACTGATGGGCTGGGCTGCGAAATGACAAGATATATTCACATGGATGTACTTGTATCACGCAACGGGATGACACAAATACAGTGATACAGTGTCTTTGTACATCCATAGCCAAACAACAATTTTAGAGAGGTAGGGAAAGTAATATAACTCATATATAACTACATTTATACATATATATATATATATATACCTGATTATAGCGAACTGATCCAATATATTCAGGGACAGAGAAACATAGTTGACAGAGAAGAGCGAAATTGTTGGTCCTCCGATAAGTAGCCTATGAAAGAATGAAAACAAGGACCAACTCTGTCGATGCCATCCATTGGGGCTCTTGTGGTGTCAATCAAATGTGGGCGGTGTCAGCTGACAAATGATAGTTCCAGTAAGTCCTCACATGTTGTACAACACAGAGTCAACAGGCTGTTCGGGGCGCAGACGGAACATCACTACGACTGGATAACAAAAACAAACTGGCGGGTTAACGCATTGTGGACACTTAGGCAACTTTTTTTTTCACATGCAAGGCCTTTCTTAGAAGCATACTTTTATTGGTATTGTTAACGCAGCTTTTTTTTTTTTTTTTTTACCGGCTTGGGATGTGACTTTCAGTGCTGGCTTTGCGCGCAGGCGGAGCACGGATTTTCCCGGACAGATTTGTCTTCGCTCCCATTTCGACGGCGAAGTTGCGTTACGTTTGAGGGGCGCCCGGTTCGTCACATTTACATGACATTGTAACACTTGGCTCCGTCACCTCTCGACCATGGCCGAAGCGGCCCAGCAGCCACACCTGGTCGAAATCGACCCGGATTTTGAGCCCCTGTCGCGGCCCCGCTCGTGCACTTGGCCCTTGCCCCGGCCGGAGTTCATCAACCCCGGCGACTCCAACACGTCCTCGCCGGTGCCGTCTGTGAAGCAGGAGCCCGCCGGCAACACCGAGTTCATCAACAACCTCAGCCTGCTGGAGGAGACCGAGGACTTCGCGGAGCAGAAGCCGGTCATCCTGTGCACTGATTTCCAGTGTCGGGAGAACTGCGTCCACCAGCCGCCTCCACAGCAGCATCAGCAGCATCAGCAGCACCCGAACCCGCAACTCCCGCATCACCATCACCACCATCAGCAGCAGCAGCAGCAGCAGCAGCAGCAGCAGCAGCAGCAGGTGCCTCTGCTCTCCTCCCCGGTCGGCTCCTCGTCCACTGCGGCCGCAGCTGCCGCCGCTGCCCAGAGGAAGAGCAGCTCCTCCCGGCGAAACGCATGGGGGAATATGTCTTATGCAGACCTCATAACCAAAGCTATCGAAAGTTCTCCTGAGAACCGCCTAACTCTCTCTCAGATTTACGACTGGATGGTGAAGAGTGTGCCTTATTTCAAGGACAAAGGAGACAGCAACAGCTCTGCAGGCTGGAAGGTACGTTTGTTTAGTCTCTTTTGGTGCTTTTATCCGGGACATGTGTGCGTAAAATGTGTGCGTGTGTGGTGGTGGGAGCTCCCAGCATGAATGGCCTACGGCTGCTGCCTGATAAAGCAGTTGCCTGTGCCAGTTTGTAACCATACAAAGTTTTCCAGTGGGGCGTTTTGGTGTGTCTGTGATACTTACCAGTGGGTTCACAGGGACTTCATTGTGCTTTATGCTATAGCTCCTGTGGTATCACTGTAATATCCCTCCAGGGAGTTTTGGATGTTCTGTGGTGTTTGATAGTCAGTTTATTGTGACTATATAGGCTAATTTGGTCGGGTATTCATTGTAAATCTTTTGTATCTCCATCATCTGTGGTTATCACATCTCCTACAGGGACTTCTGTTTATTTGCACAGGACCCTTATTTATTTCCACGAATGTTTCTACATTGACAAAAGCACATGCATGAAGAGTTATGTGACTGTTGTTTATCATGTGCTCCAATTCATGGTCTTGTGAAACCACTTCTCCCTTCACTGTCATTCATCCAGTTCGCGGCATTTAAGTAAAAACTGACCAATTGGTACCATTACCTGGCTTAGACAGTCATCTGACTTCTCCATGCAGTATGTGATTTATATGAGTCTGCTGACTCAACAGGGTTTTTCTCTGTCTCTCTCTCTCTCTCTCTCTCTCTCTTTGCCTTATTGCTTCCCTCAATCTGCTATTCAAAAATGTTGTGAGTTCTGGCTTGGTATGTTTGAGACAGCTCTCCGCTCGCTGCTGATATTTTAAAATGTGTGAGAGATTTCAAGGTTTAAATTACACTTTTACATATTAGTGTGTGCCTATAATGAAGCTGTGTTCGGATGTCTATGTCGTAAGGAGATACCAGAAGCATTCATGTGTCCTGGAAACTGTCCAAAACATTACACAACTGGGGACTTAAAATTTCTGATGTGGTGTGACAGGCCCTCCCACTGAACACTATTGAAGGGCGTAAACCTCGCTTTGGAGACACATAGCTTCACTGGTGTCTGACAATAAATTGATGACAGTCTACTCTCACAGTGGGAAGTCATATTGAGCCTGTAGTCACACAGTGAGAGATTTATTACGGCTTCCATCTGCTGTAGGCTGTCTGGGTTGCCGATGAAATTTAAAGCACTTGTGGAGCGCGTTTTTGTCTTCCCCTGTCAGAGCAGGCTCCCATGTTTCAGTCATGTGCTGAGAGATGATACACTCATGTCAGTCACAAATGCAAATGAGAATTAAAACTTTTTTTTTTTTAAACCATTTTTTTAAAAGTTGACAGAGCACAAATGCAGTTTTTTCAGAAACGCCCTGCTCCATATTCGTCCACTTGACCCAAGTGTTTACAGAAAGCACAAAACTGATGTTGAGCTGTCAGTCAAATTATACGAGAGTGGAAAAACCCCTTCAGTGTACTGAAACACACACAGTAAACAAAGCGGGCACTGGGCAGACGTGTTGCTAGGGTCGTGATCTTGTCCAAGTAGCTTTGGTCCTTTAAGGAAAAGCAACGTATCCGAACATTTATTCACTATATGCATTGGTACTTTAAAAAAGGTTCAGCATCTATCCTACCCTATGATATTGTGATTTGTACGTAAAATGTGCTTTTCACCATCAGAATCAGCTTCAGTGGCCAGGTATTTGTACGCATACAAGGAGTTTGACTCCGGTTTTCACGTTGCGCTCTGTGTACATACACAGAAGTAGACACAAATGTGGCTAAAAGCAAGGACAACAAGCTCGCCAAGGTAGACAAATATTAAGATACTATGTGCGCTACTACATGCAATATAAATACATAAGACAATTAGTGCAATGGTGCAGAGTGGAAATGGTGCTGAAAGAAATATGATTAATGTAACAGGTTGCTTTATACACAGGCGGTAGGTGGATATGGCTGTATATACAGTATGTACATCGTGTGTAGATTTAAAAAGTGATAATATTTACATACCTACTTTTTCTGATCACTCCATTAACTAGAGTGGTTAACAAATCAAACTTTGGGTGTACTGTATGTGTGTGTATCCCTGATATGCGCAACAAGGGATGGATCAATTTTGGAAATTAGAACTGAATACATCGATGGGGACCCAAGGATAATATTCAGTAAGTTTGTGGAAGCTAATAGGGAAACTGAATAAAGAATGTATAGGCAGTGTGGGGCACCTGAAAACACAAAACCTGCAGAGGGTTAATCACGGCGAGTCTGAGGGTGCGGCGTGTCAGCATAGGAAGAGAAAGGACTGGTGTTGATTTTAAAAGATAGGACCCTCTTTCGCATTATTATTCTATACTTTAAAACGACGCAATGAGCATTTTTGATGTAGTCGACTTCTCACTTGGCCACAGGAGTGTCAGGAGCAGTACCGGCACCTCAATGATCACGAAACACAGCTGTGGTCAACACTTTCTCGGTGATACTCACTGGTTACTGTATAATTAGGAAGTTATTATATAGCAGAGGGCTGTTCAGACAAGTGGCTGCGAGTCAGCTGGCTCCAGCATCATTAGTAGATCATTTACATTTTGTAAAGCATGCAACTGAGTCACAGTGACAAGGACTGGGAACTTGTCTTTGTGTCTCCATTAATGTACCTAAATAAACAGTGAGGTTTCTCAGTGTTGCTGCGTCCATTTAACAGTTATTGTGTGATTGGCGGCTTGGCGAGTGGCGCTCAGCCACCACCTGGGCTTTGCTGCTTATCCTGCCATGTTGGGGGTGTAGACTGAGTAATACTGTGGGAAAGCAAAGTGCCGTTCACTGCTGTGAGGGGAGTTATTCATAGAGCTCCCCTTGGTTCCCCACAGGGGGGCTATCGCACATTGTCTCTTCAGAGCGAACATACTTTATGAGCCGGCGAGTGGGCCAGAGAGGAGCTGAGGAAAGATGACAATGTAAGATGGTAATTTTGTGGCCAGCCATGTGTTTTTATGTTGTGTTGTTTCTTCCTCAGTGGCCTTTTGATGTAAAAAGTACCATTTAAACAGTTAAAGTAATTAATCAGTAACTCATTGATTGTTTCATTCATTGAATATTTGTGTGTGTGTGTGTGTGTGTGTGTGTGGGGGCGGGGACACTGATGTCCCTGAGCGGACGGGGCTCACCTGAAGGGAACAGGCTGAAGCACATCAAGTTTTCATTAATCTATGATTAAGGCTATCTGCTCTGTAATTGTATGAGGCCGGGCTCGTTTCTAAGGGCTGCTAATCCTCCATAGTCAGTCGTGTCTGAACTGAGTCATGACAGCCTCCACACTTCTCAGGCCGTCTGCGACAGTGTGAATTCTGAGGACAGTTGTGCCAGGTGGGACCAGCTTGGAGAAGCTCTCCGAGTGGACTGGACACTGGCCCTGGCACAGGGCGCCATCCAACAGGAAGAAGAACAGATGGCACAAATTATGTATCACCAAACCGCTCTCCAGAGCTGGTCACACAGTATATTTCTAATAAGTCCTGTTCCCCAGCAGAATCCCTGGGGTTTTTTTTCTTTATTTCATGGCATCAAATGCAATTAATGGATGTATTTTAAGTATGTAACAGTGTTTCAGGCTGCGGCGCACACACACATTGCACACATGCATTAATGCAGCGTAATATATATAGTACACATATCCTTGCATACCTGCCAAAAATCTGTACTTTCTTGTATTTCTCTACTACACGTATGTCACAACAGGACAAATATTTGGTTTCAGCCGGTGGAGCTGGATGATTCAGGTGCTCTTTGATGTCAGCATCGAGATCAATTGGGTCGTAGGTTTTCTCTGTACACGGCGCTCTCTTGACCTGAAATTCCTCATCCTACGCTGGTAAACACTCCCACGGATCTCAAAACAAACTGTGCCGGAGCAGCCAAACACGCAGGTCCGAGCAGACTGTACGGCAAGTGACACTAGGGTCATTACCATGTAAATGCACCCATTGACTCCAATCCCGCTTAGTCCTACAGTAAACACTGTAGGTATCACAGAGAGGAGAGGCTCAGAGAGGTTGTGTAGCAGGTCGGGTTACGAGTGTGTGTAGAAGCTGGAGTACAGGACATGCATATCTCTAATTTGACTTTATAACCACGTCATGGATCCCAGGGACCTGACTGGTGATTGATATTCAGAATGCAAAGTTGTGTCGTGCTAATTGAGTTACACCGAGAATATAAAGAGTCCATCTGAATATGTGAAGCGTCTCATAACCTTCGAGCTTCAATTTTTATTTTTTTTTGCTGTGACAACGGGGATAAGTTATTCAATGGGCATGTTAGTCTCAAAAATGTCAAGAAGCCGATACCCCATGAACCGGACTAGACAGATGCAGGGGTTTTGAGGCCGATACTGGTATTGATATTTGCCGGGTTTAAAAGATCTGGTAGCGATATATCTGCCTTTCAGCAATTTCTTAATGTAGAAAACTTTACTCAAAATACATTTTTATAGATAGAATAACCAAGTGGTAATGTCTGTGTTTGGCTATTCTATTGAGTTAAATAGCTGACAAACATTATCAGATTGATGCAAAACTACTGTAAAATCGATACTTACCTTAAAGCAAACTGGCTCATTGATTTGCTCATTGTCAGAGATGGTTTAAAACAAACAATGACATCAATGGCAGTGTCACATTGGTATCAGCCATAGACTCTACAAAAAGAAGTGGACGTTGCCAGCGGGACGTCACCCATCGGCTGGTGGACTACCGTTCTGAAGCCTCGAGGTTGGCATTTTGGCCGTCGCCATGTTATTTGGACGAGGGGGTGGGGCTGTGCACAGTGCCACGGATATGCACTGCTACATCTCGATCCTGAGTGATAGGTTGCAGGTGACAGGTAGCAACTTGTCAGTCACAAGGTAGCCACGCCCTAAGGCATACCCTGCTTTATCATCTATTTTACTCTAAATGGGGCCATCATTTACAAAATGAACATCATGCTGTGTTGAAGGAGACTGTAAACTAGCGATTGCGATCATAAACTCATTAGGAGCATGTTTACTGAGGTAATAAATTGAGTGAGAAGTAGGTCATTTTCTCCTAGACTTCTATACAATCGGACTTCTATTTGCAACCAGTGGCGTCGCCCCCTGCTGGCCATTAGAAAGACTGCAGCTTTAAGGTACTTCTGCATCAGCTTCACTTCTCAGACCCAGGGGCTACGTCCACTACTTGTATACAGTCAATGGTATCTACGTTTAGCACAATCTCTACTGGGTGACAGATTTCTTTTGTCTAACAGTATATGTTGCCCACACACATTAAAGGTAATTCTAACTGCTTACGTTTAATTGATTGATAATTATGTATTTGGATGTTTTTGTTTTATTAACTTTAATTTGAGATGGTTTAACTTTCCTGAGGTGTATGCAATTGCTTTGTGTTATCTAAAATGTATTTCCCATGGACCCTGGGAATACAGATGAAAGAAATACAGAAGCTAAGAATTAAGGCGTTCTAATCCTAACTCCTTGTTTGTGTGTGTGCGTGTGTGTGTGTGTGTGTGTGTGTGCTTTTGAAGTTACTTTAATACCAATCAAAGTGCTTGTTTCTCTCAGTCTGAATGTGTATTAGTAGGATAGGGAGCTGGATAGAACAGCAGTCCTCCTGTTTCTACACACACACACACACACACACACACACACACACATACATACATACACCCCCCTCCCGAGTCGAGGAGTCAAACCTTGGCTTTGCCCCAAGACATGAGGGGCAGCTGTGTTTCTCAGGCAAAGAGCTGGAGGAGCGCTCCTCACCCTCCTCCCCATTTCCTGCCTGCGCCGCCTGTCTCTCCATTCCTGGTTTTCTGCCCCATGCACAGAGCAGGGCACTACTTAGTGTTTTGAAGGGTTAACGGAACCCCCATCAGTCAAACCCCAAGGAGCTAACCGCTTACTGTCCTCAGAGAAAAGTTAAGAGATAAAGTGAAAGAAAGAGAGAGAGAGCAGCAGAGCCCCAGAATGCTCTAAGTTCAGACTAGGTGACACTTGTTAGGAGTTGCATAACAAGACATTTACTGGAATCAGGGAGCCGCAGGCCAAAGTCTGGTGCCACTGGTTAGTCAGCGGAACTGTGAGGCACTGTGTTAGAGATATGTGGGACGCTAGTCTCCTGTGTGTGTGTGTGTGTGTGTGTGTGTGTGTGTGTGTGCATATAACCTGGGCCTCATAATTAAAGCCCTGCTTCTGGCAGATGCACAGACACGATGGCAGACAGACAGACAGGCCGACACAAGGAACATTCCAGCACAGGCTTTTATATCTTTTTTTATTGTGGCGTGATATTCCGACTTTCCTTTTCTCCCCAGCTGATTTGAATCCCGTATCTCCTTACAACCTTTTTTTTCCACCTTTGCTTTTCCCATCACTCAGTGCTTCGATGTGCTGAACCGCCATGGCTGGCACACCACGGGGTGTTAAAAAGCAGCTTTGAGTATTGACGAACACCACCTGTTAGTTTTTGATCCGCCTCTGTGCAAGACGTCCTGGCAGATACCCGGACTGCAATAATGATTATTTTCACTATCAATTAGCGCATTGCTTTTTTAATCATTAATTGACGAAATCGTTGAGTCTGTATTATGTCAAAAAAGGGTGAGAATGCCCATCGCGAGTTCCAAAAACCGAAGATGACAACTTTAAAGTTCAAAACTAGACTATTTCATTTTTTTATGATACAAAAGAAAGAAATTAGAAATGTGTCACATTTGAGAAGAAGCAGCGAATGTTTGTCTATTTTTTTTCTTTTGACGAATGACTTAAATGATCTACATTTTCTGCTGTTAACTGCTAAGAGTTTAATTGACTAAATGTTTAAGCTTGATTAGCTGTTTTTTGCTCAGCGTGGCTCAACACTTTGCCCATACACACTGATTGTGCGAAACTACCCTGCCCACAGATTATTTCACACGCTCATGTTTTCCTTCTGTCCTACTTCACATTTGTTTACCTCTCAGTGCCGGCATTAGTACTCTCTGTTGTCTGTCTCTCATTCCCTCATACCAAGAAACATTTAAGGATATTAATCACTCACTCAAACCTCAGCAGACTAAAATAAAAACGAGGCAGGAAAGCGGGTCACTGTGGTGCACCAGGAATATCGAATGGCGTTTATGCCTTGCGTGTGGTACCCGTGTGTTTATTTGTGGATCCAGCCGTTCTGTAGCAATGAAGTCACGTCACTTCACCCTCAGACGAGGGCTGACAATTGATTGCATGTGCCGGGTCATTGTTTCACAGTAAACCTTTAACGGCATGTCCAGAATGTCATGGGAGGAAGCCAACGACAGGAGCTGTGAGACGCATCATGTCTGCCTTCAAAAGTTCATCCAAATCCAATATGCGATCCCAGCAATATTTCTCTAAAGCGGATACAAATTAAATTAAGCATACTTAATTTGAGCATAATCTACTAAAATTGTATGTTTACTGAGCTGAGGAATAATAGCTAACTATATTATAAGTGATATTTTTAACCTCAGTTAGTGACACAGCTGGTGCTACAGCTGGTAACGTCACACTTACAGAGCCTAGAGCCCACTGGGGGACGCAGGAAAATCCCCGTAACGTGCTCCTTTCATTTAGTGAATTCAAACAAATCATGTCAAAGGTGTGGGTGTTTCCACCCACCTCGGGCATTGGCATCACACAACCCTGCAGCACACCGGCCAGTGTTTTGTTTTGTCAGTTCTTTTTCTGGCCATAAACCAGAGGAGAGAGTGCAGCGTCCAGATACCAGCAGAGAATAGAGCCTCATTCAACAGGACAGAGGAAACCATCCCACGCAGGCTGCTTTACTCTGGAGTCGAAAAAAAAAATAGAGTTGACATCTTGCACTGTGGTCAGGTAAACAGTCATTTAGGATGAGTCAGATTGTTTTGTTTTTCTCAGTGCCGGGTTTGGTAGTAGCAGGCCGGCAGCACGTGATCGTCTGTTTTGGCAGTGGGTTTGCCCAGGCATGGCAGTTTGCTTCACAGAGTATGTTGTTGTTGCTCTGTCTGCCATCACAACTTCCCATCAGGAAGCAAACTTGGAAAAATCTCCCGCGGGGTCAACAGGAAGACCTCAGCGTTGTCTGACGGCGTGAGAAGAGCTGACCGTTGTATGGATTTAGAATATTTTGAAAATGAGAAGTGAAAGCCCTCAACGCTTCGCATGAAAAACGTAGCTTCTGCGCGCGCGCGCGCGTGTGTGTGTGTGTGTGTGTGTGTGTGTGTGTGTGTGTGTGAGAACTGGCTGCAGATACCACTGGGAGTGAGCAGAGCAACACTTTAACGGGACCGTCACTGCTGAGGGCCCCAAACCACAGGCATTACCCAGACGCACATTGTTGTGCAACGCCCGCCTCTGAAGCGATTATGCACGGTGCCTGTCGGACTGGCCCGGCATTATCACACAATCACACGTGCGATCAGGCATGTGTCATTGTGTTCACATACATGAACGCTTACCGGAGGTCTGCAGCTGGCTGGCATGGGGTGGAAATTTAAATATGCACTTTAATCTGAGGTGCCGTTATATGACGTGCTGCGTTACGATGTGTGTCAGACAGCGGGGCCCCCTGCTTCCGTTGTCACGGGAGCTAAGAGTTGTTGTTTTTTTCGAGGTCAAAGTGCGTAACAGTGTAACGTGAACCGCCCTCAGGAGTGTTCCGTTCAGGTTCGCATTGGTGTTGCAGCACTGCAGCACTATTGTCTGTGCTGTCTAGCGAGGCTCTCGGCTGTCGTAGTGCAATAAAAGAAACGGCTCACAGGGGGAGGGGAAGTTACCAGCAGTTAGGTTTCACTTGGCATTAGCTTCTACTAGCACCTACTGCCTGGATGACATGAACAAAACAGATTTGTTAGCAATTTCCGAAAGCAAGTGTTATTTTATCACCACGACTGAAAGCTGAGAAAGAAAAACATTTCGTCTTAGAGAGTACTTACGTATGCCTGGGGGCACTGCTAGATATAAACATTGATGTAATGTTTCTGAGGGTAGATTTACTGCAGTGTACAGTTTGAGGGTGGCCTCTTTAGTTTCCAGTGTGGCTCCCCATTCAGAGTTCCTGTGTTGGATTCTAGGAAATGCATCAGTGCCAGTTCAGGCAGATTAGACGTGTAACCACATGTGGGCTCATTTTTCTCACAATGAATCATTCATGTCCCCGTTGAAGTAATTGACAAGAGAGATAACAGCGAACGACTCCTTATTTAAAGATATTGTCATTTGGAATTGTAGGCAGAATTAATCGCCACACGTAATAATTATTCCACTGACTTTTACCAAAAGATGAGAACTATTAGAACGGTTGGAATGCGGCCATATGAGTTAAATAAAAACTGAAATAGCTTAAATGCTGTTGTTGAGCTTATATCATCGGTCTTCTGCAACTAATTATTTCTCTCTATCTCTCTGGACGAAAGAAAAAAGAAAAACAACAACTATGATCATAAGTAAAGTGATTTATTTAATGTTGCACGAAGTGGATGTAAAAACAAACGGACCTTTGCCTGTTACTGTTATTAAAATTATCTGTCTTAGTATATTAGTTATGATCTTTTTTTCTGAATATTTTATATGTCAGCTCATGTAGCTGGCTGCAGTTAAATAGCATGAATTATCTCTTTTGAATTACCTGCTGCGCTCCCTTTTGAAGAGATGGAAATTTCAGCCCATGACTGACAGGAAGTGGGTGCTTTGAAAGCAGTACAAAGTATGCAGTACCAGGGTAGTGATGTCATCAGGAGAGGAAGCAGCACTGAGCGTGTTTCCTTCATTTATTTTTTTTTGTTAATTCTTCCTCTTAGCTCCACACCGAGCTGCTTATCGTTCCTCCAAATGACCTTTTTAAATTCTCATAGTGCGATATTGCGGTTCACACTCGACATAATGAGCTAAACGATACTGTACGGACTTCAGCTAAATAGAGCTAAAGTAAATGCTGGAGTGTGGCTTTGGTTTACTCATGTGCAGCTCCTGTTTTGACCTGTACTAGAGCCAGCTTGATAACGGCGCCTCTGACTGGGATGCCAAGTCCAGGAGCCCTGGTTTAATTTCACACTTTCTGTCTACTGTCCCTCACAAAAATGTGAGCCTTCACCACGACCGCTAAACTTTTGAAAATAGTCACTGGAGGAGAGTTTGAATGTTGGGCAGCATTTCTGTGGTCATATGTATTGATCTACTAAGTTCCAGAGGAAATTAAAACACTAACGACACATTTTTTCATCCTGTTTTTCCATGACTAGTGGGATCACTGGATTTTTTTACCACCAGCAAAATGAACACGTAGTAGCACAAAGCAGCCCCTCCTCACAAGACATATTTAGAATAGTAACACACTTACAACGTTTTGCATGTGTGTCATTTAATGGCACTGGTGTAATAGAAACAAGGCCAAATAACAAGGACACTGGTGATAATAAAAAAAACAACTGTAAACAGAGTGATATTTTTATGTTAAACAAACTGTGTTTTGCATTTCATAGAATGCAGATATCTATTTAAGAAAACCATGAAAACTGGAGCCAAGTCGCAATCTAGCCTACTATCTGTTAAAAGACTTAAAAAGTCCCCCTCCGTCTGTGAGCTTCACATATTTTTATTTATTTTCACTGAAAAAAAACTACTTTGTGATAAAAGAACTATAATGGCTCATAAGGTGTTTTTTTTCTCTGAAGAGTGGCAGTGCTATGTCATGCTAATTTTACAACTGGCAAACAGTTAAGTGCATTGCAGCCAACTGTACGGACGTAGAGACTGCTTCATTGACATGTTACATGTCTGTGGAGACTTAAACGCATCAGCAATGGCAGCAAGAAAAAAAAAGAAAACCAAATCATTTTACGCCATGATTAAGCAACAGTCCTTCCACCAAAGACACTTGTGGCCATTACGCGCTCAGTCTCGTGCAGTGCAGGCAAATAACCTCCGCGATTGAAAAGAAAGCCAAGAAGAAGTCTGTTTTTAAAGAGGTCTCTTTCTTTTTCTGGTAAAAAACAGCATTATGGCCGTGACATTCGTATCAGCCTCTCATTTGGTAGCATTAGTGACAATATGTGCCCCATTTTAACACTTTTTCAAGCGCTAACCTGCAAGTGATGTCCTTGCTTAACTTTGGTGGCATTTTTCGATGCTCGACAGGAATCCCTGTGGTGTTTTAGAGCTGCGCTTTTTAGAAATCAGTCCATATTCAGTGTGACCTGGCGTTTTTCTCTGTTTTTACTCTTTAAGAACATTGTTGGTATACAGCCTTTTTCATGAAGGCAGTTTAGAAGCGCACTTACTAATGTTTGTGCTTTACAGTGTCATAAAACAACGCAGAAAAGAAGTGTACCAATGAGAAATCCTCTCAACTGTGTAACCGAATGGAGATTTATTGTTGGAATAAACATCCGACTGTACAAACAGCTCAGGGATATCCCCGTGTTTGCCAGGTTGGACTGGGGTAACGAGCGTATAAATAGAGCCCCCCCATACACACCCCCCCCCTCCCGTGGCGGGTCAGGCCTATGGACGCAGGCTGCCACACAGGCACCCAGCAGTGGTCCACACACTGCATCTTTATCCAGGCAGAGCAGGCAGCAGCCCAGCCCAGCCGCTCTGCTGATCAGAGGCGAAAAATATCCCCTGCTCCACAGACACAGCTCTGTGCATTTACAGAGACACATTGTGTTGCACATAGCAACACATGCACATATTTTAGCATGGAAAGCTTAGCTGGCACAACCCGGTCCCTGTCTGTACACATGAGCCGCATGCTGCTTAAGTCTGAGTCAGGAAATCAGCGAGCACGAGAGCGAGAGCTCAGCATGTGAACCCCCAAGCTCTGATTTCTGTTAACATGCTACTGGGCCATTATTTTAAAAGTACATGTAGCAGCTATCATAAACAACATAATGAATAGTTGGAAATAAATATATAAAGGAGTATGAATCCTTCAGTCATTTACTCTCTCACCAGCACACCCAATGTTTATGGGCCTTCCAGACCAGGGGACGTTAGGGCAGTGTGGTTAAATTAATACAACACTATAAATCAGATCTTATTTTCTTACAGCATTAAAAAACAATTTTCTGAAGAGAAGTACATGTGCTTGCTTTTGCTCAAAAATGTTTAACATTTGCTGGTGAATGTAGTCCGTGTGTCAGTTGAGGCTTAAAACAAAACCTTCAATAACTAATTTTCTAAGTTTTTACTTAGAGTTTGCATTGAAGCAGGAATCGGTAAAATGAAAACACAATATGATCATATCATTACAATGCAATGACATTGAAAGTCAATAAAGGATAATATTGAATTTTCAGCCAGCTGTAGGTAAGACAGTAAGCAAAAAATGCACTTTTCTTATTTCTTGAACAGCACTGCCTTAGAGCAGTTGAATCAAAATTTAAATGGGCAACTTGGCCATTGTTATGAAGTAAAAGGATATTTGATTTCTGTTTTTTTTTTTGTTTTTTTTTTACTTAACTGAGCTGAAACTTGAAAGAACAGCTTAAGAAGAGAAGCAATCAGCAAACATGAATTGGGATCTATAATGAGGGGGAATCATAAGTGGGGAACTGTTTCTTAGATGCACAGTAAGAGCTTTATCCGCCATTGTAATCCTGCTGGAAAAGCCTACCTGGACAAGGGCCCCCTCTTTCCTTTTTCCTCTTGTTTTGCCCAGTCAGGCTACAAAGCTTTGATTAGGAAGTAGCGGCTCTTGAACTCGCTGTTTTCTTCAGCTAGTCCCTTGCATTGCACCAACCAGGGCCTCATTCTGCAGTGTTTTGCACAGAAACCAGAGGCATCAGTGGGATCAGTATCAGGACTGGCCAGCTCTTCCTGTGCGGATACAATGCAGCAGGAAGTTCGCTAATAGCCCCTCTACTCCGCCACCCGTCTCACCCTATCATATGCCGATGAAAGATCCTGGA
The DNA here is from genome assembly GCA_011952105.1 of Coreoperca whiteheadi. Lineage (NCBI taxonomy): Eukaryota > Metazoa > Chordata > Actinopteri > Centrarchiformes > Sinipercidae > Coreoperca > Coreoperca whiteheadi. The sequence continues at coordinate 7,033,037 of CM022478.1, read as the reverse complement.
GTGCCAGTGGATTTGCTGCTTCTCACCGTATGCACAAAATCACTTACAGACTATTTATCATTTGTCTGCAGCGTCTGTGAGACCGATCAATCGTAAGCTTAACCAATCATCATCCGCTCAGGCTTCCAAGTTCAGCTGTGTGTGTGTTTGGGGGGAGGGCGGTTGGTTGCGCTCAGATTCCTTGCAGAGGATTGTGAAAAGGAGATCCTGCCAAGAGGCCGTCAGTAAATACATTTGCAGACAGATTTGCTTCTGCATGACTTGCGTTTTCTGCCCTTCCATCCGCGCTCTGCGATGGTCATAAAACTCAGCATCTCACAATGGCCATTTTTAAGAGGCGCTTTCGTGGAAGTCGTAGAAGCTCGTAGAACTCTAAAGTGAATTTAGGGAGCTCCACACTGACTGCTCTGTGTCCGGGCGTCCTCTCTCTCCCCACTTTGCCAAATTGAATTAGTGAAAGTTGACATCAGCGGGTGAGAAAGGGACCTTTTTTTGCTGCAACACGAGTGTGCGATCAGCTGTGGCCAGTAGCGTATGGGCATGATGTCCCAGAGCAGCAAGTGAAAAGGACAAGGGAAGAATAGAATACTGGGAAGGGGACGGGATGGAGGGAGAGGGCAGAGATGATCTATTTCTGGTTCGAACCATATCCTAGGGTCACTTTCCATTTTTAATCTGAGACTTTTTTTAAAACAGAAATTGTGGCAAAAACAGATTTCTTTTTATATCGCTGCTAACAGTGACACATTTATGCTTTCCCTACCAGTCGAACCTGAGGTGCTGCACTGTGTTGCTCGCTGCTACGCAACATTAATGACAACAATCATTTCCCTTTCTCTGGACTGTTTTATTGGAACCAAGGGTATAAATTTAAAAAAAAAAAGCCCCGACTTTACATTTCCTGTGCTCTGCTTTTTATATCCACTCTCTTTTATGATCATTGCTGTATTGACTTTAGTAAATAGGTCAGTGATAATCACTGGTCAGTTCAATATTGGCGCCGATGATAACCTATCAAACTGCAAATACATGAAGTCATCCCAGTCTATTCAGATTGCTTTGTGAATGTGGTAATGTGAAGGTGTATTGCTTTGTTTTTTGCGTGTGTGTGTGTGTGTGAGAGAGAGAGAGAGAGAAAGATGCCTTGTATGTAGCTGAGCATGTGTGAAGATCAATACGCCCAGACTGTAACAGTTTCCTTTCATTTCCAATAAAACACTGAAATCATCACCCTGCAGATAAATACTGTAACGCTACCATATACCAGCTTAAATGATTTACCCAATGACTAAATATCCCACGAATCAGCAAATTAAGGCATAATTTAGGTGGAGTGACTTGATCTTGAATTGTAAGTTTTGCCCCCCATCCCCATTAAACAACTCAGGCAGAAGCAACAAAAGAAATTTGACGTATGACTACAAAAGTCGTTTTTATTTAACAAAAGAAGCCAAACTTCTTAAACGTTAAATATTGTTGAAAACAAAAGCATTGGTTCAAAAACTTAATAAACTGAATAAATTGGTACTTTGGTACTTTTTTGGGACTCTGTGCTACAGACACTTGGGTGCACTCATCGTACCTTTAGCCAAGGAGAACTGACTCCATGAAAAGGACTATTGCCCCTTCCCTCTTGCTCACGTCTGCACTGCTGTCGTGCAGTGGCATCACTTTGATCAGCCTCTACACCCACTATGGGCCACCTTTAGCGAACCTGCTTTCATAATGTAATGGAAGCAGTTGTAATCGGCCTCTGGATCACAGAATACTAAGTACATCTGACAGGAAGGGGAAAAACCTGCCGTGAGTGTATTTTTTGATAACTTTAGGATTCCAGTGAGGGGTAGTTCCCCGTCACTTGTCGCCTCGCCATCTCACCTGTAGTTGCATGCTCAACCCCACGCTATTGTTAAGCGGGCAGACCTGCTGAGCTGTTGTTAAGTTAATAACAGGTTTACATGTTTTCTGCCTTAACCACACTGCTCTAACTCAGTCACACTCAGCACAATGCGCCAGACGTGACCAAGCTACAGCTTTAGGGCTACTTACTTTGGCGGTTACAAATGGTGCGCTACACTCTCTATAGGTTGTCCTCTTCACAGCCGCAGACATTACACAGAAAATAGCTAGTTACACTGCAAGAACGCACCTACTGTTAAGACTGAAACATGCGTAACAAAAGGTGAAAAAGGCCGTTCAGGACAGCACCGTTTCTTTAATGAGTTCAGTGGAAATAGTGCAGGGAAACCACATTTTTTCACTTTCATGGGTTCCATATCTCCTGTAAATGCATGTGAAACTGCTCATAAAACTGCTGGTGTGTGAGTTCGTACCTGCTGCACACTTTCAGTCAGTGAGGAGGGCGCATTTGCTGCAGACACTCTATACCTATAGCTATATGGCCTTTGCAGTTGAGGTTTCACTTGTGGCTTCACTAGATTGAAAGCAGCCCTGCAAGTAGGTGGTGTTGCACTCTTCTGGGGATTTTTTCATTAGACAAGTTGACATTTGAGCAGCTCTGAGAGAGTCAGCTCCTCGGTCAGTATGCCAGCATCTGTCTGGCTCCAGTTTTCTGCAGGTACTTTGCTACTGTCTGCAAGAGAAAGTAGGAGAGGAGAGGCTAGGATAGGAGAAGAAAGGAAAACAGAAGAGAGGAGATCAGGAGAGAAGGAAGCAGAGGATAAGGAAGGAAACAAGATGAGGAGAGGAGATAGGAGTAGAAGGAAGGAAACAGGATGAGGAGAGGAGAAGGAAGGGAAACAGGAGAGGAGATGAGGTGAGAAGGATGGAAACAAGGTGGGGAGAGGGGAAAGGAGGTGAGAGGAGGAGAAAATAGAAGAGAGGAGATGAAAGGAACAGGAAAGAGGTGAGAAGAAACGACACGGGGCAAGAAGAAGAGGAGATTAACAGAGGGAGAGAAGACGAGAAATAAAGTGAAGGAGAGGGTGATGTACCAAACACTGTGGCCTTTCAGTACTGCTGCCAGTGAGGGAGTTTAAACCAGCACAGTGTGTTCTTTACTGATCCATGCCCACTCTGTCACACACAACCCCTCTTTCTCTATTTCTTAAATAGCCTACACGCCAAACACATTCTCCTGCTCTCTCACACACACGCACACTCACAACACCCAGACGCCCATACTGCAGCCACTTCTTGAGTCATGATGTATCCAGTCATGTAATTCAGTTTCAGCAGTCACACGACAAACCGAACATTACTTTCAGCTAATAAATATAGTGTGACATCAGGGATTAGTGCCTGTTTCTAAACATAAACTCTCTGGCAGTGAGGGGGTGGGGGCGGG
>CM022478.1:6971934-7029705 GCA_011952105.1 Coreoperca whiteheadi | reverse complement strand
TGTAGAAGGGAGAGGTGGGGGGGCGGGGGGTTTTGGGGGGTGTTAAGGAGGGGGCAAAAGTTACATTTGCGGTGTCCACTTGGCTCACGGCACTGCGGCTTCGCATTCCATACCTTTTTTCTCTGCCTCGCGACCGCCGTGTTTCCTGCGAGGCAGGAAGTCAGCTCTGTTTCCTGTCACAGTCTTCTTTCATGTGGTCACTTCCTCGTGTTTGGCCAGCGACGCTGTGTTCTGTTGACTCAGAGAACGGAGGTGGCGCTCCCCGCGGTCGGCTCAGGCAGAACGGTGAAACGTCATTTTACCCTGGCTGCATGCACTAGCCTTCAGCGACACGGACACATTATGATTACATTTCTCAGTGCTAAAAAAAAAAGGGTTTTCATTCGCATGAACTATGTATTAATTGCAAACAACATTTAATGTGATGATGTTGTTTTCAGCGCAGGCTCTTTCGGTCATTACACAATCTTTTGTTTTCTTTTCCAAAACTCCATCTCCATCATTCTGTTGCATTTTTTTTGTGGGAAGAAATAACGGGACATGTTATTGTCATATTTTTATACAACACAAGATAGGACCGTCCTAAAGCAATGGTAATCAGTGTTCATTTCTGTGAAATCGGGGGTTTTGTAACCTTGCTGAGGAATGTTGATTGTGATGGCTGTGCTTGGCTGGGAATCCTGCCTTTACTGTTTCCTAAGAGATACTAACACGTTGGCTCTGATTACGGTTGACCTTTGCACGCAGTGATTAGCTGGAATGTTAAGATTCCTGTGTACTGCAGCCAGAGATAAATCAGTGTCATATACAGTCGCAGGATCCAAAAGAAACGGACTCTCAGTTTGTAAAAAATCGAATACACTGTATTAAAAAGAAAAACGGTACATACAACAAATGTATCAAGCAGTGTGTCATACTTGTCGTTCATATATGCATGTATGCGCGTGTTTGTGTCCCTTGATGTGCGTGTGTTCATCCCAAATCGCGTGTGTTTTCAAACCACGATATCACTAGCTGCAGTGGAGTGAGCAACAAAATCAAAACCATACCGTGCCGCTGTTTGTCATACTGACATTCCACTAAAAACATGAGCTGGCGCGCGTGTGCGTCACACACACACACACACACACACACACACACACAGTGTGAGACGAGGCTTTTCCACTGGCCCCACCAGACGCCCTCAGCCACACTCCCCACACAGCACTCCGAGTTCTGTCGAGCTCTGTTCCCATCGGAGCAGTTTTTATGACCCTTCACTTGTACTCCCTCTCTTGCATCAAGACTTTTAAATTGTTTTTAAAATGTTCTCCATCATCACAACACCCAGCGTATTGATTGTGACATAAGCCAAAATAGAAACCAGAGCCTCCGCCGCGGCGACTTTAGCTGTGAGTTTCTCCGTCCTGTCATCAGGATGATATAGGGCTGCAACAGGACATCCCGGCGTCTGCGCTCACATTGCACTTATTCCTTGTCGCAGCACAGCTGAAATTACCAGCACTTTTAGCAGTCATGGGAACGAGAGGCTCATGACCAGATTTTACTCCTCGCTTTTTGTCAGAGCTACCGATGTGCAGGAGAAGGAGGCGGGGAGAAAAGCATTTGCTCGGCTAATCAGGGAAGGGCTGTCACGTCCCTCAGATCATGCAAACTAGCCCAAGACAATTTGCTGAAGCAGTCGGGTCATTGGATCTGGAATTCCATTCATTTGGGAAGGGCCAGTGTTCAGGAGGCCCCCATGTGCCTTAGAGCCTGAGGTCATCCAGTGAGGCGAGGAACGAGGTGGAGAGAAGGATGAGTAGATACAGAAAGGAGAAGAAGAAGAAGAGATTTTAAAGAAAAATGAGAGACAGTTAAATGAAACAGGGTGTTGTGGCATAAATGGAAGGTAGTCAGTTAATTGATCAGTTGATTGTCTGAAAATTAGTCAAAAACAATTCCGTTATGGGATTAAAAAGGACCTCCACCAGTTTTACACATGGAGGTCAGTTTGCATATCATAAGGAGTCCTACACAGCCTGTGAAAACTGTTGTATGATGGCATCATGATGACATCATCAGGGTTATTTTCAAACTCAGCTTGGGCTTGAGCCTTCGCCCCAAACTGAGATTGTTGTTGCCCAAAAGTTGTTGGCATTTAACAGTCAGGGAGGTTGTGATGAAAAACACTATAAAGTTGCGTTATAGGAAATGTAGGATCCAGTGTTTATAGAGCCATAACAGGGCCAAATATCAGGAACCAATATCAGGAACTTGGCTTGTTCTGCTTCGATTTTGCCCATTCTTTATTAAGATCTGATCTTGCAAGTGCCCCAACTTTATGGATGTGCAACACTAAATGGCTGGAGTAGACCTTTAAGCTCTGAAGTCGTTTAGTTAGAAATGTGCTGTTTCTAGCCTTTCAAATGTTGTAAGTTGAACATCTTTGGGTTTTGGAATGTTTGAATCATCTTGGGCTATGGAAAAGTATTTAGAGCATTTTTCTCTGTTTTCCGACATTTTCCAACAAATCATTGATTAGGCCTACTTAGTCGAGACATTAATCAACAATGAAAATACTCGTGGCGTCGGTTAGAGTGGGACGAGATGTCAGAGTCAAGAATGAGAAGAGATGGTAGAGATGAGAAGACGCAGAGGTGAAGGCAGAACAGAGGGCAGACAGACTGTGAGCCAGATGTGAAGTAGTGACTCACAGCAGGAACAGGCTTGATGACGTTAGCCACTATGCACGCTAAGCTCTGCATGTGTGTGTGTGCGTGTGTGTGTGCGTGTGTGCGCCGGGAGTTCCAGCCTTTCTTCCAAAACAACAAGCTTTACGCATGCACAGTAGTGTCTGGCCAGGGCTCGTTACTTCATGTTGTGGCCCGGACACAAAACGATACAGAGTGTAAATTACTCTCGGAGGGTAGATGGTCACTTTTACCCCCGACTGATTTAGAGTTTGAAAATCATAACATGCTGAAATACAAATGAAGTCTGAGCTGAGTAGTAGTTCCAGTCAAGTAGGACAGAAATAGTCTCTCACTTTCTGTGGTTTGCATAGCAGACGTTTGTCCAATATTCTTGTTTCTCTTGTTTGCCGTGTTTTAGTAATGCTTCACTAGCCTCCTGCACAAAAATGAGTTTTTCCACTGGGGGTGTCACTAAGCAACGTTACAGCGCAGTATTAATGGGTCTGTAAGGAGGAAAGATTAGTCTGTTTCCTCCCTTTGATTCTGTGCTGGTTTAGACAAGACACGTAGTCAGGTGGAATGTGAGTGTTGTTATAATGGTGTTTTACAATGGGCCCCTCTGTTTTTGTGAAGGAAATAAAGGCCCACATGTGCAGTATGTTTGGAGATAAGAGTGTCTGCAGTTTAATCCTTGCTCTCTTCAGGATGTATTGCTCACGAAATAAACCTATTGACACCTATTGTGTGTGTGTTTGTGGACATGTGTTTCTTTGAATTGCAAATGGCATACGGTTGTTAAAAGCTCCCCTTTCTCCTCTGTAAGTCAGCTGTCAAGTCGGGTGTGTTTTTAAAAGAGAACCACCTGTACGGATGGATTTGCACTTGTATGCTAAAGCAGATCTGAAGTGTTTTGGGAAAAGGGCAAACTCAGATCCCCTCTGTTTGTCGGCTCCTCACCCAGCTTTTCTCTTTTTCCCCTCTCTCCCTCTCCTCCAGAACTCCATTAGACACAACCTGTCGCTGCACAGCCGCTTTGTTCGCGTCCAGAATGAGGGGACGGGGAAGAGCTCTTGGTGGATGCTGAACCCAGAGGGCGGGAAGAGCGGCAAGTCCCCACGGCGCAGGGCAGTCTCCATGGACAACAACAGCAAGTTCACCAAGAGCAGAGGAAGAGCAGCTAAGAAAAAGGTAAATAAATAAAGAATTCCATCTAATGCTTTTGTGCTCAGATATATCTGATCTACTTACATACTGTGTATACATACATAACATAATAAAGACCAAACATCATAATATGTGATTTTGGGAATATTCTTAACTTAGATTTGTCTTCTTGGTCTTACTGGCTACATTACAGTTGACAAATACAATTATCTAGTAGAGGTGAAGGAAATGAACTAAGAATGATTCTGTGTGTTTGGTTATCATATCCACATTTCTAACTTATTTTCTTTTTGTCGTCATGTCTGTGAACATCCTTTAAATAAGCATTCTCAAGATATTATCACATTATTGATATGGTATTTAGCAAGAATACTTACTTTATATGATAGTATTTTAATTGAATTAGATTTTTTTTAGTACCATCCAGCCCTTTGTTTTATTGCCAATGGTTTCTGCCCGAAACATATGTTGCACTGACTGTCTCTGGCATGTACAGTATGTCTATGGGTACACTGAGAGTCTCCTTGTCTCCCCACAGCTGTCCCTGCAGGGCGGCCCTGACGGAGGCGCAGACAGCCCAGGCTCCTACTCCAAGTGGCCTGGCAGCCCAAACTCGCACAGCAACGATGACTTTGATGCATGGAACAGCTTCAGGCCTCGGACCAGCTCCAACGCCAGCACTCTGAGTGGCCGCCTCTCACCTTTCATGCCCGAGGACGACCTTGGGGAGGCGGACGTGCATATGGGCTACCCAGGAGCCCCTGGGGCCAAGATGACAGCCACGCTGCCCAGTCTCACAGAGATGACGGGCTCTCTGGGACACAGTTCTGAGAATGTCATGGAGAACCTTCTGGACAATCTGAACTTGCTCTCGCCCAACAACTCTCAGGTTGGAGGAGGGGCAACGACCCCTGGCTCCTCCCAGTCCTCCCCCTCTCCTATGATGCAGCCGAGCCCTGGGTACCCCGCTTACAGCTCCCCCAGTATGGCCTCGCAGCCTCAGCAGGAGTACCGCAAGTGTGTGTATGGCCAAGCAGGAATGAACACCCTGTCCTCCATGCCTCTGCAGACACTGCCAGAGAGTAAGCCCAGCTTCGGGCCCGGTATGGGCCAGTACAGCTGCCCTGCGGGGCTTCTGAAGGAGCTGCTGACGTCAGATACAGACCAGCACGGAGAGCTCATGCCGTCAGTGGACACCGTGGTGTCTCAATCCAGCGGAGGCTGCATGCTGCCGCCATACAGCAGCAGCCAGCATGCAGCCAAACTCATGGGAGGAGGGAACGGTCACCCGCATGGTCTCTCTCACACTCACCCCCACAATGTGCACAGCCAAGCCCCGGCCACGTCACCCGCAATGAATGGCCACTTGCTCATGTCCCTGAGCCACAGCGGGGGCACCACGCGTTTGCCTACAGCCAAAAGCCCTATGCAGATGACTTACGGCCTCTCCAGCCACCTCAGTGGGGGAGGGATGCCTGGTGGCTTCTGTCCTCTCAACACCAACGGATACGCCCGGCCGGGCTTGCCTCAGCCCTCCCACCCAGAGAAGCTGCCCAGCGACCTGGACGACATGTCCATCGAGAAGTTTGAGTTTGACATGGAGACGGTCCTCCATGACACTCTGATGGACGGTGACTCCCTGGACTTCAACTTTGAGCCTATGGTGACCCAACAAGGTTTCCCCCACGGAGTGAAGACCACCACACACAGCTGGGTGTCAGGGTAGATACTGTAGTGCGGAAAAGGTTCTGCTCAACTGACTTGTTTGGTAAAAGACACGATCAGAACTCATCTGAGACAAAACATGTATCTTAGGATGTTGGATTCTCATCCCAACTTCACCTGCAGTTTCTGTACCATCAACATTTCTGTTTTAAAAAACACTTTTCGGATCACTTCAGCGGACTGAGACTGGTAGCGATCTGCTGAGGACACATCTCCATTAGCGCCCCCTGAACTGGTGAAGATGAAATCAGACTTATTTTTCAAATATCAAACATTCTGTACAAACTAAGTGCCAAATATTTTGCCTTAACATAAGAGCCAAACTAAAACACACCTCTCTGGTTTACTCACCAAGGTTACAGATACTATACAGTGGTTGTGTCTGCGATTTTTGCAAGTGACACTGCTAACTACATCCCATCAGCAGCAGCAGCAGCAGCAACACAATATGTAGACACAAACTAGTACCATGCTGTTTACTGTGTTGCCACAATCAAACGTTTTGTATGTACAGTGAAGTGATAATTGATTACCACTACGAAAGAATTATGAAGGTAATCTGGCTCATGGGTTTTTGGACTGACATGATGCTCCTTGGATTATGTTACATAATAACTCACTTTGTTATCGTATTCCTGAATGTACATAATGTCATCATACAGTTTGTAAAATCAGGTCTCGTAGTGTATTTTCTAAGACTGTAAATAGTGTTTACAGAGTGGAAGCAGAAATCAAGGCAGCAGAAAACTGGATCGGATCCTTTTAAACACATGTCGAGTAGACAGATCTGTGCTTGAGGATTCTTCTCAATCAGGCTGTAAAACGGTAATACACTTTCTGACTTCTTGTACATACATTAAGAATGTATATTAAAATCATGTAGTATGATGTTTACTAGATTTAGTACATATTTGAGACCTAAATTATTTGTGCTTAACATAGATTTATGCTGGTGCATAACCTGCACTCAGACATTAGAATTGTTCTGAGTCATTCGTCACTCTGAACCTTAATACCACAGGGGCCTATTTATTGTGCCTAATAAAGTAGATATCGACTGCAGGCTTGAAGGGTTTCATATTGTAAATGTCTACGGTCCAGAAGATACTCAAATCCAGTAGTCTTGAAGAAAAGTACAGTGAACTCTTTATTTTCAGCCCCCTGCTTTCACTTTTCTTTAGAAGTCGAGAAGAAATGAGTGACAGTAGATTGTTATTGTTAGGCGTTGCTAAACGCTTCGCAGCGCTGTGAATGTTAAGGGGTCAAGGCATGGTTGGTGGATTAAAGATATTCTCAGTGCTACTGTTGTTTTCATACCAAGGCTAGGTCCAAGACCTTGCCAAAGACTGTCATTAAAGACACTGTGAGTAAGCAGCCCATCACCTGTTCAGTTTCAGAACATTTTTTTATTTCCTGCCCTGTCTCATAAGGTTAGTGTGACTGATTTAAATTAGTACAGTATATTTCCTTTTTGTCCAAAAGAGCCCTGATGCTGTCAATAGGATCAGCTTTTACTGCTTTTAATGAGACTCCATTTTCACTCTGCCCCTCCTACCTCTATCGATTTCTATGTCTTTTTAAACATTTGATATAACGGTAACAAGTGACTTGATAGCTCCAATAATCTTTTTAATAACAAGTCTATTTTAATTATTTTTTAAAGTTGCCCCTGAAAAGCGTCACTAAGTGTTAAGTATCTTATCTAGCTTGTATATTTGCATTTTCTGACTTGTTTTTCACACTTTTTGCTGTACTAACAACGAGCTTGTCAGCCTGTCAGTGACTTATTATGCAGAGTCACAAATAGTGTACAAGATTGTGGCTACCTTTGTGAAGATGGTGTCTGTAAACATGACTGCTTCTCATGAAGTCGACTGGTTCGGTGGCAGAAAGACCAAGTGGCTTAGAGAAAACAAACTAAAACTGAAAACTGCCTATTCGACATTAATGTTTATTGCATGATTTATCCATAAACCACATGTATCAGTGGGTGTCTGATCATGTGTTGCCAAGGGCTCTGAGCATGCAGGTTTTTATTTAAGTCGCACGACTAATGAGTTTACCTCCAACTAGAGGGGAAAGCTCATTAATTAGTTTCGGTGTTTGGTAGAAATGAAAACTTGCATACTCCAGACCAGTAATGGCACATGATCTGACACCCCTGACATAGATTTTAGGTTAGCCAGGGAACGGGTCTGGTGTAAGAGAAGTAAAATGAAATTATTAACATTTCAAAAGGCCCTGCAGAGAAATCGCTAAAGAAGCCGCTGTTTGGCTTTGGTGCCAGGTGTTGCCTTTTCTTAGCCAAACATGCCATAGTGTACTATAGCCAAATTTGCCTTTGAAGTCAAAGTGATATATTTAGCATTTTTATTATGTGATGTGTTCAGAATTATATATATTTGTGCCGGTCACTCAAGTCAGGATAAACTGTAATGAATCCATGTAGTTAGTGTCACAGGGTTCACTCTAAAAGTAAAAGAGCTGTACTAAGTAAATTATATCTCTACATTTTTAAATGATTGAATCTATGCATTGTATTCCTTAATTTTATGTTGATATTGTTATATTTCCTTTTTCTTTGAACTTATGACAGAGATATTTTATTGTAACATAGCGCTGTGAGATATTATGGTGGTGTTGTTGTCAAAACTCTATGTTCCAGATAGTTATATGGGGAAAAAAAATGAAGTTTATTTAGAATATAGATGATGCAGTGATTAATATGCTAAGCTTTTGTAAACTGACAATGTTGTATTTCTTGTATTTAGCTACAGTTTTTAGAAAATAGCATCAAAAAGTAAATTACAGAAAAAAAGGCAAAGATATATTTCATTTTTAAAATGGAAAAACACAATATTTAGTCCGTCAGAGAAAACCTGCTCAGAATTCTGGACCAATTTTTGTAATTTTATGAGTAGAAAGATATTGCACTTTTACTTACATTTTATAATAAAGTGCCCCTCGTAACAAGAGGAAGAGTTCCCATTACGTGTTTAAAGATAAAACTCTGTTACATTTAACTTATATACAGGAAGAAATTGGACTTGTGCGGTGTGATTTGAAATCATTAAAAATATGTAACTCGTTCAATATTAATGTATTAAAACCTGAATAAATGTACTTCTGTGTTAAATATGTCTCAGATTTGTCATTAAACATTAAGACCGATATTGCATGCAGAATTGACATCAGCACCTTGCAGTTTTGGTCTGGTACAAACATGACTTATACGCAGATCGGCAATGCAGGCAGACATAATCTGTCACCATGGGCTGAAGAAGACTGGGCGATGAGGTTGAAAGCTTAGAAAGCTAGTAAGTGGACCATTGAGCATTCCATTATTTTGTTACATAATAATAAGCAATCTAGTTTGTTTTCTTAAACATCAGTTAGTGCAACCAAATAACTGTTGTTCTTCAGTATAGAAGTAAGTTAGGTGCTAAACTTGAATGGCAAAGACAAGTGATAGAAATACATCATGCAAAAATAATGATTACATTTTCCAATACATGTATGCATAAGCATGACAAAATATCTAGAGGGATAATTTGTCTAGTTTAAATTCAGAGAATCAGCTAAACTAACAAGTTATGGCTACTACCCTTTTTAAGCTATAGCTATAGTAACAGCATGGGCATTATTAGCCACTACTAATGATGGCTACCTCCAGAGCAGTCAGTTACTGATTAAGTACACAAATTATTCTACACCCAAAACTCCAATCGGGTATTATATTTTTCTTTAGCACTGAGTATTGTATCCTAATTACGGTTTAGGTATTAGGCATTGCAGGAGATGAATGTCTGAGGTTGTCTGGCCTGAGGTGATATTTTCATCCCAACTAATAATCCAACTGAAATTTCCAGGTCAAAGTGACTCATGTAGTGTTACAAGACCAACAGTACTTGACAAGGCATCTAGCAAAGTTGCAGAGGGCTAGCAAAGTGTAGCAGGATTTGACATAATGCAGCACTGGGTATGTTTGTAAATTGAACAAGTCAGGAGCTAAATGGCAAAAGCCATTATAAATTGTCAGCAATCAACACATAGTCTAAAAAAATCGAAGTATATGCAGAGTAAAATAAGCATATTCCCGCATTTGTCTTCCTTTCAGCGTCCAAACTTAAAAGACCTGAAAGTACACATTGTCAGAGGAGGATAAAGGATCCCAGAACAGGAGATTTAAGCCACGTGCAGACGCTTGTTTTGTAAAAGACTGAAAATTCTCTACTCTATTCTCTATGCTGCACTCCCAGTTCTGGCGTCTCATTTCTTCCCTATAATGATTCCTCCTGGCTTTTCCTTACAGCCACATTCCACACCATGCACCCCCTACCACTGAACCCAGTCACCCCAGACAGCAAACTGCACCGCCTCTCTGGCCCCAGTCTTTGACTTTGAGTTGTGAGTAAAAGATAACCTTTAACTAGACAAGTCACTGGGGACTAGTCTCATAAAAAGCCCTGGCTAAGAAGTCTTCTTAAGAAGTTGCAGTCTAGACTCGTTCCAGTGCTCATCTTCTCACTTTACCATCTTTTCTGTTCATCCCGACAGGGCTGAACTTCACACTGAAGAAAATTTCTATGAGTATCAGCATCTGGGTTCTGTAGCTGAAATGAATCCCATCCCAGAAACTTGATTAACCCACATAATCCACATGCATAACAGGCAGTTTAGCCAGTAGCATGTTGAGGAGAACTTGGAAGGCTCAACTTCAAGTTCAAGCAGTGGCACACTATACGTTTCACCTCCCCTTGTGTCCAGGAAAGAATTTTGTGTTTGCATTTCTTTGCAGTGCACAGCAATGTGGGCCAAGGTTTTGGTGTCAGAACGAAGTGGAAGGGAGGGAGAGAGGGGGGCAGAGAGGACGCTTGTGAGCACATAGCTGAGGAATGTGGGTGTGGACTCCTGCCAAAGGCATATGCGATCCTTATGTTCCCCTGGGTGCGAGAAGGCAAAATGTGGTTAGGCGGCTGGGGCCATATCAGGACACAGATGCAGTGTGAGGACATAGTAATATGCCATAGAATTCACACTCCTTGCTGCGTTTGTGTTTTCACATTTACCCCCCTGTTTCCAACTAGTATTTCCTTGTGCCCATATTTTGAATTGAAGACAATGAGTTAAAGAAAATAGAAAGAGCAGCATTTTGATATGAGGAAGGGATTAAACCTCCTTAAAGAACTCCATAAATGAGAATTCTTGTCATTCCTTTAGCGGGACAGGTGAGTCAATATTTGCAAACACAAGACTCAATGCTAGAATACTGTGGACCATAGCTAAATCTTCCACTTCCTGGTACTTTCCCATTAATTGTGCTTGTTTGAGTTTCCACACACTAATAACATTTCTGAAAATAAGAAAAGAATTTCTTAAAGTGAATCATATACAACTAAAGCAGAAGTGTTTTGACAGAATTAAATAAAAGTGACGTATAGTATTTACTGATAAAAAAAACTAAGAGAAAACACACAACCCAACTATTGTAGTGAGATACAGGCTAAATATTGTACAATGGGTCAGTATACTGCTGGGCTGTAAAAAAAAAAGAGAGAAATAATAATTAGACTGAATCAAAAACATCATTCAATCAAAATCTATCACATTCTGGATGAAATCCAATTATTTCCTAGTTCAATAACACTGCCAGATTAGTCTGTGATTTAGATGATAGACCTACATAGTTTTATTGTAAAAAATATTTTTGAATTTTCAATCTGAATACTATGTAATTGGGCTAGAAAATAACATTCTTAAGGATTTGATTATAACAAAACATATTTCAAAGGGACTCAGCTGAACGAATTTAAATGAAATGAATGTAAATAGGAAAACACAAAATGACATCTTGAGACTTATTGTATCCACTCTACTTATCGTTCCCAGCTATCATGCAAGCCTGAACACGAACAGGAGTGTGTATGTGTGTGTGTGTAAGTGTTGAAGGTGTGTCTCCAGGGCTCTGTGCGGGACACAAATAAGTCTCAGAGAGACTTTGGACCCAAAAGACACCAAGCAATGGGGCCTGTAACTAGTGAGGTGCCGACGTGGATGGCAGAACCCATGGGAGGTCACCAGCATCTGCTGAGCCTGCCTGTTGCACACTGGGAATTGACACAGCAGAATTTGACATTTTATTTGTTAGTTCATCTGATATGTTTTTTACGTTATTTACTTGCTTGTTATACCTATGTTCATAGTCTTGTTTGATGACAAATAATTCTTTTTTTTATCTAAAAGCCCTGTTGACCGATAATTCATAACTGCAACATAGCATTACAAATCTAAGAAAAATGAGTTTTGACGAGTCATTCATCAAGTTTTTTTTGTTGGATCCAAGACTTAATGTCTTATAACATCAGATTAAGGGAAATGCGAAGCTTAGTGCCAAAATGTCTTTTTAAAATAAAAAGTATTTAATTGGGATATTTTTGTGGACAGTTCCATGCTTTGTTTTTACTCCAAGTAACAGCCCAGAAGCCCAAAATGACTGTTCGGGCAACCCAAATGCCCCATTGGTTGTGTCCTTCCAGTTGCCCGAAGTTCCCTTCTAGTGGACCCGAATGCCCTCCTTAGTGCCCTTCCAGTTGGCCAAAGTGTCCCACTGGTAAACTCAAGTTCCCAAAGTTTGCACACATGTCCCTCTGGTTGGCTCAAATACCCCTCTGGTTTGCCCAAATGCCCCTCTGGTTGGCCAAAGTGCCCTTCCTTTTGGCCCCAATGCCCTTCTGGTTGGCCAAAGTGCCCTTCCTTTTGACCCCAATACCCTTCTGGTTGGCCTAAGTACCCCAAGTACTCTACCAGCTCAAGTGCCATTTTGGTCACTCCAACTGCTTCTTCAGTCAGCCCAAGTGCTCTTGTTGGCACTTCTGGTTGACCCAAGGGCCTTCTGTTTGTGTCCCTGTAGAAAGTCCACATGCCTGTAGTTGTCCCAAGTACCCACAGTATTTCCACAGGCATCTCTGGTTGGCCAAAATACCCTTCTCTTTGGCTTAAGTACTCTTCATGTTGGTCCAAATCCTCTTTTGGTCAGCCTTCGTCCCCCTCTGGTTGACTCTCTAGAGCCCTTATGGTTGCTCCAGTTGCTCCTTTGGTAAGCCTAAATGCTTCTGTGGTTGGCTCAAGTGACAATCTAATGTGCCTAATGTGCTGCCCCAGTGCACCATTGCGGTACCACTTTTTTTTCCTCCTCTGGCCCATAGAAATCATGTGCATGCCACTGATCAGATGATCAGTTGTGCTCCGTTGCACTACATCGCATCATCATGTACCAAAGCAACTCCACTTTTGGGCCAACAAACGTCAGTATGAAACAACACACTTCAGAAGTGGGAAGACAGACAAAGAGAGAAAGATGTAGAGAGACAGAGAGCGTAAAAGAGAAACAGATGTAGCTCAACTGTTGTGTAAGTTGAGAGGAGACAGCTGAGCCTGGGGGCTTGATTTGTGTCCTGACTTGACCTCTCCAGCAGTAATGATAAGACACCCATTAGGCATGTCACACACATACTGATCTGATTCTTTCTCTCTGTCATCCTCTCTTTTTATCTTTACTGTTTCTGACCGTGCTGCTGGCCATCACTGTTCCTCCCTTTGTAATTTATGCATCGCTGGAACCAATTAGTCCCATATGACTTTAGCTTCCAGGTTAGTTACATTCCGTCTTTGCTCCTTACAGCCTTTGTACTGTCACACTTTCTTGCTCAAGGAACACCCATTAACAACCTCTGACATTATTTTAGTACCTATCATCGCAGCACTAGATATATATATATATCCCTGAGAGCTCCATTTATGTCATGTGATGTAAGCAATCTTGGGAGATGGAGGTAGACAGAGCAGAGTATGTGAGTAAGTGTTTTGTTGTAGACCAAAGTGTGTCAGAGCTGCCAGTCCCTGCCATCTCAAGTGGGGTTGGGAGTTTTCTGCCATACTGTCAAGCCCTCTGGTGCTGGGAGGACAGGACTTAAGTGACAATTCAGGAACTTTAATAATAATAATAATAACTGTAATTTATATAGCGCCTTTCACGAAACCCAAGGACGCTTAACAGACAGCAAGGGAAGGGCTTTCAAGCATTCAAAATAGATTCAAAGGTTCACTATGATGATTAATGAATTGAACTTGATAGCCTGGTAATACCTGATGACTATCTCTGCAATGCACAGAAACAATAAGAGCTCTTTTTCCTAGCAGTACCACAGGCGATGGTTACTACAGTCTGCCTTTGTGTTGCTCAAAGCTGTTACAACAGGCAATGGGAGTCTATTTATGGCTGTTCACTCTGCCTGGCAATGGCTCGCTCACAGCCATATTCCATGATTTATATGAAAAATGCCCCTCTCCACCCAGCTTGGGTTTGTGGTTAGCTGCGACTGGCACGCGACTCATGGTATTTCCTCCCGAATGATAGTAAGAGAGTGACACACCGGCACTCTTAAGAATAAACAAGGTCTTCTTGAAAGGCACACAGGATGTAAACAGTGAAGCTTCTATGATAAAATTACAAGAGGGAAAGAAGTATACGACATGGGAAAATTAAAACATCAACAGTTTGAAGAAAGAAAGAGTTAGGTGAGGCAGGTTTATTTGTGTAGTATCTTTCCAACACAGAGTTCATCAATTTGCATAAAGCATAAAAATGTATAAAAACAGTTGTTAAACAGAATATTGCCTCTTACATATTTGTACATTATTCCACTGACTCACTCAGGCAGGCATTTCTAACCACAAATGGAAAGATCCCCAATCCTTGACTTTTAAACATGCTTTCTTTAAAAATCACAAGAACAGCAGTATGTGGTCTATCTTATGCTCTTATGTAATGTTCCATTTCTTATATATCAGTCCAGCGATGAATTCATAATCTCTCTTATCAGATTACAGCTGTACACTTCCACAGAGACTACAATTTAAAAACAAAATGACTGTACTTTGCTGGGTTGTGGCTCATGGTACAGTACATTTTCTGGTTTTGGAACAATAGCGCTCATTTTGCATGTTTAAGTCCTAGCTTAATACCCATGAGCCGACAAAGATTGTCTACTCTCTCTTGTGGATGGAGCTGCTCAGCTGCCCCAGGATGTTTTCATGACTGACAACTATGAGTTGTGGTTCTCTGGTTTTCCACTGTGTTGAGCTGTTCATCCTAACAAATGCTGCATGGGCCACTTTAGCCCCTGAGAATTAGAGTTTTTTAAGTTTGTTGTTATCAAAATGGCATTTTTATTTAGTTAAAGGACACATATGTTAGTATTCATTACTGTTTGGCTTTAGCTTGCCATAAGTCATGCGTTTTAAAGTATTACTCATCAATGGCAGGGAATGGGAAAAAGTATCCTGCTGCAGCAGTGAGTCATTCAACAGCTGATGAAATAATTCATAAGTGTATTAGATTCTGTGTCCCCTCTACTCATGTGTGTCGTAAGGTGTTTCACGCTTGTTTACGTTCTATCCAGGAACATATCAGTTACCTGAGCCCTGGCCTAATAATCTGCAGCCAGGGTACGTGTAGGCGAGAACCAAGTATCAGCAGGACATTTGAAAACAACACCATCAACAACACTCAATGCAGCTGACAAACACTGTTTGCTGTCCCAAAGCAGCATGTGTGTTTGGAAAAGTCTGGCACTGAGTTGCAGGTGGAGGCAGTCCGTCTCAGTGTTCCAACTGCAGCTTTTGTCCCATCTCTGTTGCGGTCAAAGATTTGTCTTCTGATAACAGAGTCAACAACAACATCATTGTCTGGTTTTTGGTTTGAGGATTTCAGTTCGGGTCTCTAGGCTGTCGCATACATTTACAGTTACATTTCTTCTACAGTGTCTTATTGAATTTACATAATAAGAATACAGCTTTTTGTACGTCTTTCATCATGTCTTTCACATGGTCAGCAGGAAGCGTCACAGCTAGAACATTCTGAGTGTCTGCTTTTTAGCTAATTCCTTCATCTGCACAAAGCTGAGAAGCAGACATAATAGCAGTAAAAAAAGTCAACCAGTGATACACCCAGTAGAGAACAAAGCAAAGGAAATGGCAACCAAAACCCCCTTTTTTCAGATTTACAGCATAGGTTCTTTTTTCATCTTTTGAGCAACCAAACATTTTTTTGCTTGGTCTGAGCTTTGTTGTGGTAAATACTCTTGGATTTGATTTCAAGTTATCAATTATTTAAGCTTAAATGCTCAGTCTGTAACCTCCCCTCACTTCTTTCATCCTGAAATTTATTGTCGAAACTTTTATTTTTGAAGGTTTTATATGTATAAAGAGGCTATAAAATGTGTTTA
Organism: Coreoperca whiteheadi; assembly: GCA_011952105.1. Taxonomy (NCBI): domain Eukaryota; kingdom Metazoa; phylum Chordata; class Actinopteri; order Centrarchiformes; family Sinipercidae; genus Coreoperca; species Coreoperca whiteheadi. The sequence goes on along the minus strand of CM022478.1, from coordinate 7,013,855 downwards.
TGTTTTGTTAAAGACATAAACACTGAAACAAAATGTTCTCGGTTAGGTCAAAACTGTTAGAAGACTAAATGTTCCACTTACAACTCCAAAATATACTAATATATGCCATTTAGAGTAATAAATACTCATTAAACCAGTTTCAGTTGATCATTTGTTGGTCTATTTTCTGATTATATAATTACCCTCATCAGGAAATTACTACTAAAATATCTATTTGTTTCCTAATACACTCTGCTCTGCTAAAATGGCCTTTGTTAACTGTCATGCTTTTTTGCTATTATAATACAGGTATTGCCACCTACTCTGCACTGTTGCTATGGTAATTTCACATTGTTCTGTGCTTTTAAAGTAACTCTTTTGATTTGACCAAAAATAGCATCAACCTATGACTTAATCAAACTGGGCAATTTCTGTGTCTTGACTGATAAATGTTCTAAAAGGAAATAATCTGAACCATCACCGTTTAATATCTATGAGCAAAAAAAAAGAATCTTTTCGGGGACTGAGGGGTACCTAACGGAGATTATCATCTTGAAAGCTGGCGCGGTTGGGGGGGTGGGCTTCTTTGAAACTGTGAGTAATAAAAATATAATAATAATAAAAATACTAAAATTGAGATTAAAAAGCAAAAGCCTCCCTGCAATGGTCTAATGACCCCTGCCCAAGAATCACACAGTGCAGCTCATGGGGGATTAAACGATCCAGGATTGAATAAAGTCTTAATTCTTTCTCTGTATAATGTATGCGCTGTGGTATCGAGTGGTAGTCTCCTTTAGATAAAGGACCAAAAATCCTGATGATAATCTCCAAGTCCCTTTACTATTGCTCTCAATGTTATGGAGTTAGCACTCTGTGGCTGGCCAAATGTGTGTGTTCTGAGCTACTCAGTTATTGACTTAGAGAGTTCAGGAAGGAGCTCATGTCAATAAACTGCCCTGCCCCATGCTGGCTGCACCATATGGAGAGGTCTGGTTGTAATTCGTGGGACAGGCCAGGGCATGGTGCCAGGGAATTAGAGAGGCAGGCGGCAGGAGACATTTTAATTTGTGCTGCCATGTGCAAAGGCATGCACCTCCAGCCTGGGTCGGTTCCTGTGATTAGGCCGACCAGCGTGTTCTTAGAAGAGGGGAGGCGCAGGAAAACATGGAGAAATAAAACAAGACCCAGGAAATGCTATTGATTATCTAACACGAACTGTCTTAATATAATTGTGTGACGTAAGCAACATCCTGACTTCATCAAAGCAAAAATATCATCAGAAATGTACATTTCACCTCTGAAAGTGTCAGAATCAGTTCAAATAGGCAGCTGTTTGCAAACACATTCACCATTAGAACTTTATAAGAACATAAAAGGTCATAATGGACAGTATGTTGGTTGTAGAGCTTGTTATGGAGTTCTACTGGCCCTATGTAGACAATGATGTATCATTTTTTACAGCCCAAAAGTGATAATCTAATTCTTATTTTGCTGTGAAGAAGTTTGTTTGTCTTGACATTGTTGACACCTTTGTTAACAAGTGGTTATCACTTTGGGGGTTTGCACCTTTGCCCACCATGTGGTGTAGGCCCAGGTCCAATGTGTAGAAAAAACGATACTCAGCGCAACAATATTCGGTCTGCCACTTGTTGCTGCTTCTGGAAACATATAAAATCCACTCTGCATCCCGCAGGAAAACATTTATCCCGGGTAAAAGGGATCCAATAAAAGGTGTGATCCCATAAAAATACTGGCGTTATTATTTAATGTTAGGCATTAATTAGCAGAGGAGAGGAAATAATGGTCGTATATAAAATGCTTCACAGAGTGAACACAGAGTGAACTTTATCTATTCACCTTTTTCTAGAAAGTGTTCTTTTGTGGTTTAATGCCAATATGGAGCCTATTTTTACTCCATCATCAATGAAAAAGGGTAGGAGAGGGATATAATGTATAGCACTGTCCAGGGTAACATGATGGACATAAGTCTGTTTTAATGTTTTTATTTCAGTATTTTGGGGATTTGGATATAAGAACAGAGGCAGGTACAGTACAATGATCATGTGACCTTGTCTCATTAAGCTCTGTGTCTCTGATTATCTCATCATGAAGAGTCAACTGGTGTAATTCTGAGGATAAATTTGGTCCAGTGGGATGGGCTGCTGCCTCTCGTGGCTCTGGCAGGGAGGGCGCACCTTCACATCTCCACGGTGACAGATTCCCATGAAAGGAGCCGAGCAGCACGCTCAACGGCCACTGCGATGAAGAGCTTTGTTCTAAAATGAGACATTCAGGACATTCACACACAGTCTTTCTATCAAAAATGTAATCAAATCATGAAACTGTTGTAAATATGTTCGCTAATTTGCATTCGCTTAAAAAAAACAAATCCTTCTACAGACAGTATTCTAATAAGGTTCAGAATGTAAATTTGCCCTGAAAAGAGAGAAATTTAGCCTCAAAATACCTGGTTATATAAAAGATACATTGATTTGAGCTGCACAGTGATGTTTGAAAGCCTTTACTTTGCTCTGAGCCGTGATTTATGTTCAGTAATCCTGTGTGGCAACTGAGAGCTGATTGAATTCACTGGAGGCTTGTCAGGTGTAAAGCTGTAAGCATTCCTCTGTTTCCTAGACAATGGGATTATGGGATATAGACAGTGAGATATGTCCAGACCCGGGGCTGGTCTGGGTATAGGGAATGACCTCGCTCTCATTAGTGAGCTGAGGAGAGGATGGCAATTACCACTCTGAGTCCCACAGGAAGACAGTGGCAACACTAAAGGGACTTGTTAGGTGTGTGACACACTGTGCGTAAAGGTGACACCCTTTCCTCATGTGACAGACTTCTGTAAGGGACTTGTTAGGTGTGTGACACACTGTGCATGACACACGGTGCGTAAAGGTGACACCCTTTCCTCATGTGACAGACTTCTGTTTGGACGTGCCTCATTCCTGGTGAAGAGCACCGCCAACTTTAAAATAACTCAGCATCTTACAGAACCTGAATTTCTCATAGTTTGAGTTCTTAGTTATAATTCACCAAGTCATATGAGGACTGATTAAACCATCTTACCTGTGACATCTGTCTGTATGAGGGATTAGAAGGAGAGACCAATAATATGTAATGAATTAATAATGTATCTATTTATTTGTTTAAAACAATGGTTACATTGGCATAATCCCAGCCACTAGTTCACATGTGTGACATTTCATTCTCGGATTTCAAGACTGAGCCAATTGAAGTCCTGGGCCAGAAAGGACTTAATACATACATTTCAACGGACCATTTCGTAACACACTATTGGAGAGCTCACAGTACTCTCTATATACTGTTTCCACCCAAAGTGCTTTCCGGTTGAGTGGTATAGCATTTATTGCATGCATGTGGCAAGCCATGTACAAATAGAACATTTTAACCCTTTGTGGGGACACAAACAGCCGGGGTGCTGCTTTTTTCTGCTATTTTCTACGCAAGCTTTTTGGATCCCTTTATTTTTTTACAGCCTGGGTTTCATTTTCACATTCTTGGCCATCATTCACATCAGTTATAACATTATTTTATTGACTGGGTTAATTGCTGAAATACGGGGGAGGTGGCAGTGAACCAATAGTTTTACAACAGAGTGCAACAACACAAGCAAACAAAGAGGTTTGAAACAAGTTCAGAATTCAACCACATTAACCAAAAAACTTCTTTGGAAGGAAACTTACAGTTTAGTTACTTAGATACAATCCAATGTTAAGGTCCAATAGATTTGACTACTCCATGGTTCAATGTCGACCTACTGCACTTATCATAGCTGTGTGTGCATGATGTTTTACAATGCAATAGATGCAAATACAACTTCACTTTTGGTTTCACTTTCAAACAAATGGCATAGATAACTGTTTTAAAGCCATGTGTGGCTGTCTGACCACTCCTGCTGCCCTATTGCACTCTGCAGTAAAGCTGTATTAGTGACGTCACCACATTCTCAGAAATTGGTGAGAAAAATGTTATTGTAGTGTGTAATTTTCTAAGCGCGAGGGCCAGATCTACAGACCCAGGTTGTTCAAAAAAGGATTTTCCTTGTATGTTTTGCTCTGTCAACACATAGTAAGAAGGAACAACAGACAGAAGAAAGCTACATCGGAGATAATGGAGAGAGGAAAGCCTTCTAAAAGATTGTTAATCTTGAGCGACAGTCAAGTAAGCAGTTCCTGTGAAATTCAAAAAGCGCTATCGGAAATCTCTGAATCCAACATCTTTTACAGGGAGCAACGGAAACATGTATTGATTTAAGATAATCTCTTGATGACAATTCAACAGACATTAATATCCAATTGTAATTTACAACGTAAGTGCCTTTCTCCAGGGAACATCAGGCAAATAACCATATTGGTGTGCCATAGGAACCGAACAAAACTGTAATGTATTTAATGTATACACTATATTGGTCACTATGAGACCTACTCATACAGTAGGGTTAGTGTTACTCAGGATGAAAAATATGTGCCTGTGTGTGTGTGTGTGTGTGTGAGAGAGAGTGCGTTAGGGGAGAGCTGATTCACTGTTGCTAATGACTGCCTTCCCATGAGCTTAATCAAAGATTTGTACATTTAATTGCTGTCAAGTCAGCGCTTACCACCTGCCACGTCTTGCCACACATGTGCTCACCCCCTCTCTGGGAGCATTTCCAGCTCCATCTATCATCCCTGGCTGAAGGCTGAGACAACACAGCCTGCTGGGCAACCTGCACTCAGCCGTCCAGCCGGGCCCGGCCAGGCCTGCACAGCATGGACCCAGAGAGCCTGCTCAGCGTGTCGGGAGGTCTGTCAGCACCTGGGCCTTACAGTGCCAAACCATTCCTCACATTATTAAAAACAGACTAGCCTAAATCGGACACTAAATGCAGCCAGTGAGATGTATGTTATTGTTTTCTTCTCTCACAGAGGCATTCGCACAGGCGCGCGCAACCTGGCCGTGACACGAGATACATATCAAAGCAGAGGAGTTCTGTGAAACACCGCCAACCGTGCGCCTCTGTAGGCCTCACCCTTACTCCCACGCTAACCGCTATCACTGTGTGTGAGAATTGGTGGTCCGCTTTGTCCCTCGGCACAGCCCAGGATGGAATGTGGGCCTGATCTGTTATCAGTCTCTTGCTTGTTTTCCCAGTAGATGGCCACAGGCCTGGCGTAACGCAGCCACACTCTTGCTCGGGCTGTGTGAGGATCTGTCAGGACTGTTCGCTAATGTGTCTCACCTTTGGATTTGTGAGACTACTACAGAATGCATGCCAGACATGATTAGTCCCCAAAGGCCTGAGCCTCCCTGAGCCACAGTAGAACACAGTAGTGCAGCAAGTCGATGCTGAAATACTGGGAAGACTTACTGCTGTGCACTCTGCCAGACAGGATCCAGTAAGTGGAGATTGTTGCATGGACTTTTGGTCATAAGTGGTGATTCCATGAGCACTTCATAGACAGATGTGGTATCGTACATCCCTTTATCCTACGCCTGTAACTCCAATTTTGGTGATGCTTCAACCTACAGCACCACTTTCTACAAAACAGATTTTAGCGGTACTCAAATGGTTCCAAACTGCAATTTAATTGCTAGATTTAAAGGTCTTCAGATTAATTAAGACCTTATTCAGATTTTGGAGAATCCCTTTGGCTGTAGTGAATATAGACATGCTTTATCTTTTTAGCTAGCGCTTTAATTCACCAGCAAGTCACTAATTAAAGGACATATGCTTATTAATGTCTTATTATGGATATATATAGCCATAATCATTAATAAAGCCATGTGTGACAAGTTATAAACACTTCATAAATTGTGGCTGATTAAAACATTTTAGTTTTGTACTTTGTTAGATTTTCAATCAAAAACACCAGTATGTTTTAAACCACATGGAGGTTAAAAACATTTTTTCCTAGTAAAATTTATTTTTATTTGAGTGACCAAATTATCTAAATAACCTCCACTTCACATTTGGAGATTACCCTTTCCTTTTCCAGTCACTCACATTGTTAAATAAACAGTATTTGCATGACAAATCTCAAACGGGATACTTACAAGTAGTAGAATTTGGCTCTGGAAACTGATGTCAGACCGGTTTCACACATAACTAACCTTTCACACAAGATCACATGCAGTACAGTATGGTGGTGGCTCAGGTGTTACAGTTAATCCAATGTTATACTCATCCTTGAAAGTTTGCTAATCATCCTATACACAGCTTCGGGCTAGACAGAAGAAAACAGGCCCGACCTGCATGGCGGGAGTCAGTTCGACTGTAAGCTGGCAAGTCTGGACATGGCCTTCTGTAGCCTGGCATCTCCTGGGGCCAGAGCGCTGCATGCAAGGTGTGATCCAGACCTGCTCCCCTGGGCGCCTGAGCCAGGGAGCAGGTGGAAGGTTACAGCTGCCTGTTTGACTCCCTGAGCTCATCAGTGGCTCAGCCTTTTCACTGTCTGGGGGAAAGAGGAAAGTTGACTTGCCTCCATAGTTGGCCTTCCGACGGGTTCTTATTTACTTCACATTCTTTCAACCAAGAGAGTTGATGGAGACCTGATGCTGAATAGAATTTTTTATGTCTGACAGAATAAAGTGAAGATTGTTTAGTAATAATGGCCACCTTTAAACTCACTTTGAAGACTTTCTTGCTCTTGAGGTTCTCAATTTCAAATCTGAGCCATTCAATGTTTTGCTACAGTCAGAAAGGGTTACCTACAACAGGAAGTGAAAATCAATCCCCTTAACCAATTTAACATATTAATAAAATCCTCCACTGACTATATCTGTACCCGCAACTGTTAAATTGAGTGATTGAATATGTTTCAGGTTATTTAACCCATACTCTAGAATTCTATTTCTGATTGCTGGCTTGACGTTTGTTTTTACCCTTATATTCTTCCCCCCTTTTATTCAAAAGCACCTTTGTGTGTTTTTTTTAATCTAGTTTGTACTTAAAGGAATAGTTCAACATTTTGGGAATTACGGTTATTCGCTGTCTTGTCGAGCATTAGATGAGAAGATTGATACCACTCTATTTTTTGACAACAGTGTCTTCTTAGCTAACTCAGCAAGAAAGCAAACATATTTTCCAAAATGGCTAACTATTCCTTTAAGATTGCAACATGTAACATCTACTTTTACTATCCTGAAAAGAGGGCAAACAACTCTCATTGGACCAGCCTGTATAGCTGGTTGGTGGTTAATGGAATGAACCAATCAATCAAGATTATTTTCTTACATATCTAAACAAAACTTACATCAGAAGTAGTAGTATGACGCAGCAGCATAGACTCCTGTGTTGAAGACTGCTTCACTGATACTGTACGTAATTTTAAAAATACTGTTTAAAATGAATTCCTGCTGTTGAGTTGCAACCTGCTGTGCTGAACCCAGTCTCACAGTCAAGAGGAAGATCTCCTCAACTCTGTATACTTGTCACGACAGAAGTGGGTTTAACTGGTGAAATCAGAAACCTTAACTGGGATCCATGTGCTCAGCGTCTTTCATAGAACAGTACACTGATGCAGCAAAACCAAACACATGGTGATTTGTATGGCTGAAATACATACATATTGTTCATTCTTATTGCAGCGTGTTCCCGCCGTGATTCATGGGACTCAGTGTTTCTTCATCTTTGGGCTGTAATCTGGAGAAAACCGAACCGGACAACCCAGTGTGAGGATTGCACCAGCAGAATGGAGGCTTGACCATATGGCCGCTCTTCAGGGAATAGAAAATAGACTGAGTTCACGATCCCTCTCATATCGTGACAGCAGATGCAATCCGAGTGGTCTGTTTCGCTGACTCACATGTTTGGGCCACCCACGTATGAAAGCGCCAAGCTAAAAATCACACACTGTTTCCACGACAACCATAATTTATACCTTCCAAACAACTTTTCCTTTCATCTCACATGCAAAGAATTTAATTAGACACTCACTTCTGGACTCACAATGTCTCAAATATTGCATTTTTGCAAATCTGGCGCAAACTAAGTACAACAGAGATCGTGTTCCTTTCTCGGGGAGGAATAGACTTTGCACAACAGATAAACTAAACTCCAATGATAATAAGCGTTGGGAGACAAATCCTTTGAAAACAGATCTACTTGATAATTTGGCATGTTGCCTTTATGGATGTCTGAACCCAGACAGAAAGGCAGACGCAGCCCAAATCCACATAAATTACACTGCAAGACAAGTGGAAAAGAGTTTTGTGAAAGCATGATCCTCCATTCTTGAATTTTATCTAACTTCCTACTGTGATTTCCTATTTCAGGTCAAACACAGCTTCCCACTTCTTGATCAATCTGTGGCATTTCATATGCCGGAGCCAAGATATCACGTAAAAGAAAGTCAGGACCTTTCGGCGTATGAATGGGAGGAAATGGCCGGAGAGTTTACCCACCGTGCCAGTCATTCGATAATAACACCCTTTCTTTGCTTTCTGTGTCAAATACCAGATCTTGTTTTCTCTGCATGGATTTGATTTGCTTCCATGATTTGAGGCCGACCGTTTAAAAAAGCATTCTGTGGAAAGTTTTCAGATCTCCCCTCTCCCCCTTCCTCAGTGAAAACAGGGCCTGATCTGGCCCCGGCCCCCGGCTTGTTGGGACAGCTGCTCAGATGATCTGGGCTCTCCGCAGGTTCCATGATTCATTTTCTGAGTCAACACCACGAACCTGAGCTTCAACCTCAATGCAGTCGTGATTCACGTGCAGATTTGTAAATTTGAATGATTACTCAATTTGGTGTGTAGGGTACAGCGTAAATACTTAGTCTGTGTGTGTGTGTGTGTGTGTGTGTGTCTCACACAGAAAGGGCAATAAAACAAGAAACAAAACACTGACGGTATAAAATGCATTAAAATATAAAAATTCGTCCTAAACAAGAAGACGGAACCACGTTTGCTCTCTTTCCTGCGGCCCCACATGGCATATTTTGCTTCTTGTTTGTTGTCATGAGATTTGAGTTTGACAAATTATTTTGAGATAATGAATTTTCTGCAGTGTTTGGTGGATAATTATTAGTTCTTATCTTGTGATGAGTGAAGAACAGCTGAAATTAGGTCTACAGAATGTGAGTGACAGTCAACCATGTGAGTTCTATTACTTAGAAACTGGCAATTTGTGAGGTCTGTTTTTTGTTTTGTTTTTCACTACTGCTGACATATTAGAGGAATAAAAAACTGCTGCGGTCGTGTATTTGCTCTTCGCATCTCTGAGGGAAAAGGTCGGTCTTTTTCCCTTTGATTTTTGTTGTGGATTTAGATCATGGATTGCGCCCTTATTCATTTTAGTTCTGGTGCTTGATTCTACTTACTTTAAGCGAACTGTAAATTAGCCGCTGAGGACTTCTTCATGAGTCCAGGATGTCTCACTTGTACAGTTTGCTATTTTCTCCATTTGTGTATAAATGACAACTCATTCAACAGGTTGATAAACCGCTAAAAGAATGTCACAACACAAATGAAAACATTCAGAAATGTTTAAAAGTCTCATATTTTGTTCAAGGTGTAATAATTCAAGCAACTATCCCGTTTCTTACGAGCTATTTTGTGCTTATTGCTATTTAAAGGGCTTCACAGCGTCCATAATACAATGTGATTATGCCCTACTTATGCTCCAGTTTCTTTCTCCAAACCCCAGGGAGTCCACTGACACAGGGACTATTGTTGAAATACAAATTACACGTTCTAGCGCTTTCAGCAGAGTCACATAGTGAAGTTCCTCATCCAGACTTCTCATCACAATCCTAACCATGGCTAGTTTATCCAATTTTCAGGACTCATCTGATTCTTGATTAACAGTGATGGGCACGATTGCAAAACCTGCTATCCAAATTGCTTAAACATAAAAAAAAGTATGTACTTGTACTGGAGCTACATTCTTACATACTATATTTTTGACAAACTTTTTTTTTTTTTTTACTCATGACTCAGACGATATCCACAATGATGTATTTATTGTCTTGGAATAATGCACTCTGTAGTGTGAGAAAGCACACTCCTTCTATTCTCTGACACAGGGCATTACCAGAAAAGCTCCCAGTCACACCCATACGATGAGGGAACGGGCGAGGGTTTCTGTGTGGCTGATCTGGATCGCTCTGGTTCTGCTACTCACGCTGGACTGAATTAGCAGCCTGCCTTTCAGCCGGTACCTCCCTTACCAGTCTGGCATGGAGAGAGCGTGGGCTGGGATGGATTAATGATGTCAGGCCAGCAGTTTTGTCACAGCCACTCCCAGTCTGCATATAAAGCCACTAATCACCAATCTACCTTCTGCAGACTGCTCCGAGTTCCTTACTCATGCTAAATATTATTGTTGCGAGTTGTAGGTCTAGTGACTCATACTTTCCATTGACATCTTACTCATTCAGCCGCTACAATGGGAAGGAGTGGCTTTCTGCTGGCACAGTGGTACACACATTCCCACACACTACTTCAAACAGCCATGTTCAACCGAGTATTGTATGCTCCTCAAAGTTCAGTTGTGCCTTACCAAATGCAGCATAGGGCTTTTTTTAAAACTCTACCAGTGACTAATGAATTGTAAAAGCACAATTCTGTCTCTGTGACCTACGGTGGCCTGTAGGCGAAACAAATCATGAAGTTACATGTTGAAAATAACAGTTATCCAGCTAAGTAGAAAATCCCTTAGAAAGTGTAGAAGAAACACGATATAAAAATGCAGCCACTGGAGTGATAATCCTGCTTTGTCAGGTGTGTTTTAGGATTTTGGTCGCACATGGCAATCTGTCAGATGAAAGTTGAAAATGGGAGTAGCTGGGGATGGAAGGTTAGACTCTGTTTTTCAAAACCGAGAGGTAACCAACCTGAAAGGACTAGCGCTCGTCATGCGGTCGGAATACAAATTGCAAATGTATCCGATAAAAAGATGCATCAGGCTACATAAAGGTTTGCTCTGCAATGGCGCTGTCGGCCCATCGTCTTTTGCTCGTGGAAAAAGTTAAGGTGAGGGCGTAACATGGAGAAACTTCACCAAATGCTGACGCCAGAATCAATTCAAAATGCTCCATCTGGCAAACGGCTGCTGATGAGGACTGACTAAAGCCAAACACACTGATCACACAGCAAACGCTAGTCAGCCACACATGGCCCAACGTTGCCCAATGGTTTGGTGGGTCAGGCCCCTAAAGCATGTGAAAGTGAGTTTTAAAAGCAAGAAATCTCAGAACAGTGAGATAAGTGTTTAAGAGTCATCACCAACAACCAAGTCAAATCTTAACAGACGCAGTATATTCTGCTCATTTTGTGTTATGGGACAGTAAAAATGACACATATTCTTTGAGCTGCTGCTATTTTCCTCCTTCTGCTGTGAAGGGAAACTTCTACTTAATGCTCTTGTGTGTCTGCGCTGCTGTGATTCTCTGTCACTGGCTAAGCTTTCTTGATGTGTGTGTTTGAGTGCACACTATGGGGAGTCAGCATACAGGCTCACTTCACGTGCTTCGGAAGGTGAAGGGCTATTAGGGGAAAGGTGAGTATGGGACTGCTGCTCTGGGTTACTCAGTAACTGGGGCTCTCTCCTTCCCCTCTCCGGCCTCTAGTGCTGTTCCTGCGCAACCGACCCCCCCCCACACACACACACACAGACACACAAACACACAGCTATCATTGTGTTCTCTCCTCTTTCCTTGCGTTCTTTCCCCGAAAGAAGAAATATTGTCCGCCAGGTGGGTGCTACACATTGGTGGTGGTTGGGGTGAGTTTCCCCCCTTCACTGTCAGCGCTGCGTACATGTCATCAATTATTATTACTATTAATGAAGCAATATTCTAGTTCTCATGTTTTAAAGTGTCATTAATGGTGCAAAAGGTACCCCAAACAATTCACCCCAATAAGCCATAACCTAAATGAGTGACTCCTCAGAATAACTACTGCTACCAAAACAAAACAAAACAAAAAAAAAACAAAATCACTAAAACCGACAGCATCTGCGAGTTTTACGCAGTGTGCCAACAACGGGTCAGATTTGATGAAATATCTGCAAAAGCTTAAGCAAAAAATCATCTGACAGAAAACAAAGGGATCCATGGGAAATGTAGTCTTAAAGAGGACGGGGTACGTGACTATGACAAATACCATGATATGGAACGAACGACACAGCAAGTAACGTAACCAACGTTAGCCAGGCTGTGGGTTAGGAAACTGTCCCTACCGCTCCTGCTGCGACGCTAACAGCCAGAGAGGACGGCACGGTTTCCCAGAGCCAGCACACCAGCTCCAGACAGCGATGCGCTCAACTCTCCTGCTGCCATAGCAAACATCACAACAGCAGCTGTATGTCCGTGAGCAAGTCATTTCACGTTACTGACACACAGATCGTGGCTGGAGTAGTGTTGTGTGGCTCGGCCCGAGCCAGGGCTGTGTACAAACACCGGATTTTTTTTTTTGTCCAGTGCACACACTGAACGGACAGCTAGCGGGCCGTGAGCAGATACTCGCAGGATTTGACAAATGGACGTGTACTGGATTAGAATCGCACACCCCCCCTTTTTAAAACCTGTTGAATCTGAGACTCATTTTCACTTTACCTTTATTTATAGTATTATAGAATAATCAGTATACATGAATCAGAAATACCATATATTTTTAGTTTCAGGAAAGTTTAGGCTACTCAGACATGCCATCATATAGTGTGTGTGTGCTACTTGTTCTAGGGTGCTCTAAAAAAATATTATTGTGAAGCAATTTGCTTTCAGAGGGTTGACGGGGTTAATTGTGGAATACACAAGTAAGAAATAACACAGCTGATGTGAGATAGAGACTACAAACAAATCAGTGATCTAATCTGTTTACCATAAATATACAAAGGTAGTGTAATTGATCTTTGGATGAGATAGGGATGCTCTTTAAACTGACACTCCAGTGATGTAGCACAGAACCAGTGGCGGATGTTGCCGCCTTTGCCTGGATCACAACCTCCTACCATTGCATCACCTTCCAGCCACGCTGTCGTCAAAACACAGGGTGTAAAGCCGCTATAGCCTGTGGCCTGTTTACTCTCCCTGAGCAGGGACACACGAGAGAGGGGGGAGAGGGTCTGTGGCCGTGACCCCGGCGACAAGAACAACCCCTGTCCATAGAATCACGGGCCTTTCTTCCTCTCCTGCACACACACACAGCTCGGCCCTGTTCTTTCAGCCTCAGGATGGGAGTCACAGGACTGTGCTTTGACGAGGCGCACAGCACGGCCGCATTTGGACCAATGAGCGCGAAGACAGTGCTCTCTGTGTGAGTAATGATTGACAGCATGGTGGATTACTCACAGAGGCATTAGTCATGGTGAATTTGTTACATGTTCTTGTTCTCTATTCTGTTAGTGTGAATAGGTCTGTCTGTCAGGTCGTGTGCTGGTGGCAACCTGGTGATCTTTAAAAAGTTTGGTGAAAAAAGTATACAATATTCACGCTTCATCGTGGTGAACACTCTGCAAGTGAAGCAAATACACATCTCTGACTACCACTGGGTTCCAATAAATCTATATATCATATTCAAATAATCTCTCTTTTGCGATGCATCGCAAAAGATATGTTCATGCAGAAAAAAACCCCAAAAACTGTAAGAGACTTTTCATGGCTGACTAAGATCCGAACAACAACACAGGACAAATCTGGTCATTAGCGAAACAATTCGGAAATCACTGAACATGCTCGTGTTTGGCCCAGGACTCTGTACAAAGTGTTCGTACCAGCAAAAGCAAACATGTTTCTGCTGAGAGGAAAAGCTTACACAATGAAGGATCACAGCCACACGGAATACTGTACATGCATTCTGGGGCACCATCGGGGGGTCCAACCTTCTCCAACAGTGTGAGGGCAAGGCAGCTCCATCATTGGCTAATCTTTGGCCGGATAGAGCCAGTCATCTCCGCGCCGCTCTCTCATCCCACAACTAACCAAACAGTGTGCTGTTAGCGTCTCTGATATGCTTTGTTTATCAGGCCACCTGGACATGCATCTGGTCAGCCAGGGAGTGTGCCTGTCAATAGCTGTGCCAGATGGACGTGCATTAATAACTGTGTCTTATGTGTCAAAATCACGAGCTGCAAATGCTGACTTTGGAGACAGTTTTTAAGTTTCTGAAGGCCTGTGTTGTGTTGTGTTGAGTGCACTAAATGAAATGTTGATTAGAGTGATGGGGACAGCAGAGACATCAGAAATGCTTTTGGTTTTTTTTATTACTGTGCACTTGTGTTTCAGGTCAGTACTTCAAAAAGGGTCCCCCTTCCTGTGCTAATAGACAAATTACATAATAGCCTCCGAAGAAAGACAGGTTTGACATAAGCGAACCTCTCCAAATAATAAAAGCAACAAGGAGAAATAAGACTAAGTAGTATTGATATGAGGCAGGAGATATTTATTAGGCTTCACAGTAAGATGGATGACCATTCCCTGTGCTTAAAGCAGCTAGTTCACTAAACATGGAGAGAGGTTGCATTCAATGTTTAACAAGGGGGCAGGGCATGATGCAACCGTCCGTGATCTGTAAGTACAGCACACTTTGTGAAATGAAGAGCCTAATCAAAACAGATAACCCATTAACACTGTACACCTTACAATGTTCATACTTTGTAATTTAGTGGCAAGTCCATTATTTCGTCATTGATTTCTTAACGACTTCCTATCAGACAGGACGTTATCTGTGTGGGAAGATTAGAGGCATTTTGCCTGAACCATGGTGTCACTGGTAAAGAAACATACCAGCAGTGACAAAGGTTTTTTTTCTAAGCTCAGCGTGCTCCAAGTTCCCCTGAGGCTGCTGTTTATCATTTTAGTCCATCTGGGGTAACCGATTTGGACTCGGGGCCTATACTACGAAGCGAGGTCAACATACCCTGGACCTCTTTCCTTTATCTGGCTTCACTAACCCTAACAACCGCAATCCGGATAAGCGGTCACGCGACGCTGGTTATCAACTCGGTGAATCAACCCAGGTTTTCTCACGAGCGCGTTCACATAAAAGGAGCGGTGTTTGCAGCATATGACCAATACAATATTAGACAAATACAAAGAAGTTAAACACATAATCCAGGCTGAAAGCAACACGATTGCAGCTGCCAAATACAGGAAGGACGTCCTGGCTGAATGTGTGTGCCTCATCATTAGGGCACAACATCTGACTATAATTACATTTATAATAATAATAATAAT
The DNA here is from genome assembly GCA_011952105.1 of Coreoperca whiteheadi. NCBI lineage: Eukaryota > Metazoa > Chordata > Actinopteri > Centrarchiformes > Sinipercidae > Coreoperca > Coreoperca whiteheadi. The sequence continues at coordinate 6,998,691 of CM022478.1, read as the reverse complement.
AATAATAATAATCATCATAGGCCTAAAGTTTATTTGTCTAGTACTTCTCAAAACCAGCAATACAAAGTACTTTACACACAAGAAACGACAATAAAATGCATAGTGAATAAACAGGCAGGCATCGGGAATAAAAGAGGAATAAAAAGTAAACCCAATGGATGATTAAAGACCATAAATAAAACACCAAGGATAAAATGTAAAGAAAGTGGGTTAATTAAAACGCTTCAATCAGTCTCTCTTGTAGGGTCATATCGGTTTACAAAAGCACAAGGGACTTGCCGGTCTCTGAACCTTCTTTCCCTCCTAAGAGACCCTTTCACGATCCACGCACTAAAACTTTTGTTTTTATTCCTTTTTATTCTTTATTCTGCGCACCGAGCTCCACAGGCTACTCTCATGAATGGTGATGCCATTTGCCAAGTGAAGTGATTGGTCAATAGCCTATTTAGGCGGTGCTTTTATATTCCTGTTGATCTGGTGCTTTTGTACCTCTTGATCGGTTATCGCCAACATAACCTGGTCCCGAGCAGGTTAGGTGGTCAGCATAAGTTACCATGGCTACCCGGTAAGAAGTGAAACCCCCATCGCAGGACTGACAACCCAGGGTTGTACTCAGAACTTGCCCCGCTAAGCCCAAACCCTGCATCGGAGTACAGGCGACGGGTTTGTATTGACCGATTTGCTCTGTTAAAAAAACTGTAATATTTCAGTTTAAATATTCTTTCCTTGCTACTCCTAAGAGTCGGGCTATGCTAGTAAGTACAGTGTAGGCCTATTTAATTTTCAGAAAGAAATTCTGACTTGAGCAATAGACACAAGATCAATTTTACTTTGACGATTGATGAATTGTTTTGAAGAATGTTTAAGATGCATGTTAGAAGTATTGTGCTCAAATAAAAAGTAGCTCTTCCCCGCATTTATCCTGAAATGGTCCTATTTTAGGACCTGACAAAATTGTGTCTCAAATGAACATTAGAGCAGCATCCCTATGTTGTGACACAAACTCCTCATTCTTCTTTTTCAACGAGTTACCAAATCCTGCTTTGAGGCGCTGACGAATTATTTTCAAGCGAGGAAGCGACACATGGCATTTCTAAGCATGGACGTGGCCAAGGAGCAACATTAGTTCAGTAAGCGTGCAGGGATGACGACATGTGATGCCCACAGTGGCTGTGCATTTGTTAGACTCAAGTTGTCAGCTGTGGATGGACATTAATCAGCAGTCACTGGAGCGAGAAGGGGGGGGACTCAACATTGCCAGTATTATCCTTTAACCCAGATTCCTGCTGATCTCACGCTTCAGCAGGCAAAAGCTTGGTGACCGCTGTCATATGGAGCGGATGATGGGATGAATGTTTGCCACCCTGCTCACCACTACCTGCCTCTAAGTGGTGACTCCATCACCTCTCACGTCTGCTAACTCAGCCGGCAGGCAGGAAAAAGCTCTCACGTGCTGAACAGTGTGGGCCCACATGGTTTCACACACACAACTGTTGTGAGGCTGAGCAAGTGAGGGCTAGCACTGTGCGTATTATTATACATGAACAACACGTTGTTATTTAATAATCCTGCTTCTCGAACATCATCCCACTTTCTGCCAAAGAGGGCTGAGTAAAACCACTCCGGCTTGTATCTGACCGGAGCCAAGCAGAATTGGAAGAGAGAGCTGGTCTATTTAAAGGACTTAAGAGTGCCGTCCAGATGCTGAACTTTGTGGTATTCCATTTATTCCCAGTACTCAATGTCCTGGCCAATGATATCTGAGTAACATCCGGTGAGCTGGGGAAATCCTGGGTCTCAGTGCTGGTAGTGCTGCCAAGATCAGGCCTGCTGCCATGAACCTTGATTTAAGATAGCAGAAATGAAATGCTGCCTCTCAGGCCAGAGACCAGACCAGATCAATATTCACTTATCTTCACTGTTTCTGTGGTGCTTTATTGGGGATTACACGGGCTGGGTGGTGTCAGATTTTCACTGATATGATATTATACGCCATCATGTCACAACTGTGGAGTTTACTTTCATGAAAGATGCAAAATACCACACTATTGGTGTCGACTTAACTGTACGTGCATTTAGAGATAAGTTAGAGTGGGGCTCCTTTAAAGATAGCGGAGCAAATCAATCCTTTTGCATTGAAAGGATTTTTGGATTATGCAGATCTTAAATTTATGAAAACAGAATATTGTCCTTGTGAAACTGAAGCCCTATTAAGTATTTTATGCATACCGGCAATTTAAAGGTGTATGACAGTAGCCAATGCTATTCCACTTTATCCCAGTCAATGCTGCATTATCTATAGAAAAGTCATCATATCGTAATACGTCACTTTAAATATTAAAGAAAAGAAAGACTAGAAGGTGCATTGGGTTCAAAAGCACATGGTGAGAAAGTTAGTTCAAATGGCAATACATAAAAAAAAAGACTATGGGGCTCAATGTTCTGCTAATGGTGAATAAAAACATTTATTTTCGCCACCCGACAAACCATAATGTGTTTTAAAAGGTCACAGATTCATTTAAAGGTAGAATTTATAGCAAACGACTAAATCCAGTATCACGAGCCGGTTGATCGCCTGACGGGCTCCAGGGGTCCCCTGTGCCACGCAAACATACAGTCGGTCACTGGGAAAGGACTGGATTGTGTGAGTAGTTGACATAAAGTAAGTGGACTGTTCAGTTAAGGGTGATAGAATCTGTTGTGTGGTTTTAGTTGACGTTTGTGTTAAGTTAGTCCCCTCATTGCCTGTTTGTTACTCATGCTAATATCAGCTTTGGCTAGAAAGTCTTGTTAAGCTTGATAACTAAGCTACATAGAAATTGCTGGATGAGAGATGAATTGCGTTTGTGTGAAATATCACCAACTTGTATTGGGCTTGTATTTCTTCTTTAACTACATTAGTATTGAGTATTGCTCTCCTTTTTCAGACCACACACACACACACCCCTACCCCTACATTGTGGAAGATTATAAGACTGTGAACAATTGCGCCTATGTACCTGGTGCCTAAACACTTCAGTAAAGTTTTATGAATCCATGTCCACTCTCCGTGTCCTGACCCGACACCCCATATTGGCGAAACCCACCTGAGCCAGCTAAATCCTTCATTACAATAGTCTTGTTTTCATATCTTAGTCAGCATGGTAGACCATTTTTTGAAAAGCCGAATGAGATGGTAAAAAAGATTTTCCATTTTATCCTTACAGCTCAAAACAGTTGAGATTAAGATAACCACAACGTTTTTGCCGAAGCTTCTGAGGTTCCTCTTGGCATTGTGGCTGATTTTTTTTCTCGACCACTTTTTAAGTGTGGAAAAATAAGATACGTCTCTTGAATTCAGTGTACCCTTTTGTTTTATATAATGTTCAATATTTTCAATAAGAAGACATTGTTTTGTACAATTATGGAGCCCAAACACCGTGCAGGGTGTGAAAACAGACAGAAAGAAGGAGACAGATGTGCTTTACAGAGAGAAAAACAAGCCGACTGCCTGCAGCAGAGAAAATAAATGGATCATATACGTAAAACGTTCTTTCCTCCTGGCACACGAGTGTCTGTCTCTGAGGTCAGCGATCCACATCCCACATTTCCCAAAAAGAACCCCACCTTAACAACTACTTTTATACACATTTGTGGTATTATACTGTACAAATTACACAGCTCTTTAAATAACCTGCAGGCTGTCCTTCGCTGGGGCTCACCCTGTGTTTTCGAGATCAACCAGGTGGGACAAAAGTGTCTCTCAGGACAGCAAGGTCTGAACCTGTTTAGGCGATCTGGGTACCAGGTTCTCTGGGTCTTTGTAGCCGTTAGTAGGACTGGTCAGCGCTGTGTACACCTCCCCATAGGCTCTGCACACCAGCTCTGTCGACTGACGGAAAATCTGCTCCCTGCACAAACAGATAAAACTCTTTAGATGTTTATACTCACAAAACAAGTACCAGCAGTGAATGGGCCTTTTAAACGCCAACATTTCTAGTCTAAATCAGACAGCAGAGCTATGCTGTAATTGGTCACTGATAAAGAGCTAAAATAAGTCAGCCATGAGTAAGAATTCGTCCTAATTACTTTTTTGTTCAGTGACCATTGTGAGCCCCCGCTGTGTCAAAACAAGGAGTGGCAGTATGTGGTGCACACTGCCATCTATGGATACATATTACAGCATTAATGCAGAACCATCAGGTGTCAGCCACAGCGACATTTACTGATTTACCAGAGAAAAGACTCCTCAAATGAGAGCATTTTATTTCTGCTAATCATATTTACACTCATCTTTTAATTAATAATGCGAAGTATACTATTCTTTTTCATTTTATGGGTATCTGGATCCATCTCTACGGAGGTTTTAAATCAAATTAAATTATGTCATACAGATTGTTATTTTCTTTTAGAGCTGCAACAATTAGGCGATCGAAAGAAAATGATTCTGCAGCTATTTTGTTAATCGATTTAGTCATTTCGATGGTTCAAAGTTCTGTAATGTGGGAATTTGCTGCTTTGTTTGGTCTTATAATATAGTAAATTGAATATTTTTGGGTTTTGGACTGTTGATCAGACACTGGCACAGCCATCACTTGGCGACAGTTTATAGACCAAACTATTAATTGATTAAAACAAGAAACTAATCACAATATATTTTAGTTGCAGGGCTATTTTCTTTGTTGTTTACATTAAGGCAAGACTGATTCATAAGTCACTTAGAAACCACATCTCTTGTTCTGCTTCTTTTGATTTTGTTAATTATTTCAGCTCTTCGGGTGTGATTAAGAAAAAATGTCATAATAACCCAACATAATAACATTAAGTGAAGGACATAAAGTGACTATTTCTTTCTGTGGAGTACGAACAGAGGATGCAACGGTCGGACTGACGAGCCCAGTGAGAGGGCTCAAGGACACAGTGGGAGCGCCTCTGTTGTATCCCACTCAGGCTCTCGAGATCCATATTTTTAATTGGCCCACAGAGAACACAGAACCACAGTGCTGTGTATAACACCTTACGCCACACCAAGTGCACTAGCATGAAATGTGAAACGAAGGGAGTCTAATACTACGGTCCCATTATTTGTGCACTCCGGGAGGGTTTTCAGAGTGCTGTCGGGTGTTTTGGTGTATTTAGGTGAGCAGAGAAGCAGACTTTAGAGATAGCGGGAGAGAGAGAGGAAGACAAAGGGGAGGAATGATTTCAGGGAACGAGTGTGAGTGAGAAATGGACCAGAAGCTAATTAATGGCGTCCTGCCCATCAGTCCTCCCATGTCCATTAATAGAGAACATTAACCTGAGGTACAGAGTGCTCCTCAAGCCTGCTGCACTTCCCAGTAAACGTGACTCATAGAAAGAGCGCTCCAATATAGCAGCAGGATTGAGCTAAAAGCATGTGCATTTTCTGATCAGTAAGACAAATACACGTAGTCCTGCAGACCACTCTCTCAATGTGTTGGCGGCCTTAGCAATTTAGCATCCAAACTTGCCCTGCATTCAGTCGAGTGTTTTGTTTGGAATGCAGTAATGATCGTATTACATCTGGGAAACTAATGAATGTTGAACATTATTAGGTCAACGGTCCGTCTATTTTTATCACTCTGAATATGCTCTTTACCCTGTTGAAACACCATGCGATGTTGTAAACATTTAGCTTGAAGCCTGAATATTGCATGAATGCGAGAGCTACAATCAACAAGAGGGACAGGAACTCACTTGATGGCCGCACTGAGTAGAAAGTTTAGCTGTGGCATCAATAGAGTGTCAGGCGAAGACAAGTACCGATCAAACTGGACCTGTTGTTTGCGTGAGAGAGTGAACAACCATCATAATAACTAAGTGTGAATTTATTAATTCCTTCAGGAAAATTTCGATCCACACAGTGTAACTCACCATTGCTGCTTTCACTGAAGAGCTGTCCATGCTGGGGAGGAGGGACAGAGGACCCTGAGGCAGAAAAGTGAACATCAGCTAGGAATCCAACTCAAGGTCACAGTGTTTGAACAGCATCTCAGAAGTGAACAAAGGTCAGGTGGCTGCGATCCTTCATTGACTGATGATTTACACTAGGGCTGGGTGCTATGTTCTGGATCATAATAAAATGTTATCTCAATAACTATAAGTATTGCATGCACATTAGTACATGACACCTCCTTTATCGTGCTGGCTTACTTTTTAAATGGCTGATTGGTTGGTTAAACATCCATTTGATATCATTGGTTGTTGTAGCTCTTCTCGGTCTAATCATATAGGTTTCAGACTAGTCATATATTGAAAACTGCAAAGAGAGTAAATTTACGTCAGTAAGACATGCCTGGTGATTTGATAACTTTGGTTTATCCTCCTGCCCCAATTTATTTGTTGGGAAAAACATATTTTTTATTTTTTTTTTTTTAAATAACTTGAACTTGGACACGTGAATCTTGATTTGTAAACAAGAGAAATTCCCTCCCTAAATCTTGATGTTAACAAGAAAAAAAAACTGTGCATGGTAAACACATGACTGACTTTGTGAACACAACAGCAGGTACCATAAAGGCAATTAGCTGACACTGATTATCCAGAATGGCAACATTAAGTCAAGCTTAAATGCCTAAATTGCCTACATTAAAGCAGGGAATAGAAGGCAGTGCAAGGGTCAAAGCTACAGTGCAGCCCCATGAGTGATTTTATGGAGATATGGGCACATTAACATAGTATGAGCCTACAAACTCATCTGCTTGCTACTAGCCAGTGAGCAATATTGTTTTAATCACTGTTTTCTTGTTTCTGACTTGGTTCATCTGACGTATCACAGAAAATTCCAGGGATACAATGTTAACCAGATAGTGTATCGAAACCTGAAAAGTCTAAAATAAACTTGGGGATTCTTGTCAGTCATTGACATCTGGGATGCCGTCGTGTGTAGACAGCTAGACTTAAATCTTTTCAAACAGAAGACTATTTAAAGAAAACCCAAGACAGGCCACCCGAGGAGAGAAGTAGTGTGCAGAAGAATGACAGTTCTTGATTGAGCTTTGGGTTAAGCTGCAGCAGCAGCAGCAGCAGGGTGTGGCGTGTCCTGACATGACCCAGAATTTCAGGACTTGCATGCTAAACCACAACTGTGGGTCTCAGTCAGCCCAGTGGCAAAGTGTGTTACAAAGAGGGAGGAAGGCACCAGCACATCTCCTCTCTCATCTGTACAAGACATTTCTGGAGAAGCGAATATATTTTAATAGACCATAATATGATCTGCCTCCCTCTGTCCCTTTCTCTTCTGAAAATCGGATAGAGATGCTATTATGCCCTAATAAAGACATCGGCCATGTGGTAACCATAGTGATTGTAAAGCCCGAAGAGGTAGTGTAAACAATACTGTTAGGGCTTGTATAATATAAAAGAGGACCATTAGGTAGTCTAACAGGAGAGATGTGAGAAAAATCCACAGTTCTACAACTTCAGGAGAGCGTGCATGTGAACATGTAGTTAAGTGCTCCACCTGTTCAGCACTGTGCTGCTGGACACAGCTGTAGATATAACTCAGTCCAGCTCTGGTCAGCACGTAGGATGCCTGCTCGTTGATCAGAGTGTCAAGGTGAGCCTCAATCTAGAAAAAGTGGGAGAGAGTAGCTTAAAATCCAGTCCAACCCTGCATTGTTAACCAATGGTACTTGTGGTTAATGGAGAACTATTGAGTGCTATTGAGAATGAAACTTCCACAGGAGCTCTTGTGGCGCTCAATTACAAAAGACGTGCTAAAATTAGAGGACTAGATGGTGCATTTGAGCATGAACAACATTACATGATGTGCACCCTTCTATGAGACATCAAATTAAATCTTTTTAATAAAAGATTTGGGCTCTATGGGTTTCAGTGAAATAATAATACTTAACTATTGTTAATGAACAATACCCCTAAGCACAGACAATGTGATGACTGTAAGCTGAGCATTCATGTTGAATAACTAGTTATAAATAATGAGTGTTTCATGATTCAGTTTGTCTTGTCCTATTGAGGTGTGGTGTGTTATTATTAGATTCATGCCCTTGATTAATTGTAACTAAATGTAAATTGATTAAAAAACAAATTGATTCACTATTAATTTGTTGATGACTATTTACAATTAGGGCAGACCTGGAACTCAAGCATCTCGAGCCTCTTGTCAGTGAACTCAAAGAGAGCCAGCGTGGTCTTCATGACATACAGCGAGTTGACCATGTAGGTAGCCATGTCAGCGGTGCCGAGGTTACTGGCTGACACAGTACACAACTGTAGGAGGGGATCCAAGATGCAAGAGAGCACCTGGGAGAGACAAAGTAAGACAGAGTCTTAAGACATGAGTGAAATATCACTGATAAATGGGTGATAAAAACAAAAATATTAAGACATTTAATACCCATAAATCTAAGAGATACAGCAATTGCCTAAAATATGACAATGAGGGGGGAGACGAGTTTGACTTTTCTCTCTCATCCTGTTCACATTGTATGAATATGAGTTTACCTGAGCAAAGTCAGCCTGGCGGGCATCCAGAGGAACCACTGACGAGTCGTGGGAGGCCAGCACCTCCCTGAGGAGGGAGAGGGTCTGAGTGAGGGAGGCTGTAGGTCCCAGGTCTGCAGGTGGCAGCTCCACCTGCCCAGGTAGAGCGAGCCAGAAGAAAACAAGGTATTAGTAGATAGAGCAAAAGAGCAAAGTTATTCTGGCTGAGGTTAGTTGTGTGTGGAATATAGGCTTAACCAAGACAAGCGGTCCCGGTAACATTATCAAAGCATTAAACATCCCTAATGAGCAGCTTGATAGACCGAATATACAACTGCTTCTCTGCTACTCTGAGCCTCAGCTTGTTCAGAGTCAGTAGAGCTTTTTTAATGAAGAGAGTTTTGATTTCATTGGCCTCTGGCTACACAACACAGAACTGAGCTCGGCCACCTTTGTCCACCTAATAGAGGAAATTATGAGAGGGCTGTGTTCCTGGCATTAGCTGGAATTGACACCAAAACCCTGAGGGCCTTCAATTTCATTAACACCGAGCTACAGGGATAATTCTTGTAACTGCTATTGATCAAGACGCAGCCAGAATGTTATGTGGAAGAGCTCCCGCTCATGCTGAGGTATATTTGGATCCCAATTTAACTAAACGGTAACAAGTCTGGTGTTTTTTGGCAGCTAGCGTCTTTTCAATGCTGTGGCCAGCAGGCCAAAACTGTTTACAAGCATAAGTGCTTCAGAAATAGCCTTGTTGTGTTTGAGGGTTTAGACACAGAGCTGAAATATACAACGTGAGTCCGCAGGGTGGAATACTGAACTTCTGCACTGTCATTTCAGCGATTCTATGAAAGAACATTGCGAACCGTCTGTATTTTAAAAACAAGACTTTTTCTCCCTCTTTCCTTGGGTGATGGTAATATTTTCCTAGCAGTCACTTTCTCACAAGTGTAGAAGAGAAAACAATATCGTGGATTACGCAAATAAAAATCATCCTACTCATACTGTACCTTGTCCATGAGTCTGCTTGCATGAAGGCTCAGGCTGTTGAAGAACATCTTTTTGCTGAGGACGTGCATTTCTTCAATAGTGATGAGCAAGGAGGACACACTGGTCCCAATGATCGAGCTGGACAAAGATAAAATAGGTGGATAAGTTAACTAGGACTGCATTCTGTGATCATTTCCATCATCAATTATCTTTTTGTATGATTCATCAACTAACTGTTTAATCCACAAAATGTCAGAAAAAAATACTCATCACAAGCTCCAAGAGCCCAAAGTGACATCTTCAAATTACTTGTTTTGTCCAAACCACAAAATAAAAAGTTATTCAATTTACAATGACATAAAACTGAGAAAAGCACCAAGTTCCTAAATTTGCAAAAATAGAACAAAAGTATGTTTTGCTCCACAAATGATGCATGATTAATCGGTTATCAAAATTGTTGCCTTCTAATTTTTTGTTGAGCAATTAATCAACAAATCTTATCAGCTCTTAAGTCATTGTTAAGTTATTATTACGCTGCAAAATACCTGATGGTGTGGTGGTAGAACTTGAGCAGGTTGGACAGCTTGTAAAGCAGGACAGCACCTGGCTCAGCCACAATGACCTGTTCTATCCGAACCTGAGGGACAGATCCATAACACACACAGAGTGAACGCATGAGCAGAACATGACAGGACACAGCAAGCATTCAACAGAGCTGGTCAGTGTTTCCTTAATAGCTTCTTCAAGTCATTTGGTTGCTCACTTTCAACGGCCTGCAGACTCCCTCGGTGATGTGTCCAACCACGTCCTGCATGTTCTCCTCCACGTCTAATGTAAGAGGAACACACACACACAAATAGTCAGGGCTATATGGGATTAAATACACCAACTGTTTTGAGGATGTCATGGATATAAGCACAGTATTAAAGAATACAGCACTGGATCCAAAGTAAATGTGCAGTAACACACTGACTGAGTATAACATAGTTATACATAATTCCTGTTAGATTTAGGATAGGTTTACACATTCATGTTAACTCCAACTTTCCCATTTATTTCTCGAGTTCACGGTGTTCAGGCAGGTAAGGTCAATGCCATCATTCACACCCAGGCTGAATCATATAACCATACTGACACCTGCCTAAAAAAATGCAGGGCTCAAATTCTTTCCAATTCAACTCTTGCATGACTTGTTAGGAGTGAGATCATAATCAAACTTCATGACCAATGGTGACATTTGATAGTGTGAATGTAACAGCTTAGCATAACAAAATGGACTACGGGAAAATCCCGGTCTGATCCCCCTACTGAGCTGTCTTCATTCTCAACTGCTATGAGAATCAAAGAAGTTAAATTAGGGACAGGATTAGTTCATCAGGCTGAACTAAATGTACTGGAATTCGATTTATTAACATTCTCGAAGTGTTGCCAACATCTCTAACCTCAGTGAATGACTGGTTGGAATGAATGGTTACCGAAACTCTGTCCAATGAACAAGCTACTTGTGAGTCTGAGTGACATTTGTTTACAAGCCCTGGTTCACCTGTAAAATACACCAAATTAAAAGATGCAACGAAGCAAACGTTTTTGATGAGGGCAAGATTAAAAACACCAAAAACAAACAACAAAGGGGGGGGGGGGGGTTTGGTACAGGTGTGATTGCACCGTTTGTATGAACCGGAGATCACGGAGAACGGCACACTGTGTAATTACCATGTACGTAACTTCATACCTTGCAGAGTGACTTGTTTCAGCAGAGCTTCTAGATGCTCTTTCTCTGAAGCGGTGGCTTGGTGTAGCCAGGCCAGCATGTCCCCAACATACCTGAAAGAGCGACAAAACAGTCTGTATTCAACAGTACGTCACTGAGGGGCCAACCCTAGGGCTAATCTTTCCACGCCGTGACCACAGCTACATCAAGGCATGGGTCATCGTGTTTCACGCCCCTCACAAACAAACACACAGCTTTTAGGGTTACATAACGGTGGAAAAGAGCAAGGTTAAACTTGAATTATTGTGTGTAAGCCTGAGTGTGTGTGTGTGTGTGTGTGTGTGTGTGTGTGTGTGTGTGTGTGTGTGTGTGTGTGTGCGTAAGCATGTGAGTGAGTGTGAGGACATAGGGAGGTGAGAAAGAACTTGATGTTCTCAGAACTGCTGATGCCTCCTATAAAGTGGAGGTGATTGTGTATTCCACACATGGCTAGTATTCTGAGAAATTGGCCCATTTAGCTCCTGGGCACAAGAGGAAGAGGATGTGGTACAACAGGAAACACAGACACACTCAGACACTCTTTGAAAAAAAATAGACATTTAACATCGTCATGAATTGGGTTTTAAAAGTTTTCAATCTCAGGAGTTTGGAACTAACGCTAACAGATTTATAGTTTAGGAATCATGACAAAAACTTAAATAAATACTTATTAAAGGGATAGATGTGTTTTTGAGGAATTGTACTATATTTCCTGTAATATCTAGAGTTAGACAAACCCATTGATTCCATTTGAATGTCCCTGTGTGGTTTGAAGTTCTGCCACACACACACACACACACACACACACACACACACACACACACACGGTATTCATCAGCTCTGGTTGCGGGCACACGTAAATGGGAAACACGTTGAAAGTTTGATATTATCTAGTTTATTTGTTGAAAGTGAAATTAGCGACTGATAAATACAATACTCGTATAAAAATTACAACTTGCGGATAAGTTCCACTAACCATTCATCTTTGGAGATCCATAAACGTAGATTTATTTAAAGGGAGATTCTCTTTGATGTGAACTAAGCTACACTGAACTCATCATTCAGCATACCTCCAAACTCAATGCAGAGACATGACAGAAGCACCCATGAGTTTCTCCGACTCTCTTTACATCGAAAAATACTGTAGTTAAATTTCAATCAGAACTGAAGTTTCCTTTTGCTTTTATTACAGTAAGATATGACAATATTCAGCTCATAAATGGGATCGGAGATGTACCTCATAGGGTCATGTGAATGCATCTCTATGGGGCGGGGAGTTCCTCCTGGTCCGCCGCGGGTGAGGGCGTCGATGAAGCCTCGCACCACCGCACACCTGCGTGCAGTCCCAAACTCATCCAGGGTGTACCTGACCGCACAAAAGACAACGAAGGCATCATTCAACACCCAAACGTCCTGTGAAAAGACAGCAGTCACAAGTGTTTTTCGTGCAGACTGTGTGTCGGAGGTCAGTCTGACATACATCAACAATGCAGCCAGCTTTTCCAAAAGGAAAGACTTTGAGGTTGTTTTGATTACTTGGCGGTGGCAGGCTCCGTGACAGACTAAACAGAAGATAGTGCTGAATTAAGATTCCAGGAACACTGGTCTCCACTCTGTCAGCCTCAACATCCCCAGCCAGCGCATGACCTTGAACACTTTTTGGGCACGGAGACAGGTGCATTTCAGAGAATGCTGACAGAAAGAAGGAGGTTCGCCATGAAAACACATCTTGGGGTAACGTGTGAAACCTTTCCTTTGTGTTGTTTTGTTTTAATGCCTTTAGTCCTATGCAATTTTTGTTCTATATGAGCACACAATAATTTCCTGTACTAGAGAGTATAAATTCTTATATTGATATTCAATTCATTTGAAAACATTTTTCTTCATTTTGCATTTCCTGTTTAAGTCAGTGCTGGCCTTAAAATAACTGAGTAATGGGCATTAGTAGTACTTACTCATATGTATCGTCAGGCATTTCAAAGCACCTAAACCTGTTCAAGACCCAATGGTACATACGGAGTTATCTTAAGCACCGTTTTATTAAACAACGAATGAATATATTTGGATTCATTTGTGCACAATATAGCCTTAAAATGTGTGCTCCTCATACAGTATGTGTCAGAAACATGCAGATGCAGGATGTTACTGCATGCTGATTGGTTATATTTTGACTCAGATTGTTTCTTGTGGATCCGCACTCTTCTTCTTCTTCTTCTTCTTCTTCTTCTGGTGGCGAGACTTTTTGTTGCTTCAGGCGGTTTAACTCTTTTGTTTTCTAATCAAGAAGCTCTTTGTTTCACTAACCCAGAACACAGTGACAAGAATCTTCTTGGCCATAAGTTCTCACAATTAAGTTAAGTGCCCACAGAGCATTATAATCATTAGGGGGACTGCCACTTAATTTTGTCAATTTAACAAGCATGTATTTCTACTCCTATGATGAATGTCAGTAATGCCTGTAGTTAACTGGCACAGATTTTGTAAACAGAAGTGGTTCAAAAACATTTTTAGGGCCTGACTTCTACAGTTATTATTATTTGGAATAGATGAATGATTAAAAGAATATATATCCCTTGATTTTCGACAGAACACCCAAAATACCTACACAGGTCTATTTCTAGTTGCTGTTAATGCACTTAGAAGACGTGTAAACACTGAGTGGCATGGAGAAGAAGATAAATGAAGGCACATAACAGCATGTTCTCTAAATAAAAAATGTTACATTTTGTAAGTGTGTGTTTGTATGTTACTTGTAAAGGACAGGTCGGTCCTGTAAGGCTTCCATGGCTTGAGTCAACACAGGGCTGATATCACAGGTCTCTTGGGTCAGTCCTCTGCATTCATCTTCGAAGAAAAAATGTAAAATGGGACAAGAAATGTATTAATAGGGACAGGACACTAGCATCTAACTAAATAGTAGCAGTCTATCTTGTAACTATGCTTGTGTTGTGTTCCATTCATTGTTGCTAAATGGTTTGGGCCATGGCAACCCTGTTGGCAACAAGCAAATCACAGCACCAAGAACATTTTTCAATCATACTTTCCCCAATGAGCTTGTACAAGGAAGTCAGTTTACTTATGCTTCAGACAATACAAACATGAACAGGCAGCGGTCAGTCTTCCAGACGTTGGAGAAAGTGGGTCAACACACTCCACACTCTTGTCAGACCGTACCTAATGCTGGAAATAGATGCCCTCCTCAAACGATGTACAGTAATATTTTTGAATATGTAGTTTTCCCTCATAAACAGACAAATGCATACAAAAAAAGGAGAATCGTCACAAAATGAACTAACTTCTGCTACATGCAGAGAAATGACAAAACAACATAATTACTTGCAGCTCTTTCGTTTGATTATTACTACACTTTCACCTGACACATTTCTGGATTTGGGTCTTTGAGCAAATCTAAACCACTGTAAAATATGCATCTGTAGAGTAACTCGTAATTTAGTAGACGCTCTGTATTTTGTTATTGTATAATTACACAAATGAGGTTTCTTTGATCTAAATAGTTTATTTCGATTTTGATTTTAATGACAAAACACAAGCTAAGCTGAGCAAAATTTTGGTTTCTGGCATTCTTTTGGCCAAACTCAGTCAGCGGTTATGAGTCAAGTGTGTCCTGTACACGCCATTACTTTCACTTGAAAGTGCGCAGTTTTGTATTTAGTTCTTTCCAATAAAAAAGTAAATAAAATACAAAAAAAAGCAACAACTAACAAATCATTTTACAGTAACAACCTATTGGAGACACAAAACTGACTCAGACCACTGACATTGAAGTACACTTTTCATTCATTTCTACAAAATGCATTTGCTCGTCTGTCTTTGACAACACAACACCCAAGTTCAAGTTCAGTATGGAGGCCTTATACTATGAGGGTCACACTGAGTCAGTTTTATCCCTCGTGCTTGTGGTATTAACTCTGTGTACTGTACTCACTCTGAGCCCAGCGGTAGAGCTGCTCATATGATGTCTCCTGTAACACGGCCATCTGCTCCATGATCTCTAACCTGGAACACGCAACGCAAACCGAGACCACATATTACATACCCATAACCTGCAGCATAGTGTCAGATGCCTCACAGTGACATAAATACCAGACCTGGATGTTTTTCTCCCACTCGTCTGTTCCACCATTCAGGTTCAAAATAAATAACATGAATTTAACGACAAGAACAGAATCACTGTATGAGACAATGTATTATTACTGTCTGTCAGAGGAAGTGGAGCACTGAGTAACACTGTGGGGTGAGATCTGCACCTTACCCTGCAGTTTGCTGGTTGGTTCGCAAGAGGATTTTCACATCCTCGTGGATGTGCTTCACTCGACTGAGAGCTTTGAAGAAATCCTGGGAAATTGAACGACATAAATGAATAAATTAGGAGCAACATGGGTTGCAGATTTGTACAAGTCAACGAACATTTTTGGCCAGCTAGGGTAAAATGTGTACAACACTTGTAACTTCTCATGCGATATTGATAGATATAACCTTGAGTCGAAGCTGACAGATTTGTTATTTCACATGCTAAATTATTAATGTGCATATCATAAGAATATAACAAGTACATTTTTATTTTGGATCAGGTAATCATTTCAACATTTTAGTAACTCTAATGGTCTATGGAATGCCATATGTTACAACTCATTGGGTATCAAGCAACAAACTGAAGGAAAAAGACAGCTACAGATCAGCAAGGCACTACTCTGCACCTGATATTGCATCCTCCCATCCTGTGAGAGCGAAAGAGAGGATTTTTTTTTTTTATATGATTTAATTATTTAGCATATATTATAATGGAGATTACCTCAGTAATGGGTGCATCCCGAGCCCCTCGCAGCGTGGCCATCTCCTCATTAGATAGCTGGAACTTGGCAAGGAAAGCTTGAGCAACCTGAGCTCTTACCTCCAGGCGGTGACTGAGGGGAAAGAGATCAAAGGTGTAATTTCCTTCACTTTCCATTACTGCACCTTAGTATCTGTATAAAAAAAATATTTTATCCTTATAATGTTTTGTCATATAGTTTCTTTGATAGTCATCACGATAGATAAAACCTATCTTCACGGCCCTTGAGGAGGGATTTTCAGCCCACAAAAGCGTTGAGATTGTTCCAACTGTCACTCATCATTTTATTTTGTGATCTCCCACGTGTTTTCTCACTGTGCAAATAAAAATATGTCAGTGTGGAAAACAAAGTTATATGCTTTCATTTAACAAAAAAATGGTGCATGCTGTCAACAAGCTGTGATGTCCGAAGTCCTACAGCAGATGGCAGTCATGCTCCACACACAAACCGTTGCTCACAGTGAACGACAGAGAAAAAAACAACAGGGTGGGACACAAAGATATCATGTGCTGCAGTGAGAAAATAAATAACAGAGGAAGACAAGGGAAACGAAAAGAATACAGAGGCGGATACTGCCCAGGTTTTGTCACTATCAATAACAGCAGAGCGATCACTATCAGTGTCACTATAAGTGTCTCAACACAATAGTGACCATGGCAACAGCCCCAGTCAAACTGGGAACTCTTGTCATGGGATAGCAGAACAAGAGGGAGTCCTCCCTCTGTCCCCATCTTTCCAGCCAAACCACCTTGTCTATATTCTCCCCCCCTGTCTGTGAAAACAAGGCTGGATCAGTAAATCACCAGGTTGTTTTGGTGGGGGAGAAGAACCCAACATTATCTGACCATTGGCTCTCACATGGCTATTACCAGTGCTCAGCCAGCTGACAGTAAAGGGCTGTAGAAGCTGACTCTATGATTCAGTATTTCTCTGTACACCTCGCCGAGCCTCACATGCAGGACCTCGAGGCGTCTTTACCCTTTACGTGTTTCCTGTGTTGAGACTTTTTCGCAACACACAAAAGAGGGTAATGTATAATGTATAAGAAGATAGTTACATTGTTTGTACTAAAAGTTACCTGTCACTGCCCAACCCAGCACAGGTGTGTACAAAAACACACCGAACTTCTAGACAGAATGGAGAAAACTGAAAGACATTTGATTGGAGTAAGAGCAAACAATTCATGCTACTGAGAGATAAATTAAAGCAAGAGGCTCTCAAGCTACCTGATATCCCACCGCAATTACAGTGATATACAAAAGATAATATGCTATGCTAATGAGGACATTAATTAAACTGAGTGATGCATAAATTAGAGAACCTAGTTCCATGTGAACATGCTTGTCTTCACACAACACATGAGCAATATTAATTTGAAATCTGTAAACTCTTGTAGAGCGAGAGGCTATTGTCTCAAGAAAGGAGATTTTATCATTAATATGCAAATTTATGCTGCAAGCTTTTACAAAGATCTAACCGGATCATCTGTTCCATAGCGAAAAAACTGTGGCGCAAACATTACATTTCTATCACTGAATGGTGGTTGTGTCATTATTTTCACAAGAGTGAAAAAACAGACAGAAACACACACACATACACAACATTGAATCTGGGCCAAAAGGTCCCACATACCATTTGTATGAGGCATAAAACTGATAGGACCAAACAGTCTTAAAGGCCTTCAAAAGCCTTATCTTATCAGCCACATTAAACATGTCATAGCTTTGCATTTCATTCATGAAGCATTTAAGCCACAGACGGCATTTCTACCGACAGGTTGGTCCCTTCAAGTGAGGTCGTGTTCACTGTGTTTATGACTTAAACCACCCATTGATGTTGTGTGTTTGACTTAACAAGAGAAACTTAAAGCTCAGAGTCCAAGAGTTAGTATCTTTTTATCTATTACTTGACACTGAAATGCAGAAAACACAAAATGATTAGCAATTTTTGAAAAGGGAAAACGTCGTTTTTTTTGCCAGTCATCCTGCGACAGTGTTCTCAGGGTTAAACCACTTGACCAGCAATTATATAATTTACTCAACTTCCCATGTCAAAAATGTGACTTCAGGAGCTTCATTTTAAGGTAGCAATAGTTCCCAATACCTTATATATTTAGGTTTCTGTCTATGAACGTGTTGACCTTCACAGACCAGCAGGGAAAAACTCACATCTCAAACCTTGCAACAGATTCACCTCTAGAAGATAAGAAGTGGCCCCCATTCTTCATGCCCAGGCCAAGAGTGACAGACTTGTTCCTCCAGGATGTAAACCACAACAAAGACACAGGCTGCACACGCCTGAGGAGGCGAGGAGAGGGGGATTGCGGGAGATGTAGCAGCAGAGCACAGGAAGGGAGAGCAAGAGAACAGGGGAGCAGCGGGATCGCTTTCTCCAGCGCTGTCAGGACATGACACATTCTTCTCCAGACTGCAATTACCGAATACCAGAGAGAGACCAACGTACTTGAGTGAATCTGCAACGTCACACCGTAAAGGCAAATATGTAGAGACTCTGGGCGTGTGGTTCAAAGTAAAAATTAACTTCATGATGTAAGCTTTTCTTTAAGAACGGCCAGAAACTCCAAAGTAAAATCAGATCCAGGTTACATAATGTTACATGATGGAATGAAAACAAGTTGGAGTGTGTGTAAAGGTCTGTGTCTCTTTGTTTGTGTGTGTGCTCAGATTTCCCCAACTAGGCCAATTGATTTTGTCTGTTCAAGCACAGAAATCGTTTAAGCAATATAACACAGCGCAAGCTCATAAAAAGCTTCGTCAGTTTATAAAAATTGAGGGCAGTGAATAACATTTACCAAGCTCACTCTCTATTACACAGAGTGTAAAAACTGCAGACTTAAACATTTGACTTCTATGTCGAACGATAAGGAGATCAACTGTTCTCTGTAACAAGCGAATGTCAGAAATTGAAAACCATGCGTGTCGATTATCCATTAAAATCTATTAGGGGCCATTAAAAAAGGCGTGCGTGGAAATTTGGCATTCACAAAGTTGTTAGTTAGCCACGCGCCAATGATCACAGAGTGCAGTCACATCAGACAACACAAAGGCATACTCACAGTCATACCCTCATTAACAGCCAACTGAGCCTTAATAAGGCGCAAGTGTCTTTTTACACAGGTTGTCATTTATACTCTGATGTCCCCGATAGTTGTCTTGAGGGTTTCAAAGCTCTTGATTTATTCGTGGCCTACACAGAAGTCATACTGAGAACATTTACTTTATTTAAAGGAAAAATTGTCTCTGAAACATAGAGCTCCATCTCTGATATTTCATCATGACGGAATTACTATAAGCGGCTGCCACAAGCCAAATGCAGGTAAATCATAGTTGTGGTTACTAAATTTCTCGACATTGCTCTTTGTCATGCAGCCACGTAGGCCTACTGTAGCTGCCTGAGCGGTTCAGTAATAGCTGGAGAACTGAACCCACAGCGCTCGTCAGGTGAAAGAAACATCCGTTGGTGAGACGTCTCAACTTGTTCAGCAGATAACAAGTCACGCTAATGCAAAGATCACAGAGTGCCGGACAGGTGGGTAGCATTACGTTTTATTATGGAACAACACACAACACCCATTTAATGCGCTTGCTGACAGCGTCTTTGAACAGCACCAGCCCAAAACAAAAGAGCGGCACGTCTGAAAGCCGGCGGACAAACACAGATTGTCTCCTCCCATTGGCTCGCCTCTTCCACCTTTGCTTCTGCACACTGTAAGCAATCTGCTTTTCCTTTCCGTTTCATTAGAGCTGACAAATGACACAGTGCCACTGGAAGATAAGATAGCAAACAGTTCAGGACAGGCCTGCTCTGCTGGGCAAATACATCAGGAGCATCTGCATCAGAGCTCTCTCAGCAGAGCTGCCCTATAAGCACAAAATGTGAGATTATGCTGAAAATGTAGCACTGCTATAATAAGTGTCAACAGGAGAAACTTATACAAAGAGCGTGGATGGGACTAGAGGATTGTGTGACCTGAAATAGATCTGACCGCGAAGCCTGGAGTGGAGCAGTGTGGGGTGGTGCAGTGGGCTGACTAGTGGGTGGCTGAAGGAGGACAGCATGACTGACTTGCCCTGGCAGCTCTTCTGAGACAGAATTGCTAAAGACAAGGTCAAAGCCCAGCGTGCAGACACCATCCCATCTGGCTGTGGGGTCATTGTGGTTCTGCAAATGAAAATGTCATGCAGACGGACAGCGGGTCCCAATGGGACCACTATGCAAAGAAAATGACAAGGCAGGGGCCCACTCAGAATGCATTCATGTAAAACCTCTGACCACTTACCTTCAACAAGACCCACTGCACAAAGCAATATGACTGATTCATTGTCTGCACAGATTCACTGGTGGCTTTATCCCCACTTGTGTCTTTTACTGCTCTTTTACCTCACTCCCTCCCCGTCCTCTGTCACCTTTTCGTTAAGGAGGTCCTGAAGTTGGGCCAGCGCGGCATGGAATTGTCGCTGTACATCACAGCTTGAAGCAGTGTCTTTTGCCAGAAATCTACATTATCTTTGCCAGTGCCTCTGCGTCAGCTCACAAGGTCACTGAGCACTAAAGGTCACCGCCGCCACAAATGCTAATGAACCCCACCCCCAACCCCCAGCTATCAGCGAACAGGAGCTAGTGTTTTATTTTCACGTCAATATCAACACTCTGCTGGCCAAATTCATAGATTAATGATACCTACATTTTATTGGCAGACTTTCAACCAAAACAAATCCATCAGTATTCCAAGAGAGGTTGGGTGAGTACCCAAGACAGACTGTCTGACTCCACTCATGACTCTATGTCACGGTGAGCTGTATATATTGGATTTGCATACCTGAAGGCTCTTAATATGTGTTGTCAGCAAATCCCTGTGCACAAGCTCAAATACAAGAACACGTTGATGGGCTGTTCTCCACCTGTACTAGCCTGGCTTCAATAAGATCAGCGAGCAACACAGTGTAAACAGGAACTACTTTGACTTGTATCTCAGGGCCATACGTCACAGGACATGACAATTAAAAAAAAATGGTGTATTAATGATGATTACTGCCCTCCTTATGCAAATAGACAACTGCAGGAGAAATATTCATCCACCTCATGAATCATTCATCCCTTCTCATCAAAAATAAAGATGTGCTTGCCAGCTCCTCTTGCCCTGCACCAAATCTCTAACTTCTGACGCAGTAAAGAGAGGCTGCATTTCACAGACTGGAAATGTACTCTTCAACTTATTAGTGTTTAAACTTGGCGGGTCATTTTTTTATTTGTATGTATATAAATAAATATCTATTTTGTACTGGGAGTCTCATTTAAAAAAAGTACTAAATACTAAAAAAAACAAAGAAGTGCTTGCCCATTAAGCAAGGTCACACTTTCCAAACACGTGTGCAATCAAGGCTTATCAGTTGCAAAGTGGACCATATTGTTCCTGCCGTGTGGTTTGATTGAAGTGCTATTTGTCTGGAAACTTGCCTGAATAGAAAAAGGGGTAATTTTTCTGTGGAAATGAGACACCAGAGAGAGTGAAATCATGGTGTCTCGCTTTGGACTGATGAAGATTCCCATCAGTGACATATGTGATGGGTTTCCAAAATGACTTGTAGCCTCAGAAGAGATAAGGGGAGAAATGGCTGTATGAGATTTCTTTGAACTTTTTGCAGATAATTTAGAATAAAGTCGCCATCCTATCGCCATGATCTCCCTGACATTCTGAAACGTTCATATAAAAGTTCAGGGCAGCAGCCATGTCACAAGTCTACATGTTGGTGACAGTTTAGTTATAAACAGATCGAGAAACAACTCGTGATTGCAATGATAGACTAAGGCTGAGTCTTGATTCATTCTCACATCAACACTTGTATGAGAGCGAAAGAGTTCAAAACTTGTTCAGCGTAATCCATTGTAACAGCCCAACGACAAACGCCCCCTTACATAAAAGGTTCAGTTTTTGTTGAGGCTGCACGTTGTAAAAGTGTGGTGAACGTGACTGCATAATGGAAAAAGACACACCTAACATTTTGTCCACCCGATTAATCGAGCAAAATATACGAAAAAACCTTAAAATATAATACAATCCAATAGAAAAATACCAAACTGCTAAAGTTACAGTCGAACTGAATTAACTCCTTTCTGATACGCTGTCTACTGCAATTAAACACTTAAAGTTGTATGTTCGGATTCCATTACATTGTACAGATGTTTCAACATTTCTGGTCACTCTGTGTATCTGACTCATGTAGCCACAAGTAAATATGTAAATCATTAACTGTAACATATATTTATTTTATTACTGTCTGAAGATTCTCAGTCAGCCGGTTGGTAGGAATTCTAGACACAAAGTCAAAGGCAAATGGATTTGCTGTCTTATCTTATTTCAAATATGCATGTGAAGTTACATGGTTAACCCTGCGTAGTAACACGTGCACACATACATCACCACACACCCAAACAATCTCCCACACACACACACACACAAACTTTTTACCCCTTTAGAATCAACTTACTTTTCTCCCTGCAGCTTGTTGGTTTTCACTATGAGATCTTGAGTTTGCTCCTTTGCAGCCTGTTGAAGAAAAGTTTCAGCGTTTTTAAAAGACGGCTTGCAAACACTATGTTCTCAGAAGAAATGAAAAAAAAAAAAAAAAAAAAGATAGCGATCCACGTCATACATCCGATCCGCACAGTACTGATACCAAGCTTACATAAGTATACTACCCTCTATTGTTGTTATTAACAGTTTACCTTTGGTAGATTATTATTTTCTAACGACATGCAGAGATTATAAACTGTACCTTTAATCTATTGGTCATTTCTTCACAACATGTGCTCATGGCCTGGACATCCTCATGAACACTTTCAAGCTCCTGTGGAGAACGTGAAGTCACAGTTCAAACATACACACTCAATGTTCAATATTTATAATACTGCGCAGTTGGTTTGGTTAGTTTATTTGAACTTCTGTTCAAATCCATTCTGGGCCTGTTTGAATCACAGGTTTTCAGGTTCCCCACTACAGTCTTTTGTGATTATGACCTTTGCTGCTAATAAATTCCCCAAAAATCTTACACACCCCCTTGAACCTAAAACTCTGTGTCACTCCCTGAACTTTAAAATCCATCCATCTTCTACCGCTTATCCGGGGCCGGGTCGCGGGGGCAGTCTGAGCAGAGATGCCCAGACTTCCCTCTTCCCAGACACTTTCTCCAGCTCTTCCGGGGGAATACCGAGGCGTTCCCAGGCCAGCCGAGAGACATAGTCCCTGCAGCGTGTCCTAGGTCTTCCCCAGGGCCTGCTCCTGGCTGGACATGCCCGGGACACCTCCCCCTGGAGACATCCGGAACAGATGCCCGAGCCACCTCAGCTGACTCCTCTCGATGTGGAGGAGCAGCGGCTCTACTCTGAGCTCCTCCCGAGTGACCGAGCTCCTCACCCTATCTCTAAGGGAGCGCCCAGCCACCCTGCGGAGGAAACTCATTTAGGCCACCTGTATCCAGGATCTTGTCCTTTCGGTCATGACCCAAAGCTCATGACTATAGGTGAGAGTAGGAACGTAGATCGACTGGTAAATAAAACTTTAAAATGCGCTTACTAAATCGGATCTGCTGTCCCGATTTTGTAACTATCACAGTTGTGTATCTGCGAACTGAGTACACCAGGGCCGGTCTGTGTTGCTTTGTAAAATATAGTTGACAATTTAAAAGGTGAATTTACTCAACAGTTTTACCATGTGAATATTTCCCAACTGACCTTAGTTAAACGTAACCACTGCACAGATGGTATAGCTGGTTAATTGGAGTTAGACAAGACTGTTGTTTCCTGTATGTTACCTCTTTTACTTCCTTGAATATTCTTGCAAAGTCCTCGTTGATCGCCAGGCTTCGTCTCTCTATGTCACCACGGAGATTCCTCCTGGTGCGCAAACTGTTGTCGGTGAAGAACACAGAGAGCGCCTTCAGAGCCTCCAGCATCTCCTGAAAACACCCCCCCCCCCAAAAAAAAAGGACATTATAATGTTAGTCAGTCTGGGTGTTGTGACAAATGTTGCCTCGTTGAGAATCTGTTCCCTTTGCACACAAACTTTGCAGCCAACACTGCGTGGAATAATCAACAGCGGGGGTGCCATCGTCTGACCTGGGCTAAACGCCTGGTACCTTGGCACGGGAAACTGTTTCCGGCGGGTATACCAACTAACTTAGCACCCGACACCCAAGTTTATAACGTTACATATCACCCCGAATGACTGCAGAAACATGCTAACCGTCAAATGAATCCACTGTTTATTGTCACTGTGCTTAACCACAGCCAACGAGGAGCAATATATTTTCCTCCAAACAATTACCTCTGGCAGTGACGCGACCAGCTTGCAGATTTAGCTACTGTTAGCTAGCTAAACGCTTCAAATGTACCTTGTCATTGTCAAGCCTCGTCTCCAGTATTTTGTTAAGCTTCCTTGACAGCGGGTTATTGGGCTGAGAAGGTCCATTTGGGTTCTGTATTACAGTTGGAAGTTCTACTTTAGTATCAGCCATAATACCCAAACACCTCCACGTCAACTTCCGGAGAGATGTTTTGGTCCGTCTGGAATGAACGTCCGGTCGGCGTTTAGATCCCTGGAGGAGCACGACACAACGTTCCGCTAAGTAAGTTAATTTATTTTTAATGAAATAAGTTGTTTTAAAGGGAAGAAGATGGTGATAAAAATGGAAATGATATCACACAAATATATTCCTCATGTTTAGGCTCCTCATTCCTTCAAGAAACACTGTCATTGTATTATTATATTATTCCAAGAACCGAAGAACACATGCACTGTAATAGGATAATGAGTTTCCAATATCATTATGCATTAAGGTAGACAAGAGAGAGATGAGACCATAGTTTAAAGATAACTCTCGTATTATTACGCACACAGAGGCAAATGACAGTAATGCTGCATTCAAGTGCTGTTGGAAACATTCCACACAGAAATCGATCCAGCAATAAATTATTTACAGTATATCTTGAAAATTAAAGAATTGCTACACGAAAAAACAACACTTTTTTTCAACAAAACTATTACTTACTGCAACTTACCATTCTTACCAGTAGGAGTAGTAAATGCATTTGTATTTACCATCCAAATTTTGAATAGTTAAATGAGCTGTTTCTGAACAATAATTGGAATAAACTTCATAGTTTTTTTGGATCCTTTGGTTCTATATAATTAACGTAGTAGGACTACTCAGAGGGGTGGGATGACCTTGTGGTTAGTGAGGTGATTTTCCCAGCTGCAAAGGCCTTGGCTTAGTAACCTGTACATTTACTGTCGAAGGATCCCTGACAATCAGCAACCTGGCTGACTGCGGCACCACTTAAAGGAAGCAAAATGAGAAACTGGCATTAAATAAATTATATACAATAAATCTAACTTAAACTTCCAAATATATGTTCGATAAATTCTGTTATTTTTGATCCAACCCTCAAGTTGAACTCAACTTGAGAGCATGATGAATAGACCACAGACATACGTATTGTTTTTTGGATCATTCAATATGAGTTTATTAAGGGCAAAACAATACTTACATCAGTTACTGTAACCCAATAATAAACAACTGATACAATTCCCAGGTCACCAGCTACAACCCTGGTGTATAGTTATGGTTTTTAACTACTCAATCAGTATTTCTCATTTTGTGAGGTCTTTAATTACATGGTGTCTGAAGATATCAGAGTTACATTTGATTATTTCTGGTGGCCTTCCAAGACAACATTGCTCTTGTAAATTCAGCTCTGGAGACACTATTATTTAGAACAAATAGTGTCTCTAAGTTAATAGGTAGTGTAATCAACTAAATACTTTCTTTTCACATACCTTCACACAGGCACCTAGCCTACAATTTAAATGTTATTATATCTGGCTTCTTGGGCCATTACAATTTCTGTTTGTGTTGCTTTAAAAGCAACGAGTTCGTCCAAAGATATTCCTTCAGTTTTATTTATTGATCTACAGGACACATATCGACTCGAAAAGGTTACTTGCTAATGTCAGAACACTTATTACCACTCCTTTCTCGAGATGTTAAATACCAAGGGAGACAAAACGTGCAAAACACTTTAACAAAAGAATAAACGTTCAAATGATAATTACATTACATCACACCAATTAACTCAAAAAAATATTATCCACATGAAAATGCTGAAGTACAGCAATAACAAAACATCTTGACTCAAAGAACCCTTTCACTTAATTACTCTTAGTTACATGCAGAATATACAAGCTCTGAACTGATCTCTAAAAGTCCCTTCTGTGTTACAAAATTACATGAACTTAAGACGTCATCAATGTGAATTTGAGTCGACTTGACAAGTACAATTTACTAATACTATCATTTACTATTATGCTAATACTGTACTAAGATAAGTTAAGCCTTTGGGTAAGTGGGGTAAAAGCAACTACAAAACACTTTCATAACGTAGGTTAATTTCTCTAATTTCCCTAACTTTCATCGCAACAACAACTCAACTGAGGTTCAGCCTACCAGATTCGGGAATGGTATTCCCCAGTCTACTTTGTGCAGTTTACGAGGCGTCCGTGAATGCATCGGGAGCGTGCAGGGAATGATAGTAGCGGTGAGTCCGGCCCCTGGGTGGGGATTTGTGTGATTGACGGTCACCTCCCGAGAGTGTTTCATGGACTTGCCTCCACCGCCCCCCACCCCCACGCCCCCC